>JACEFZ010016047.1:0-11472 GCA_014155875.1 Cepaea nemoralis
GGGTTTTCCATGGGGTTGTTGGCTTGAACCGTCTTGTCTGTTTCAGGGTCTCTGCTAGCTCAATTTCTTCCTTCATCTTCTCTGCTGCTTCCCAACCTGCCGGTCTTTGCAGTTTTACTAATTGGGATGTCCCCCTCCCCTTTTTTTTTTTTGCTGCTGTCGTCGCTGAATGTTTGGTATCCAGGGTGGATTTTTGTCTTGAGCAACCTTTAGCCAGTAGTTATACGACAGCTGTTTACGCCTCAGACTCAGTGGAAGTACACCCAGTGCTACCTCCATGGCTTTTCTGGATGTACATTTTCCAGCACCCAGGATGGTGTTTAGCGCTTGGGTCTGTATGGTGTCTAGCTTTCTCTTGTTGGCTTCTGATGCTGAGTCGTACACAATGCTGCCGTATTCTATCATGCCCCTGATAAATGCTTTATAGAACATCAGCATTGTTTGGGTGTGGGCACCCCAACCGTTACCTTTTATCACCCGCAGTAGGTTGCTTGCTTTCTTGAATTTTTCTAGTGTCTGGCTTATATGTTTTGTCTCATGTCTCTTCTGCCCAGTAGGGTTTATATAAGTGACGTACCCAGGGCAATGGTATTTGTCTGTATTTAGCTCCTGGAGCATGAGGACGTCAAAATCATATATTCGTCTCTCCAATACAGGACCTCTCTTTCTGGCACTGCGACAATTCCAGTATCCCACTCTTACATAGTTGAAACCTAGTCTCTCCACTTTTCGTCTTGTTCTCCTGGCGCCTACCCTCCTATTTCTATGCCGTCTTCTCACACCATTTCCTCGTCTTCTCCTCCTCACTCTTTCTTTGCTAGCCTCTGAGGGATGTGTCAAGCGCAGAGCACGTGCTCCATAGCTCCGGCGACGATTCCCGTGTTTAAATAAATCCATAGGCAAAGTTTGGATATTGCAGGAAATAAACGGTCACTCTAGCATTGCCTGCTTGCTAGGGAAGAGGCAGGGGATGTCCCGCAGGAGTCCATACGCCTGGTGCCGCCCCGCACGCCTGCCAGACGTCCAACGTTCACGACCAGTTAACCCATGGCCATCCAGTTCCTCCGCACGCTGGTCCACCTTGAACTTGGGGGTTTATATTTGGAGTCTCCTAGATGGACTGCTGTCCAAAGCTAACGGGTTCCACCTACCCGGGAGAGAGGTTAGAGCGCCCTGACTCGCTTGGCAGGCACGTCTCCGAGCATATGAGGTATTTTCTAAGGAACTCAGATGCCACCCTGAGATCCCTCCTCGCCCTCTGTGCCCACTGCCAGTTGGTCCGCGGCTGCTTATTGGGTATTCGCAGCTAACCTCTATATCTAGAGGCCGTTCCACGATCCGCCACCTGTGGACGCGCTGGGTCGGGGATGGTCGCCCCAGCGTTACCCAGAATTACTATACATTTATTATCTTTATATAACACAACAAAAATGTATTAACACGTTGTCACACACACAAAAATGCTTCTGTTTGGGGACTTCCTGGAATGTGATGTGCCCGGACAGTCAATCTTAAGGGTGCAACAGTAATCAGCTAATTATATGGGTATCCCAAAGTCCATGGTATCTCTCTTTCATTATTTTTACATCTTGTGAAATCTTTCATCTTGCTCCTCAGTAAAGTCGCCAAGATTCTCGGTAAAGAAATGTACATGGTTATGGGTATAGTGCAATTTTATGCTCATGTTGCATCCAAGCTTACAAAAACTCGACAGCATGTTTTCAACTAATTCAGAATAATTGTCTGCTTTAAAGTTACCTAGAATGTTATCCACAACTAAACAAATGATGACCAGGCTGTGAACTCTGTTATGTTCATCGAATCAATAAGATTTGGTTGGATCATTTATTAAGTCTCTAGTTTGTGATTCATCAACAATTCCAGCTTTAAGTTTGTCTATGTTCAACTCCGAAAACTTTCTGCATAAGTAACTAAAACAGGCTCCATCCTTGTTCAGTGGCTTAACAAACTGCTTCACCAAGCCAAGCTTTACATTCAATAGTGGCAGTATAACTCTTTTTCTGTCACTGAGAGGCTTGTTGACATTATTGTTTTCTCCAATTTGAAATTAATTCCTCAACGGCCACTGTGTATTTGTCCCGGATTAATTCATTCAGTTCACACTTGTCGAACCATTGAGGAGTTTAAAAATTATTTTCAAAGGACTATAATTGTCTCATCTTCTAACACAGAATCCGAAATCTGACTGAAAGTTGGAATTGATGTATCATCTCCGTGTTGAATAGGTCGTCTAGCTGAATCTAAATCTTGATATTTACATATTTGGTGATTGTTTTCATTAATTCCCTTAATATTGACAATACAGAAATAACAGTCACCATAGTGGTTACGATGTTGTTTCCAAACCAATGGATATCAACATTTTGAACATTTTCTTTTCCCACACGCCCACTGTCGTAGTTGTTCAACACATGTTCTGCACACAATATGAGGAGCCCAAGATTTGTCCCGGTCACGGGTTTACTTTAAAGTAAGCAAATCCGCTAAAACTACTGGAGAGTTTTAGCCATAACTTTAGGAAAGGAAAATCCCAACTGCACCTCCCCGTGGTAGAGGATGAGAAACACACAACGGTGTGGCAAACGCTGCTTTGAGGACCGAGTATCCACCGGGATATGTGGACAACTCAGCTGAGCAGAGCAGGGCACTCACTTGTCCTGTCAGTCGGAAATGGGTATTAAAGGCAGAGGTAAAATACCTTCATGTGGATGTGGGAGGCAAGGGGAAACCACCACTTTAGTAGGGATAGCCATGAGCCACAGGTGACACCAGACCGTCATCCAGCTTCTTTTTCTTTTGTGCATATCCTTAGCAGGACGTTGCAGTCAACATCAGCATTGTTCAGCTGCTGTTGGTGTACTAAGCAAGATTACGCGACTTTCTCCGTAATTCCGTATACTCTAGTGAGTAACGTGACGTGCGCGGGAATCGGTAGCTGTTCTCTCCGCGTCGGTAACATACGGGGTATGTGAGCCGGTCGCTCAGAAAGCAATGGCAAACTACTGAGCGTAATTTTGCCAATAAATCAACAATCAACTGAAAGATGCTGATGTTGACAGCGATGTCCTGTAAAGGATATGCGGAAAAAAAACGTTTAGTCGACGGATCGACATTACGGCACACGGGTGTAACCCATAAGTGCTCCGTTCTACTTCTAACGCAAACCTGAGTCCGAAGAATCTCAGCTCAGTGCACGAACTCCGTAGCACCGGCGAGGATCCTGAAATACTTTGGGTAGATTTTAAACTCAAAATGTTGCCCGGCTAGCGCCGTTAGGCTACTCTTTTTCGATTTCCAACTGCCAAGGGATGTATTGCGTGCGCAAACAATACACACTTGGGGAGATATCACTACCCAAAGACCAGGAGAAATTTTGTTACAAGAAGTCCACATGAAAAAATGCCGGCCCTCACCGGGGCTTGAACCTCAGACCTCCAGCAATCGAGGCGAAAACCATACATCGAGACCACTCAGTCCCCTAGAAATGCGTTAATTAATGTTAAGACAATGAATGGTGCTGACTGTAATAGTGAACATGTACTACTATGCGGCCAAATGAAAATAAGATAAGATTGAAGATAGGAAAAACAGTGATTAAGAATATGCGGCGACTTTATATAGATGTTTTCAAAGCAGAAAAAAAAAATTCAAAAACAATACAGAGTGACTGTGAAAAAAAGGTACAATGCAAAAGCTAAAACTAAAGAGTATACATGAACATTGAGAAATGTTAAGGGACTCCATTAATCACATAGGCAAAGGAATACTACCGGAGAGAAGCTAAAAATGCTAAGAAAAATGGATGACTTAAATCTTAAGGTTGTTGGGCAAAAGAAAACAGAGTAAAAATTACAAACAAGAGTATTGTAAGATAAATGAGGAAAGAGAGATAAATGTGTGAAGGCAAAAGAAAGTTGGTTAAACGAGCAGTGCAAGAAAATTGAATAACATTCTATTAAAGATACACAAATATACACACACAAATCAGTGAGATCACAGGAAGAAGAAATCAGATTAAATACAGGGTTTTTAAAATCAAAAACAGGAAAGATATTATTGGAGGAAGAGGCTTTAACGATGAGGTAGAATGAGAATATAAGAGAATTATATGTTAAATAAGGGGAATAATTAACAGAAGAAAGTAACTTAGAAGGTCCACCTATTCTGAAAGAATAAGTTGCTGATGCTGTCAAACATATGTAGAAAGGGAAAAAAACCCATATGTGCCAGATGGAATCACAATAGTAGAATTAGAAGTAATGGGAGAATTTGGAGTAAATATATTAACCAAAATGTTGAATAATATTTACTGCTGAGTAGACGGTACTACCTGCTTTCTGTTAGCGCCGAACGTTGGGCGGCGCTTACCAAACCCGACACCCCACATTGTGCCAACGGCTTCGGGCGGAAGAGCGCAATTGGGAGGGTACAAGCCTTACCCTGGTGCGAGGACATGCAACCTAAAGACAAAGTGTCATGGCAGGGCAGACCAAGCCCTAAGCCTTGGTTGGCGGCTGGTCTAGGATCGAAGCTCAGACAGGCGAACAATTAGAGCATTGCTTTGCTGATCCGGCAGCTTCTGCAGCTTGTCTTGTTCCAGATGTAGAAGTGTTACCTTTCTTCTGGAGTGAAATAGGCAGGCCGAGAGAGGGATCTTGCTGCATGGGCAACACATGATCTCTATATTTTAGCCCAGGCTTTGTGCTATGGAGAGGCAATAACTCCATCCCTTACAAACTATCGTCTGTCAAGACGGCAAGGTGCCAATGATGAACGATTTACTGCTGCGGATATTTACCCAGTGATATGCCGAAATTTGTATTTATAGCTATATCAAAAAGACCAGGAGCAATTAAATGCGAAGACGTTTGTACAATTAACCTCATAAACCATGTCACTAAGCTTCTACTCAGAATTATAATGAGAAGAACAAGAAAACAAACAAAAATGGAAATTGGTGAAGAACAGTATGGTTTTATGGAAGGAAAGGGCACAAACAATGCAATATATACATTACGAACACTAACAGATAAATAGAGAAACATAAAGACACATATACGGGCTTCCTAGATTATACCAAGGCATTTGATAAAGTAAAGCATGATGAACTAATTAACATCTCGGAAGGTTTCAACATTGATGGGAAAGATCTCAGAATAATTTTAAATTTTTTTTTTACTGGAAACAAGTAGCAGCAATTAAATTGGGAAATAAAGAGGGCAATATGAAGAAATAAAGCTAGGAGTACGAAAGGGATGTGTTTTGTTACCGGATCTCTTCTCCCTCTATAGCGAAGTAATAATGAGAGAGATAAAATAGAAATTGGCAATACAATTGGAGGTTATAAAATAAACGATATACACTATGCAGATGACACAGTATTAGTGGCGGATAATGCAAACGAGTTTAGTAACGGAGAATGCAAAGAAAGGACACTCCTTGAATATCAAGAAAAAAGCAACAATGGTAATATCACAGAAAATGTGACATCAATATGTGAAATGGAAATAGAAGGGAAAATTCTCAACTAAGCAGACAATGTTAAATCCCTAAGGCCATTTTTTAACATCAGAAAGAAGGTACAACACAAAGATTAAAAGCAGAATATGGCAAACAACAGCTGCATTTCAGAAAATGAAAAGTATCTTAAGCAATAAGTCAATATAATTGAATGTAAGAAAGAGAGAGCCGAAGTCCTATATAAAACCTGTTCTGCTGTATGACAGTGAACCGTAGAACATAAATGAACAGATTAAGAAGAACTTGGAAGCAACAGAGTTGTGGTTCCTGAGACGAATGTTGCGAATTCCTTGGACTGCCAGAGTAACTAACGACGAGTGCCTGAAACAGGCTAATGAAACTAGAACACTATATACAACAATAAGACAGAGACAAACAGCTTTCCTCGGTCATGTGATGAGAAGAGAGGCATTGGAGAACATCGTGACAACTGGAAAGATTGAGGGGGAGAGAGGCAGAGGCAGACCAAGAAAAACTATGCTGGATGGATTGAGACGGTGGCATGGAGGAATATCATCAGCAGAGTTGATCCAGAAAACCAAAGACCGAGATCTGTGGAGAGCCATGAATGCCTACACCAGCTGGCATTGCACTTGATGATGATGAAGCAAAGTATGCCCTTTTACCGAAAACAGTAATACACTTCCTGTGTTCTTCTTTCAAAGTGTACTCTTCAAAAATATAACAAAATACATCCCGACAAAGAAAACATACACTTTTGAAGATGATGCCATTCTGTGTTAGAAGTGTAAGAAAATAACTAGAATATTAACATGCACGCAGTGGGTTAAAATCTAAAAAAGGCAAAATCAGTTTCATTTAGTAAGGGACTAGATAGCAATAGTTGTTTTCTCCAGAGCCTTATACAGGGAAAAAAAAACTGTAATACCATTAATTAAATACACAAATGCCTGTGTCTCAGAAACCAGAGCTGCTACTCGTAAATACAAATAAATGTGATACTTGGATTTAGCATGCCTCATTTATGTAAAATCAGGTGTGAAATGTTTGGCACCAAAACAAAACAGAAAACATTTGTAGGGCTGTGTTATTTGTATCGTCTTCTAAACACTTAATAGTGTTTAATCTGGACATCTCCAGCAAAGTCAGTAAGTTAATGTCATCATTGGAGGTCAGCGTGGCCGAATAGATAACAGAGTTCGCTCTTAAACGTCAGGTCTGCTGATGGCGAGGCAGCGGGTTCAACCCCTACACCGGTCAATTGGACTAAAAAAATATTGACTGCTGGCCCTTGACGACTGAGGGACGTAAATTACAAGTACCGAAGAAGTCGGAGTGGTACTGCCTGATGGCAATAGGAACAGTTAATCCACTCGCAAAAATCAACCCAGTGCATTAGAAGTAGTTACACGTGTATGGACTGCGCTTGGGTTCAAAGCGAGAGACCGCAAAAACAAACAAACAAACAAACAAACAAACAAACAAAAACCAAGAGAAATGATGATGGATGGACTGAGACAGTGGCATAGAGGAATATCCTCAACAGATTTAGTTGATAAAGAACACCAAAAAAACCTAGATCTGTAGAAAAAAAATATGAAAGTCTAGGCCAGCTGATGATGATGATGATGATGATGATGTAGACGTGTTGGGTGCGAGGAAACAACAAGTAAGTAAAGCAGTCCTTTACACACTTCGAGATGTGCAGAGTACATGGTAAATGTGAGTAGCGGCTCGTATAAGATTATCTTAGCATCTGTAAAGAAAGTAGTTTTCCATTGCTTTCCTACTTAGCAGTGAGCATACTGGCCGATGACTGTAGCCATTGTCTCCAAAAAGAGATCTGATCCACGATTCTGGTGATCGTGTGATATTGAGAAACATGACCACCCACGCTTATTGGCATGGCATGTTGTTACGATGGGCTCGTGTATGGACGACACTTGAGTTAAAAGCGAGCAAAAGAAATAAAACTCATCAAATTCTTGAGTAATCCAACTTACTATTTTCCATCGATTACAGGCCATGATACGAACATAAAGAGGCTTAACTTGGTATATGCTCCTTAACCGAGACTAGATTTGTACGAGACAATACTGGACTCGTCACTTGCAAGCTATGACAACAACATTAACAATAACTAAGATTAAAAACATAACGACTCTATCGCAGACTTCGCAAAACTGGTCATGGTACCCTCGTTTCGAAACATTGTCAATACTGATAAGATACCGAGTTACTTCCTGCAGGCATTCGCAAATCACTGAGAAAAACAAATGTGCCACAGACTGAGATAAAGTAGACGTGGGGAATAGATGTAATTAATTGAAATTTATGGAGTAGTTTATCGGGTCTAGGCAACCAGATACGTCTCCTTGTTGATAATTCATTTTCCTCTGCCCTTAAATCCTCACTGGGGCATAAGCCGCCCTCAGCCAGCTCAGGCCAAGCCATTATATCTTTTATTATTTCCTGCGACCCTCTCCATGCCCCCCCCCCCCCCCCCCCCCCCCGAGTATTACACATCTTTGTCATTTTCTTCTCAATGTGTTTTTAGATCTCCCACTAATTCGATCTCCTTGTGGGTTCCAGCTAAGAATTATTCTTAAATATAGTCGAAACACCACGTTACTAGCAGTCATGGAGATCAAGAAAATATCGGCAGAAGTCCAACCTCCAGAAAGTTGCTAATGGTGGTGTAAGACGTCCTGTGAGGGCCGCGCTCCGCAGCAGAGACTGGGTGAGTGTTGAGGAGCGCACACCCACAACAAGTAACCCAGAAGAAGAGCTCGATTCATAGTGGCTAGCATGAGTGTGGTACCATGAGAAATGAACGGGTTACGAAGAAGGTATTATGGCAGCAATGACGAGTACTGGTGCACAGCGAACCGTCGACGTGGAGCCGACGACAGAGGAGAACTGCCAGGGTAGAAGCTGGCTTCTCACAACCGAAGGTGATAGGATATTGTGTGAAGGCACGAAGCACCGGATGCACCTGTTTTCCTCCCTGATGGCGGGGTGGCTTTGGATCAGGCATAATGCACATTTGTGGGACAATTGGGAAAATGACTCAACGTCTCGGCACAGAGTACGAATAAACATCAGGAGAAAGACACATGGAGTCATGACCCGGGCGGGCTCGCCCCGAGACAGTGTAAGGAAAGTTAAGGGCCTGAAAATGGCGGGAGGGGTTCCCTCTTCTGACGATCTGAAGTCTTCTGTCTTGTTCGCTCCGCGGCGGTGTTTTAAATCACTTCTCAGGTTTTTTGTTTTTATTCCCCAGCGGTTATCTTGTCCAGCGCGACGCTTTTTCATTGAAATTTGCTTAGTTCTCTCCATGGGATGCCCCCCCCCCCCCCCTTTTTTTTTTGCTGATGTCGTCGCTGAATGTTTGGTATCCAGGGTGGATTTTGTCTTGAGCAACCTTTAGCCAGTAGTTATACGACAGCTGTTTACGCCTCAGACTCAGTGAAGTCTTGTAGTTTATTATTAATTAGTTTAAATGTTCTCCGCGTTTCTGACCATACAGTAATACATACTTTACATTGGAGTCAACAATTCTAAGTTTGGCGCGAAGTTTTATTTTCTTTGCCTTCCACAAATTTCAGTGCTTTATGAAAGCTCCTCTTGCTTGTTGCTGACAATGCGTTTGTTTATCGGTCAGCATTCATCTCGGCTCTAACTCCAAAACTACTTTGATCACTATCATGCACCGTGCCGATTAGCATGGGCATTCAAGGTTTGCACCATCTCACACGATTGCCATAAACCTGGATCAGATCTGTGTTCTTGTCCTGACCATACCATGTAGCCAAGCCATCTAAGCTGTTATCTCTTTGTCTTCACCTTGCTCTGTTGCCATAAAGTTTAACAGTTGTCACCAAGTTTTATTGTTGATTTCTCCCCATAACAGAACCATGTGTCTATTGTTTTTCTAATAACAGATTTTTTGTGTGTGCATATCCCTTACAGGACGTTGCAGTCAACATCAGCATTTTCAGCTGCTGTTCATGTACTAGGCAATATTATGCTCAGTAGTTTGCCATTGCTTTCTGAGCGAACGGCTCACATACCCCTAAGTTACCAACGCGACGAGAACCGCTACCGATTCTTGCGCAGGTTACGTTACTCACGAGAATATACGGGATTACGGAGAAAGACATTAACTCCCACGTCAGGGAGACCGGCCTAATCACAGTACGGTTGTCATTTATTTTCCAAAGGACTGTCTCATTCATTTTTCTGTACATCCATGATATTCTTTGCAATTTCACCAGCTACAACATTTTCTCTATCATTAAATGTTTATAAACTGGCCTGCTTATTGTCCATGTTGCTCATGCATACAACAGCATAGATTAGATGTAGCGCATGAGCACCACTTATCCTCAGAACAATTGACCGCAGTTCATTAATGGGTGTATTTTATATATTACAAAAGGCCACTTCTGCCAGAGCAGAGCAAGAGACACACTTGTCCTTACAATCGGAAATGGCTGTCAAAGGCAGAGGTAAAAGACCATCATGTGTATGTGGAAGGTAAGGGAAAACCACCACATTATCTTCCAAAGACTTCATGGCAAAACATATATCAGAGTTAGTGAACGACGTTAATGGCTGTCTTAGGACAAATTCGTCCGGTAGGGACAGTCATGAGCCACAGGTGACACAAAACCGTCATGCAGCTACTGATGGCAAAATCATAAATAAAATAAATAAATTTAGAGTAGGAACATGGAATGTTTTGACATTAAATGAGCTAAGAAAGTTGACCAATGTTCTAAGAGTGATGGAGAGCATGAAAATGAATATACTAGGCGTTAGTGAGATGGGATGGAAGGGATCGGGCAAAATTATAGCTGACAACCACACAATAATTTATTCTGGGGGGGGGGGGATACACATGAAAAAGGTGTAGGAATAATACACGACGAAAGAACAGCCAAGTCAATTAATGGATACTGGTGTATTTCAGACAGAGTTATTACGGTCAAAATCAAAGGCAAACCAATAGATATAAATATTATACAAGTATATGCACCAACAACAAGCAGTAGTGATGAAAATATACAACACTTTTACGACGAAATATAAATGGCGATGGCTCAAATTGGATCAAAAGAAATAATAATAATAATACTTGGAGATTTTAATGCAAAAGTAGGAAAGGGGAAATTGGAGGATGTAGTGGGGAATTATGGTTTAGGAACAAGAAATGAAAGAGGGGAAAAGCTAATAGAATGGGCAAATATCAATGATAAAATAATTGGAAACACATGGTTTAACCACAATAAAAGACGACTATACATATGGAAAACCCTGATAAGAAATATGCAACCAAATTGACTACATACTAATTAATAAACGATTTAGAAATGCTTTAATTAATGTAAAGACAATTCCTGGTGCTGACGGTAATAGTGATCATGTGTGGACAAATAAAAGTAAGATTAAAGAGAGAGAAAAAATGGTTAGGAACATGCGACTTAATAAAGAGGTTCTGCAAGTAAAGAAATTCAAGAACAATACAGAGTGACTGTGAAAAATAACTACAATGAAATAGCTAAAATACAGAGTATAAATGAACAATGAGAAATGTTAAGGGACTTCATTTGTCAAACCAGCGATGCAATATTCTTTGTTGGTGCATATCCCTCACAGGATGTTGCTGCTGTTGATGTACTAGGTAAGATTACGCTCAGTAGTTTGCCATTGCTTTCTGAGAGACCTGCTCACATACCCCTAAGTTACCGACGCCGCGAGAACCGCTACCGAATCTCGCGCACATCTCGTTACTCACGAGTGTATACGGGATTACGGAGAAAGGCGTTAACTCTGGGCCATGGAGACCGGCCAGAAAGAAGAAATATTGCCGGAGAGAAGACAAATAAGAATAAAACGGATGAATGAAGAAATCTTAACTGATTTGGGCCCTGGCCAAAAGATTTTTTCCCCCCCACCATCGGTTCC
>JACEFZ010016048.1:0-12827 GCA_014155875.1 Cepaea nemoralis
TGAGTGTCTCATTTTTCGGACCACCTCAGTGAGTGTCTCTGGCGTTTGGTAGCCACTGTCTCATGAGTGTCTCATGCCACTGTCTCATGAGTGTCTCATGCCGACTGCCTCAGTGAGTTCTATCCGACTGTCTCAGTGAGTGTCTCATGCCGACTGTCTCAGTGAGTGTCTCATGCCGACTGTCTCAGTGAGTGTCTCAAGCCGACTGTCGCAGTGAGTGTCTCATGCCGACTGTCTCAGTGAGTGTCTCATGCCGACTGTCTCAGTGAGTGTCTCATGGCGACTGTCTCTGTGAGTGCCTCATGCAGACTGTCTAAGTGAGTGTCTCATGCCGACGTCCCCAGTGAGTGTCTCATGCCGACCTCCTCAGTGAGTGTCTCATGCCGACTGTCCCCAGTGAGTGTCTCATGCCGACCGCCTTTAGTGAGTGTCTCATGCCGACCGTTTCAGTGAGTGTCTCATGCCGACCGCCTCAGTGAGTGTCTCATGCCGACCGCCTCAGTGAGTGTCTCATGGACCGCCCCTGGGTTAGCCGACCGCCTCAGTGAGTGTCTCATGTCTGACCGCCCCGGTGTTTTGCGACTGTCTCAGTGAGTGTCTCATGCGACCGCCTCAGTGAGTGTCTCATGCCAACTGTCTCAGTGAGTGTCTCATGCCGACTGTTTCAGTGAGTGTCTCATGCCGTTCGCTTCAGTGAGTGTCTCATGCCGACCGCCTCAGTGTGTGCCTCATACCGACCGCCTCAGTGAGTGTCTCATGCCGACCGCCTCAGGAGTGTCTCATGCCACGCCTCAGTGAGTGTCTTATGCCGACAACCCCCTCAGTGAGTGTCTCATGCCGACCGTCTCAGTGAGTGTCTCATGCCGACCGTCTCAGTGAGTGTCTCATGCCGACCGCCTCAGTGAGTGTCTCATGCCGACCGCCTCAGTGCGTGTCTCATGCCGACAGCCTCAGTGCGTGTCTCATGTCGACCGCCTCAGTGAGTGTCTCATGCCGACCGCCTCAGTGAGTGTCTCATGCCGACCGCCTCAGTGAGTGTCTCATGCCGACCGCCTCAGTGAGTGTCTCATGCCGACCGCCTCAGTGAGTGTCTCATGCCGACAGCCTCAGTGAGTGTCTCATGTCGACCGCCTCAGTGAGTGTCTCATGCCGACCGCCTCAGTGAGTGTCTCATGCCGACCGCCTCAGTGAGTGTCTCATGCTGACCGCCACAGTGAGTGTCTCATGCCGACTGTCTTAGTGAGTGTCTCATGTCCACTGCTGGTAGCCGACTGCCTCATTGATTGTCTCATGGCTCAAGGAGGGTTAAGCGTCTGCTGCTGGTAGCCGACTGTCTCAGTGAGTGTCTCATGGCTCAAGGAGGGTTCAGCGTCTGCTGCTGGTAGCCGACTGCCTCACTGAGTGTCTCATGCCGACCGCCTCAGTGAGTGTCTCACGCCGACCGCCTCAGTGAGTGTCTCATGCCGACCGCCTCAGTGAGTGTCTCATGCCGACCGCCTCAGTGAGTGTCTCATGCCGTCTCAATGAGTGTCTCATGCCGACTGTCTCAGTGAGTGTCTCATGTCTGCGCTGGTAGCCGACTGTCTCAGTGAGTGTCTCATGCCGACTGTCTCAGTGAGTGTCTCATGCCGACTGCCTCAGTGAGTGTCTCATGCCGACCGCCTCAATGAGTGTCTCATGCCGACCGCCTCAGTGAGTGTCTCATGCCGACTGTCTCAGTGAGTGTCTCATGGCGACTGTCTCAGTGAGTGCCTCATGCAGACTGTCTCAGTGAGTGTCTCATGCCGACTGTCTCAGTGAGTGTCTCAAGCCGACTGTCGCAGTGAGTGTCTCATGCCGACTGTCTCAGTGAGTGTCTCATGCCGACTGTCTCAGTGAGTGTCTCATGGCGACTGTCTCTGTGAGTGCCTCATGCAGACTGTCTAAGTGAGTGTCTCATGCCGACTGTCTCAGTGAGTGTCTCATGCCGACCTCCTCAGTGAGTGTCTCATGCCGACTGTCTCAGTGAGTGTCTCATGCCGACTGCCTCAGTGAGTGTCTCATGCCGACCGTCTCAGTGAGTATGCTCCTCGATCCACCGACCGCTCAGTGAGTGTCTCATGCCGACCGCCTCAGTGAGTGTCTCATGCCGACCGCCTCAGTGAGTGTCTCATGCCGACCGCCTCAGTGAGTGTCTCAGCCCCGCCTCATGGGTCTCATGCCGACCGCCTCAGTGCGTGTCTCATGCCGACCGCCTCAGTGAGTGTCTCATGCCGACCGCCTCAGTGAGTGTCTCATGCCGCAGCCTCTAGTGTCTCATGCTCAGGTATGGGTCTCATGCCGACCGCCTCAGTGAGTGTCTCATGCCGACCGCCTCAGTAGGTGTTCAGCGCCTCAGTGAGTGTCTCTGCCGACCGCCTCAGTGAGTGTCTCATGCCGACCGCCTCAGTGAGTGTCTCATGCCGACCGCCTCAGTGAGTGTCTCATGCCGACCGCCTCAGTGAGTGTCTCATGCCGACCGCCTCAGTGAGTGTCTCATGCCGACCGCCTCAGTCCGTGTCTCATGCCGACCGCCTCAGTGCGTGTCTCATGCCGACCGCCTCAGTGAGTGTCTCATGCCGACCGCCTCATGAGTGTCTCATGTCGCGCGGGAGCGTGTCTGCCGACGCTCAGTGAGTGTTGTACCGACCGCTCAGTGAGTGTCTCATGCCGACGCTCAGTGAGTGTCTCATGCCGACCGCCTCAGTGAGTGTCTCATGCCGACCGCCTCAGTGAGTGTCTCATGCCGACCGCCTCAGTGAGTGTCTCATGCCGACCGCCTCATGAGTGTCTCATGCCTGCTGGAGCCCCCCAGTGAGTGTCTGTGTCTGGACCGCTCAGTGTGTCTCATGCCGACGTCTCAGTGATGTCTCATGCCGACCGCCTCAGTGAGTGTCTCATGCCGACCGCCTCAGTGAGTGTCTCATGCCGACCGCCCCAGTGAGTGTCTCATGCCGCTGTCGGATGTCTCAGGGATGTCTCGTAGTGCCTATGCAAATGTCTCAGTGAGTGTCTCATGCCGACTGTCTCAGTGAGTGTCTCATGCCGACCTCCTCAGTGAGTGTCTCATGCCGACTGTTTCAGTGAGTGTCTCATGCCGACTGGTTCAGTGAGTGTCTCATGCCGACCGTTTCAGTGAGTGTCTCATGCCGACCGCCTCAGTGAGTGTCTCATGCCGACCGCCTCAGTGAGTGTCTCATGCCGACCGCCTGCTAGTGTCTCTAGCCTCTAGTGCGTGCTCTGCCGACCGTCTAGTGAGTGTCCTCCGGCCTCAGTGAGTGTCTCATGCCGACCGCCTCAGTGAGTGTCTCATGCCGACCGCCTCGTGTTGCCATGCTTCGCTCAGTGGGTCTCGCCGACCGCCTCAGTGATGTCTCATGCCCAAGTAGTGTATGCTCCCCGCTCAGTGAGTGTCTCGAGTGTCTCAGCCTATGGGTCTCAGCGCCGCCTCAGTGAGTGTCTCTGCCGCCTCAGTGAGTGTCTCATGCCACCCCTCAGTGAGTGTCTCATGCCGACCGCCTCAGTGAGTGTCTCATGCCGACCGCCTCAGTGAGTGTCTCATGCCACCGTAGTGTCTATGTCCGCTGCTCGTGTGTCCGCTCAGCGCTCTCGTGATGTCTCTGGTAGCCGACGCCTCAGTGAGTGTCCATGCCGACCGCCTCAGTGAGTGTCTCTGCCGCCGCCTCAGTGAGTGTCTCATGCCGCCCCTAGTGAGTGTCTCATGCCAGCCGTCTCGTCCAGTGATGTCTCATGTCTATGAGGTTAGCGACTGTCTTCAGTGAGTGTCTCAGTGGCCACTGCTCAGTGTGTCTCTGTGCCGACTGTCTCAGGGGTGTGTCCATGCCACCGCCTCAGTGAGTGTCATCCGACCGCCTCAGTGAGTGTCCCCCCGCCCAGTGAGTGTCTCATGCCGACCGCTGTGAGTGTTCATGCCGACGCTCGTGAGTGTCTCATGCCGACGCCTCAGTGGTTCAGCCGACTGCTCAGTGAGTGTCTCTGCCGACTGTCTCAGTGAGTGTCTCTGACTGCTCAGTGAGTGTCTCAGCGCGCTCAGTGATGTCTCATGCCGCGCTCAGTGAGTGTCTCATGCCGACGCTCAGTGAGTGTCTCTGCCGACGCCTCAGTGAGTGTCTCATGCCGACTGTCTCAGTGAGGTCTCATGCCGACTGTTTCAGTGAGTGTCTCGCCGACCGCCTCAGTGAGTGTCTCATGCCGACTGTCTCAGTGAGTGTCTCATGCCGACTGCCTCAGTGAGTGTCTCATGCTGCTCTTAGGATGTCTCTGCTGAGTGTCTCAGTCAGTGCTGATGCATGTCTCATGAGTGTCTCTGCGACTGTCTCAGCGAGTGTCTCATGCCGACCTCAGTGAGTGTCTATGCCGACTGTCTCAGTGTGTCTCGCCGACCGCCTCAGTGAGTGTCTCATGCCGACCGCCTCAGTGAGTGTCTCATCGGTCTCATGCCGCTCTCAGTGAGTGTCTCATGCCCCGCGTGAGTGTCTCATGCCGCCGTCAGTGAGTGTCTCATGCTCTGCCACCGCTGTGAGTGTCTCATGCCGACCGTCTCAGTGAGTGTCTCATGCCGACCGTCTCAGTGAGTGTCTCATGCCGACTGCCTCAGTGAGTCTCATGCCGACCGCCTCAGTGAGTGTCTCATGCCGACCGCCTCAGTGAGTGTCTCATGCCGACCGCCTCAGTGAGTGTCTCATGCCGACCGCCTCAGTGAGTGTCTCATGCCGACCGCTCAGTGAGTGTCTCATGCCGACCGCCTCAGTGAGTGTCTCATGCCGACCGCCTCAGTGAGTGTCTCATGCCGACCGCCTCAGTGAGTGTCTCATGCCGACCGCCTCAGTGAGTGTCTCATGCCGACCGCCTCAGTGAGTGTCTCATGCCGACCGCCTCAGTGAGTGTCTCATGCCGACCGCCTCAGTGAGTGTCTCATGCCGACTGTCTCAGTGAGTGTCTCATGTCTGCTGCTGGTAGCCGACTGCCTCAGTGAGTGTCTCATGGCTCAAGGAGGGTTAAGCGTCTGCTGCTGGTAGCCGACTGTCTCAGTGAGTGTCTCATGGCTCAAGGAGGTTCAGCGTCTGCTGCTGGTAGCCGACTGCCTCACTGAGTGTCTCATGCCGACCGCCTCAGTGAGTGTCTCATGCCGACCGCCTCAGTGAGTGTCTCATGCCGACCGCCTCAGTGAGTGTCTCATGCCGACCGCCTCAGTGAGTGTCTCATGCCGACCGCCTCAGTGAGTGTCTCATTGCGCGTAGCCGACGCTCAGTGAGTGTCTCATGCCGACCGCCTCAGTGAGTGTCTCATGCCGACCGCCTCAGTGAGTGTCTCATGCCGACTGCCTCAGTGAGTGTCTCATGCCGACCGCCTCAGTGAGTGTCTCATGCCGACCGCCTCAGTGAGTGTCTCATGCCGACTGTCTCAGTGAGTGTCTCATGCCGACTGTCTCAGTGAGTGTCTCATGCCGACTGTCTCAGTGAGTGTCTCATGCCGACTGTCTCAGTGAGTGTCTCATGCCGACCGTCTCAGTGAGTGTCTCATGCCGACCGCCTCAGTGAGTGTCTCATGCCGACTGTCTCAGTGAGTGTCTCATGGCCGACTGTCTCAGTGAGTGTCTCATGCCCCGTTGTGGTGTCCTGGGCCGTCTCAGTGAGTGTCTCATGCCGACTGTCTCAGTGAGTGTCTCATGCCGACCGCCTCAGTGAGTGTCTCATGCCGACTGTCTCAGTGAGTGTCTCATGCCGACCGCCTCAGTGAGTGTCTCATGCCGACCGCCTCAGTGAGTGTCTCATGCCGACTGTCTCAGTGAGTGTCTCATGCCGACCGCCTCAGTGAGTGTCTCATTCTTCTGGAGCCGACTGTCTCAGTGAGTGTCTCATGCCAACTGTCTCAGTGAGTGTCTCATGCCGACTTCCTCAGTGAGTGTCTCATGCCGACTGTCTCAGTGAGTGTCTCATGCCGACTGTCTCAGTGAGTGTCTCATGCCGACTGTCTCAGTGAGTGTCTCATGCCGACCGCCTCAGTGAGTGTCTCACCGACCGCCTCAGTGAGTGTCTCATGCCGACCGCCTCAGTGAGTGTCTCTCCGACCGCCTCAGTTGAGTGTCTCATGCCGACCGCCTCAGTGAGTGTCTCATGCCGACCGCCTCAGTGAGTGTCTCATGCCGACCACCGCCTCAGTGAGTGTCTTATGCCGACCACCGCCTCAGTGAGTGTCTCATGCCGACCGTCTCAGTGAGTGTCTCATGCCGACCGCCTCAGTGAGTGTCTCATGCCGACGCCTCAGTGAGTGTCTCATGCCGACTGCTAGGTTCCGCGCGCTCAGTGAGTGTCTCATGCCGACCGCCCAGTGAGTGTCTCATGCCGACTGTCCTTAGTGAGTGTCTCATGTCCACTGCTGGTAGCCGACTGCCTCATGATTGTCTCTGGCTCAAGGAGGGTTAAGCGTCTGCTGCTGGTAGCCGACTGTCTCAGTGAGTGTCTCATGGCTCAAGGAGGGTTCAGCGTCTGCTGCTGGTAGCCGACTGCCTCAGTGAGTGACTCATGCCGACCGCCTCAGTGAGCGTCTCATGCCGACCGCCTCAGTGAGTGTCTCATGCCGACGCCTCAGTGAGTGTCTCATGCCGACCGCCTCAGTGAGTGTCTCATGCCGACCGCCTCAGTGAGTGTCTCATGCCGACCGCCTCAGTGAGTGTCTCATGCCGACCGCCTCAATGAGTGTCTCATGCCGACTGTCTCAATGAGTGTCTCATGGTCTCATGGCTCATGCCGACCGTCTCAGTGAGTGTCTCATGCGGCGGTGCCATGACTGTCTCAGTGAGTGTCTCATGCCGACTGTCTCAGTGAGTGTCTCATGCCGACGCTCAGTGAGTGTCTCATGCCGACTGTCTCAGTGAGTGTCTCATGCCGACTGCTCAGTGAGTGTCTCATGGCCATGGTGCTCATGCGCTGTGGCTGTCTCGCCGACTGTCTCAGTCAGGGGTCTCATGCCCTGCCGCTAGTGAGTGTCTCATGCCGACGTCTCAGTGAGTGTCTCAGCCGACGTCGTGGTCTCATGCCGCGCTCAGTGAGTGTCTCATGCGACTGCCTGTGAGTGTCTCATGCCGACTGTCTCAGTGAGGGTTCTCATGCCGACCGCCTCAGTGAGTGTCGCATGCCGGACCTGTCCTCAGTGAGTGTCTCATGCCTGACCTGCCTTCAGTGAGTGTCTCATGCCGACCCTTCAGTGACGTGTCTCATGCCGACCGCCCTCAGTGATGGGTGTCTCATGCCAACTGTCTCAGTGAGTGTCTCATGTCTGCTGCTGGTAGCCGACTGTCTCAGTGAGTGTCTCATGTCTGTTGCTGGTAGTCGACTGTCTCAGTGAGTGTCTCATGCCGACTGTCTCAGTGAGTGTCTCATGCCAACTGTCTCAGTGAGTGTCTCATGCCGACTGCTTCAGTGAGTGTCTCATGCCGTTCGCTTCAGTGAGTGTCTCATGCCGACCGCCTCAGGAGTAGTCTCATGCCGACCGCCTCAGTGAGTGTCTCATGCCGACCGCCTCAGTGAGTGTCTCATGCCGACGCCTCAGTGAGTGTCTCATGCCGACCGCCTCAGTGAGTGTCTCATGCTGTTGCTGCGACCGCCTCAGTGAGTGTCTCATGCCGACCGTCTCAGTGAGTGTCTCATGCCGACTGCCTCAGTGAGTGTCTCATGCCGACCGCCTCAGTGAGTGTCTCATGCCGACCGCCTCAGTGAGTGTCTCATGCCGACCGCCTCAGTGAGTGTCTCATGCCGACGCTCAGTGAGTGTCTCATGCCGACCGCCTCAGTGAGTGTCTCATGCCGACCGCCTCAGTGAGTGTCTCATGCCGACGCCTCAGTGAGTGTCTCATGCCGACCGCCTCAGTGAGTGTCTCATGCCGACCGCCTCAGTGAGTGTCTCATGCCGACCGCCTCAGTGAGTGTCTCATGCCGACCGCCTCAGTGAGTGTCTCATGCCGACCGCCTCAGTGAGTGTCTCATGCCGACCGCCTCAGTGAGTGTCTCATGCCGACCGCCTCAGTGAGTGTCTCATGCCGACTGCCTCAGTGAGTGTCTCATGCCGACCGCCTCAGTGAGTTCTCCGACTGTCTCAGTGAGTGTCTCATGCCGACCGCCTCAGTGAGTGTCTCATGCCGACGTCTCAGTGAGTGTCTCATGCCGACCGTCTCAGTGAGTGTCTCATGCCGACCGCCTCAGTGAGTGTCTCATGCCGACTGTCTCAGTGAGTGTCTCATGCCGACCGCCTCAGTGAGTGTCTCATGCCGACCGCCTCAGTGAGTGTCTCATGCCGACCGCCTCAGTGAGTGTCTCATGCCGACTGTCTCAGTGAGTGTCTCATGTCGACCGCCTCAGGAGTGTCTCATGCCGACCGCCTCAGTGAGTGTTCATGCCCACCGCCTCAGTGAGGTCTCATGCCGACCGCCCCAGTGAGTGTCTCATGCTGACCCCCACAGTGAGTGTCTCATGCCGATTCTTAGTGAGTGTTCGTCCCTGCTGGTACCGACTGCCTCATTGATTGTCTCATGGCTCAAGGAGGGTTAAACGTCTGCTCTGGTAGCCGACTGTCTCAGTGAGTGTCTCATGGCTCAAGGGGGGTTTAGCTCTCTGCTGGTAGCCGACTGCCTCAGTGAGTGACTCATGCCGACCGCCTCAGTGAGCGTCTCATGCCGACCGCCTCAGTGAGTGTCTCATGCCCACCGCCTCAGTGAGTGTCTCATGCCGACCCCCTCAGTGAGTGTCTCATGCCCACCCCTCAGTGAGTGTCTCATGCCGACCGCCTCAGTGAGTGTCTCATGCCGACCACCTCAGTGAGTGGGCTCATGCCGACCGCCTCAGTATGTCTCAGCCCACCGCCTCAGTGAGTGTCTCATGCCGACCGCCTCAGTAGTGTCTCATGCCACCGCCTCAGTGAGTTTCTCATGCCGACCGCCTCAATGAGTGTCTCAGCCGACTGTCTCAATGAGTGTCTCATGTCTGCTGCTGGTAGCCGACTGTCTCAGTGAGTGTCTCATGTCTGTTGCTGGTAGCCGACTGTCTCAGTGAGTGTCTCATGCCGACTGTCTCAGTGAGTGTCTCATGCCGACTGCCTCAGTGAGTGTCTCATGCCGACCGCCTCAATGAGTGTCTCATGCTGACCGCCCCAGTGAGTGTCTCATGCCGACGTCTCAGTGAGTGCTCTGCCGACTGTCTCAGTGAGTGTCTCATGCCGCTGTCTCAGTGTGTCTCATGCCGACCGCCTTAGTGAGTTCCATGCCCACCGCCCCAGTGAGTGTCTCATGCCCACCGCCTCAGGAGTGTCTCAGCCGACCGCCTCAGTGATGTCTATGCCGACCGCCTCATGAGTGTCTCATGCCGACCGCCTCAGTGAGTGTTCATGCCCACTGCCCCAGTGAGTCTATCCGACCCCCTCAGTGAGGCCCCATCCCCACGCCTCAGTGAGGCCTCATGCCGACCGCCTCAGTGAGTGTCTCATGCCGACCGCCTCAGTGAGTGTCTCATGCCGACCGCCTCAGTGAGTGTCTCATGCGACCGCCTCATGAGTGTCTCATGCCGACCGCCTCAGTGAGTGTCTCATGCCGACCGCCTCAGTGAGTGTCTCATGCCCCCGCCTCAGTGAGTGTCTCATGCCCACGCTCAGTGAGTGTCTCATGCCACTGCTGGTACCGACTGCCTCATGATTTTCTCATGGCTCAAGGAGGGTTTAAAAAGTCTCTGATGGTAGCCGACTGCCTCAGTGAGTGTCTCATTCAATGAGGGTTCAGCGTCTGCTGCTGGTAGCGACGTCTCAGTGAGTTTCTCATGGCTCAATGAGGGGTTTAGTGTCTGCTGCTGGGAAACCCATGCCTCAGTAGGGTTTATGGCTCAAAGAGGGTTCATGTCTCTGCTGGTAGCCGACTGCCCCAGTGAGTGTCTCATGGGTCAAAGAGGGTCAGCGTCTGCTGCTGGTACTGACTGTCTCAGTGAGTGTCTCATGGGCCAAAGGGGGGTTCAGCGTTGTGCTTAGCCGACGCCCCAGTGAGTGTCTCATGGGCCCAAGGATTTTAGGTCTGCTGCTGGGAGCCGACGCCTCAGGAGTGTCATGCCGACCGCCTCTGAGTGTCTATTCGACCGCCTCAGTGAGTGTCTCATGTCGACCGCCTCAGGAGTTCTCATGCCGACCCCCTCAGTGTTTTCTCATGCCGCCGCCTCATGAGTGTCTCATGCCCACCGCCTCAGTGAGTGTCTCATGCCCACCGCCTCAGTGAGTGTCTCATGCCGACCGCCCCAGTGAGTGTCTCATGCCGACCGCCTCAGTGAGTGACTCATGCGACCGCCCAGTGAGGTCTCATGCCGACTGTCTTAGTGATGTCTCATGTACTGCTGGTAGCCGACTGCCTCATTGATTGTCTCAGGCTCAAGGGGGTTTAAACGTTGCTTTGGGAGCCGACTGTCTCATGAGGTCTCATGGGTCAAGGAGGGTTCAGCGTCTGCTGCTGGTAGCCGACTGCCTCAGTGAGTGACTCATGCCGACCGCCTCAGTGATCGTCTCATGCCGACCGCCTCAGTGAGTGTCTCATGCCGACCGCCTCAGTGAGTGTCTCATGCCGACCGCCTCAGTGAGTGTCTCATGCCGACCGCCTCAGTGCTTGTCTCATGCCGACCGCCCCATGAGTTCTCATGCCGACCACCTCATGAGTGTCTCATGCCCACCGCCTCATGATGTCTCATGCCGACCGCCTCAGTGATGTCTCATGCCGACCGCCTCAGTGAGTGTCTCATGCCGCCCCCCTCATGAGGTCTCTGCCGACGCCTCAATGATGTCTCATGCCGATGTCTCAAAGAGTGTCTCATGTCTGTGCTGGTAGCCGACTGTTCAGTGATGTCCATGTCTGCTGCTGGGAGCCGACTGTCTCAGTGAGTGTCTCATGCCCACTGCCTCAGTGAGTGTCTCATGCCGACTGCCTCAGTATGTCTCAGCCGACCGCCTCATGATGTCTCATGCCGACCGCCTCAGTGAGTGCTCATGCCGACTGCTCAGTAGTGTCTCAGCCCACTGTCTCAAAGAGTGTCTCTGTCTCTGCTGGTAGCCGACTGTCTCAGTGATGTCTCATTCTGTTGCTGGTGCCGACTGTCTCAGGATTATCTCTGCCGACTGCTCAGGGTGTCTCATGCCGACTGCTCATGAGTTCTCATGCCCACCCCCTCAATGAGTGTCTCATGCTGACCGCCTCAGTGAGTGTCTCATGCCGACTGTCTCAGTGAGTGTCTCATGCCGACTGTCTCAGTGAGTGTCTCATGTCTGCTGCTGGTAGCCGACTGTCTCAGTGGCTCTCAGCTGCGCTGGAGCCGACTGCTCATGGTGTCTCATGTCTGTACTGGTAGTTGACTGTCTCAGTGAGTTTCAGTTTGCTGCGGTAGCCCCACGTCTCGTGATGTCTTGCCGTTCTGGCAGCCGACTGTTCTGGGTCTCATGCCGACTGTTCCCGGGGGTCTCATTCGACTGTCTCAGTGAGTGTCTCATGCCCACTGTCTCAGGGGTGTCTCATGCCCACTGTTCAGTGAGTGTTTATGCCCACGTCTCGTGAGTGTTCTCCGACGTTCAGTGATGTCTCATGCCGACGTCTCTGAGTGTCTCCGCCGACGTTCATGATGTCTCATCCGACTGTCTCAGTGAGTGTTTATGCCGACTGTCTCAGGGGGTTCATGCCCACTGTCTCAGTGAGTGTCTCAGTCTGCTGCTGGTAGCCGATGTCTCAGTGGTGTTCATATCGCCGCTGGTAGCCCACTGTCTCAGTGGTGTCTCTGTTGCTGTGGTAGCCGACATTTCCAGTGAGTGTCTCATGTATACGTGGGAGGGATGTCTCAGTGAGTGCCATGGCTGCTGTGGGAGCCAACGTTCAGTGAGTTCTCTGTCTGCTGTGGTAGACGACTGTCTCAGTCAGTGTTCATGTCTGCGATGGTAGCCGACTGTCTCAGTGAGTGTCTCATGTTTTTCCCGCTGGGAGCCGACTGCTCGTGGTCTATTCTGCTGCTGGTAGCCGCTGTCTCAGTGAGTGTCTCATGCCGACGTTCAGGAGTGTCTTGTCTGTGCTGGGAGCCGCGCCTCAGTAGGTTCATGTCTGTGCTGGGAGCCGACTGTCTATGAGTGTCTATGGAAAGGGCACGACCTTATTGTTGGGTTTTTGACACACTGGGACATGGGGCAGCTGTGGGAGAGAGGTGTAGCTTGCTTCCCCGCCCCCGACATGGGCCCCGAGGGTTATCGTGCTTTCCTGCCCAACGTGGGCCTCGAGTGGTTAGCGTGTTCCTGCCCCGACAGTGGACCTCGAGTGGTTGCGTGCTTCCTGCCCAGGCAGTGGACCTCGATTGATTAGCATGCTTCCCCGCCCAGACAGTGGGCCTCGAGTGGTTTAAAGTTTCCCTGTCCAGACAGTGGACCCCGAGGGTTTAGCGTGCTTCCCTTCCAGACAGTGGGCCTCGAGTGGGTTTGCGTCTTCCCTGCCCAGACAGTGGACCCCGAGTGGTTAGCGTGCCTTTCCCGCCCCCGACAGGGACCCCGAGTGGTTAGCGTGCTTTTCCCGCCAGACAGTGGACCTCGAGGGTTAGCGGGTTCCCCCCAGACAGTGGACTCGATGGTTACCCTGCTTTTCCCCGCCCAGACAGTGGACACGAGTGGTTAGCGTGTTCCTGCCGACAGTGGACCCGAGTGGTTTCCGTGCTTCCCTGCCCAAAAGTAAAAACCCCGAGTGGTTAGGGCTTTCCCCCCCAGACAGGGACCTTGCCCGTCCCCCAAAAGGGAGGTGTT
>JACEFZ010016049.1:0-5000 GCA_014155875.1 Cepaea nemoralis
TACTCTTACTACTAATACTACCACCATCGTCACTACTACTACTACTATTACAACAACAGCAACAACAACAACAATTCCTGCTGCTACTACTACTACTACTACTACTACTACTACTACTACTACTACTACTACTACTACTACTACTACTACTACTACTACTACTACTACTACTACTACTGCTGCTGCTGCTGCTACTACTACTACTACTGCTACTGCTGCTGCTGCTGCTGCTGCTGCTGCTGCTACTACTACTACTACTACTACTACTACTACTACTACTACTACTGCTGCTGCTGCTGCTGCTACTACTACTACTACTGCTGCTGCTGCTGCTGCTGCTGCTGCTGCTGCTACTACTACTACTACTACTACTACTACTACTGCTGCAGCTGCTGCTGCTGCTGCTGCTGCTACTACTACTACTACTACTACTACTACTACTGCTGCTGCTGCTGCTGCTACTACTAACTACTACTACTGCTGCTGCTACTCTCTACTACTACTACTACTACTACTACTACTACTACTACTACTACTACTACAATTGCTGCTGCTATGGTGCTGCTACATCTACTACTATTACTACTAATACCACCACCAACACCGCCACCACCACAACAACAACATCTATTATACTACTCTGAAAACCTAAAATCTGATCTACGCAATAAAGTCCAAGCATCAATAACATTCTGCAGGGATTAATGTTAACTCTAATAATGAAACACATTACCACGAAACTGTTGATGATCGGTGACGTCAAACGCAGAAAATGTGACGTTCTCCTCACCAAAACGTTTCTGAAACTCTTGGCACGTCGCCTTGCCTACTGTAGCATTAACGTTTCCAAAGGCAACCTGCGAAGGTCACAAAGTAGGCCCATGAGCATCCTATATAATAAGTCAGTATCACTGAATATCATTGGAATATTATATAGAACCTGTTTTGCTGTATGGTAGTGAATCATAGAATGTTGATGTACAAATTAAGAAGAGCTTGGAAGTAACCTAGATATGGTTCCTAGGGCGATGGTTGAAAATACCTTTGATAAAATAGCAACGACTGCGTGAACAAAGCAAAGGAAAGTAGAACATTATATACAACTATAGGAAAATGACAGACAGCTTTTTGTTCTTATAATAAGAAGAGAGGCATTTAAAAACATCGTGATAACTGGGCAAATCCCTGGGCAAAGTGACAGAGGCATACCGAGAGACATGATAATGGATCGGCTGAGACGGTGGCGTGGGGGAGGGGGGGATATCACCAGCAGAGTTGATCCAGAACACCCAGTCCGTGGAGTTACGTGCTACGGAGTTCGTGCACTGAGCTGAGTTTCTCCAGACTCAGGTTCGAGTTAGGAGGAGAACGGAGCACTTATGGGTTGCACCCGTGTGCTGTGATGTTGATCCATCGACTAAAGGACTAAACTAAACAACAGTTCAGACAACTTCTCAGCCATAAGCAAGATGTCCCGCGTCCGACACACCCATCTGGAGATCTTCTGTCACATCCTGCACCCATCTTCTCTTCTGTCTGCCTCTTCCTCTCTTTCTTGCCGTATTACCCTCGATGATTGTTCTCTCCAAATTTTCATGACGTTTCAAGTGACCAGCATGTTTCAGTTTTCTTTGTTTTATCGGCTTAAAAAAAAAAGAAGTCGCTTAAAAATCGACAGGGTCGACGTCATTGCGCCAGGTATTTTTCCATATGGCTCAGTCTCTTTCGCAGCGAACTGCCGAAAGTGTCGCACACGGCATGAACTCCGTAGCTCCAGCGACGACCCCCCCCCCCCCCCCCCCAGAAGTCTCCGAAAAAAAATTACACTCGTGAACCGAAGAACGCTTCCCGGAATCTAACCCACAACCTTTGGAGCGCGAGTCAGGCGGCATGACCACTTCGTCACGGAGCCACTCGTGTTTTATCGTTTTTAGTAGCCAATCTTCTTCAATGTTCAGCTCTTGTCGGATGGATTCATTTGTTCTTTACTGTATCCCTTTGTATCCTGAATTATTTTATCTATAACTTTGTAACCATTTTATTTTTCTAAATGGTATATTTTAATACATATACAACTAAGATATGAGTCTGGGGGAAAAAAAAAAATTTTAACAATAATATTTTACAATTTGTTTTTGGGACTTTAAAGTACCAACAGGAACCAACACATAATTTTTTTTTTTTTAATTGTTTATGAAAACATTTGCTTATGTGCATATCTATACATGGTATTCATAAAAGCAATTCTTTTTTTCATTGCAGCACAAAAATACATTGCAAAATGAACATTTTGAATGTGTTTGGACTGGATTTTTTTGTAGAGCACATTTCACACCTTCCCCTTTCTTGAACAAAGGTAGGCCAGTGAGCTCCTAGGTTTTGTCCTCTGATGTCTTTAGACACAGAAAAGTTGTTCTTCCTTCTCTTCTTTGGCTGCTCTGGTGTGGTGTGGTTTCCCTGAGCGATTAGTCCCATCGCTAAGTTTCTTCGAAACTCAAGTAGTGTTGATTCATGGTGGATCTCTTTGTAAATTACAAAAGCATTGACGTATGCCATTTCATCATTGCAAAAAACAATCTATGCCACCACTTTTTGGACTTTCTATCAGGATCATATAATGATCGGAGCATATCTGCCTTGTCCACGCCTCCCATTGAGGAATTGTAGTCCCCAACTATAGCAGGTGCTACAACGTCTTTTCTAGTCCCGTTCCGCTCTTGTCGACTCAGAGTTGTAGCTTCATTGCCATGGTAGTTTGACAAAAGGTGAACACATTTATTGTCTCTCCGCTTGAAGAAGGTAATACCTTGCTCTGTAGAGCTGTAGTCAAAATCTCCCCTTTGTAACTTCTTATCCTCTTGAAGCTTAGGGAGATGCTTCCTATTGGATCTAACAGTTCCACATGCAAATATCTTGTTTGCCTTCATGTGCTCAAACAGTTCTACAGATGTAAAATAGTTATCCATCATGACCACATAGCCACATCCTCTCAAACTGTGGGTCAGTCTATCAACTATACTGCCTCCCAATCCAAATCTGGCTTTGGAATTATTTGTGTCTTGAGATTTCCCTTGATAAATTTCAAACTCATAGACATAGCCAGTCATATCGGCTCGACACTAATTTTATAACCCCGCTTTATTGTTTCATGGGGTTATACTGCTTCAGCGATGAACGCCCTTTGAAGAGAACCATGCTCTCATCTATGCTCTGAACTTCATTAGGTAGTCTGAGCATCTGAAAATTGCGATTCAGGTCCTGAATAAGAGGTCTAATCTTGAACAGTTTGTCACAATTGTCCTTCGGAATTGCACTATTATCATTTACATGAAGATTCGCAAGAATCTAAAAGTATCTGTCACGCTGCATAGCTTTAGGTACAATTGGAGTAGAAAAATCCATGTCGCTTGACCAGTAATGTCTCATGTGTGGTAACCTATGGTAGCCGAAAAAGAAATGCAGACCCATAAATGAAAGCATTTCTCTTGTGTCAACAGGTTTCACTCTTAACTGTTTTTGTTGAATGTACAAGTTTGTTTGAAAAACTACATTTTCAATTGTGGATTCTGATAGCACAGTGAGAAATATATCTGCTGCGGTCTCTTTTCCCACAAAATGCTGGAGAACTGGCCCAACCTCCTTAGAGAAAACTGGCAGACTCTTGAGATTGGTTTCTTTCTCCAGTTCCTTTGGATTACTGAAAATGTCTCCTCATCACTGGAACTAGTATCAGAAAGTTGCAGATTCAGAAGAACCGGCAACATTAGGGTTGTTCTCTAGTTCCTCATCCGAGCTGCTCTCTACTGGTGTATCAATATCAGATGGGAGATCTTCTTCTAGGGCAATGACAATTTCTTCCTCAGTCAGATATTTTCGTTTACAGGCCATGACACCTAGAAAAAAAATAAAAAATCATATAAACACACACAAATTATATGGTTACTTGCTATCAAAATAAGTCAATCACATGATGATGATTAGGTTCAAAATAAGCCAATCACATGATGATGATTAGGTTCAAAATAAGTCAATCACATGGTGATGATTAGGTTCAAAATAAGTCAATCACATGATGATGATTAGGTTCAAATAAGTCTATCACATGATGATGATTAGGTTCAAAAAAGTTAACTTTTCTCACATCCCTTGGTTTACCCCCGACCTGGCTGGTACTTATAAGTACCATGACATATTTTAGTGCGTACAATTAAAATAAACTATCAATTTAGAAGACACATATATCAAATGCTTACCTGTATAATACTGTAGTTGATTAAAAATCTGTAGCACCAACAAACTGTAAAATAACGATCAAATAGTAGACGTCATGCAGGCAGTGTCCAGTCCCTATTTCAAGATGGATGACTAATGAAACTCGACACAAAGAAAATGTATTGCGCATGCCCAGATCGCTTCCAAACATTCACGCCACCTACCTGGGAAACAAGCAATGTTATTTTAGATAGACCTTTAAGTACCGTCAGGATTCGTGATCAGATTGTAAAAATATAGCCATTTGAAGTGAGTGGTACTTAAAAGTACCGTCAGTAAAGAAAAGGGTATCCAAGATATTCTTAGAACCCGTCTTTAACATTTATATTCAAAGGCATTTATGCACTGTTCAGCTTGTTTAGTAAGTGTCCAGGTCTCAAAGGCGTATGTTGCAATGAGGAAGATGCATGCTTTTAAAATATCTAACTTTTGTAATCCTATCTGTCCCACTCCATAATTTCTTGAGTTGCTTTAGGTTTTGACGAGCAATAGATATTTGGCCGGTCTCCGTGGCGAATGTGTTACTGGCGCGGTTCGTGATCCCACATACCCGCATTCGAAACACATTTACGTGCGATTTGGCAGAAGACCGCGTTGCGCTGGTTTTTTTTAACGAAATGGTATGGGTGCCGGTCGTTTAGAAACTAATGGCAAACTACTGAACGTAAAACTTGCCAAGATATCAACAACAGCAGAAAATGCTGGTGTTGACTGCAAACGTTCTGTAA
>JACEFZ010016049.1:10000-110000 GCA_014155875.1 Cepaea nemoralis
TTCACTGATATATTTCTCATTACTGCAGTTCCAGTAATGTTATTCATGCTTTAACTATGTTTACAACTGCGACTAAGTGTACGGTCTCGTTGTCTGTTAGTCGTTCTATGTATTTATTCGTATATTAATTAGGCTTATTTACTTTCTCTAACCCGTTATGCCGTAATGTTGTTACTATAGTGTCTTCTCCTTGATTATATGTTGTGTTTTGTGTATGTAATTCTTTGCTGATGAAGACTAGTAGCCACAACGTCCTGTGTTTTCCGTAATTATGTTCCGTAAAGCTGAATTACATTGTGTTATCTTAAATGTCTGATTTTCTCATTAAGCACAGTTTTGAGCCGCAGTTCACAACTTGCCGTCATCTGTGAAAGTTTTGTGGTACAACAGTCTTAGTGAGACTGGCAGAAGCTTGTGGGCATTACAGTTATCACTGCAACTGACCGGTGAAGCTTCGTGGTATATACATTACTATCCTATTGCTGAATGACACATCGTCTTGCTAAATGACATCAGTATATTAGTAGATAACGCCACCATCTTGCTAAATTACATCAATATATTAGTTGTTTAGGCCACCATCTTGCTAAATGACATCGGTATATTAGTAAATAATACGACATCTTGCCAAAAGACATCAGTATATTAATGGATTATGCCACCACTTTGCTAACTTACACCACTATGTTATACCCCATCTTGCTAAATTACATCACTGCGTTTGTAGACTTTACTACCATCTTGTAAACAACATCACTATTCTAGTAGAATGTATGGCCCACTAAATGACACCATGAATAGTGCTTCAAAGCTCGCAATCTAGGATATATAAACATTGTATGAGATTTTAGATCCTTGTCGTAATCCCGGGGTAATAATGCACGCCGCTGAGGGCCATGAACCTAACCTGAGAGCAACACTACAAGAGAGCAATTCAACACCCAGAGACTAACAGCCTTCTCCATAAGAAATCCTATCTGACTCTGTTATATGAGTCCTCAAAATCCATTGTTTCCTGTCCGACCTGGACACCCCCTCCCTGGCATTTGACCATATGTTTTTTCTTGGCCAATAACTCCCCAGCCCTTTTAGAAGAAGCTCTTTGTTTTCCAAGTATTCCTGCGGCTAACCGGGTACTACCTTCTCTACCACCACGTTGCCTGATGTGTTCAGCACGGTGCTAGTCCTATATAGACTGGTTATTGAACGGTCTCTACTTGGCTTGGCAGTGGGATTAAATAGCCCTGCACACATTCTTGAAACACTGGAGGCCATCATTGTGGAATGGATAAGTATACTCGCTCTGAAACTTCCGGTGAGCTAATGCCGAGGGAACGGGTTCAACCCTACACCAGTCCATCCATCCATCATGTGCCATGCCGGTAAGCGTGGGCGGTCATGTTCTGCCATCTCACTCGATCACCAGAGTCGTGGATCAGCTCTGTGTTTCTGTCTCGACCATGCCACAAGGCATGTCAGTTGGACTAAAATGTTGACTTCTGGTTCTTGACTTTGGGACGTAAATTAAAAGTACCTCAGAAATCGGAGTGAGTTCGATTGATGGCGAGGGACATTGGTAAGATGGAAAGCTTAATCCACACGCAAAAAAGTCAGTCCAGTGCACCATAAATAGCAGGACGTGTATAGAGTACGCCTGAGTCCATAGCGAGCGAACCCAATAATTTTTTTTAAGGTACAGATGCTGTACTATTCCTCACGTTAAAGCAAGTAGCCATCTCCTCCCATCCAACTCATATCTGTCACACGGGAGCACCTGACTCTATTATGTCCTGGTACAATGACTCTTGCTTTTTAAAATTATATTTTATGCTTTCTACTTGTATTGTATTTTCATAGATGTCGTTCTTGATGAAACCTGTCTGATTCTAACTGCATTTCTGTTGTCTCCATCACTGTGGTCAATTTGTGTTATAATTCTCCCCAGGAAGGCTTCCTCTATCTCTAAATCCGATGTCAGAGGCATATCGTTATCCTTGTATATTGGTCTTATTGTGGTAGGCTGGGCTTTTCTATGCATTTGTCTGAGTAGTTTCCAGAATCTACCCAACGTCGTATCGCCTCCCAGCTAACTCATGAAAATATCCCATTCAGATGTTTTGACCTATGCTGCTCACAACTTGGACTTTTTCAATTTCTTACTTTTAACCATTTCTGCCTGTTCAAGTTCCTCTTATTTCCTTTGGAGTGTCTGTCAGAATGTCTACAATCATTTAATTGCATCTCTCTTTGACTACCAGACCTGTTCTACTTCGGGGGCTCACTATGAGGCTGCAACAAAAGTTTATCTGTTGATTCCAATACATGTATTCTGTGGGAGGCATCCAGTAAGGGTGTTGAACCGTTCATATTTGAAGTCCTTGTTTGCTCGATCTCGTAACCTTGATCTTGCTAGATGTAGAAATCACTACAGAACATATTCCAACCTGTCCAGTACCACCCCTACAGAACATATTCCAACCTGTCCAGTACCACCCCTACAGAACATATTCCAACCTGTCCAGTACCACCCTACAGAACATGTTCCAACCTGTCCAGTACCACCCCTACAGAACATATTCCAACCTGTCCAGTACCACCCCTACAGAACATATTCCAACCTGTCCAGTACCACCCCTACAGAACATATTCCAACCTGTCCAGTACCACCCCTACAGAACATATTCCAACCTGCCCAGTACCACCCTTACATATTTGAGTCCCATGCGTTTCATTTTACCTATTACACTCTGGCCCCTGCTCCTGTATTTCTACGCCTACTTTTCTCTCAATTCCTTTGCCTTCTTCTCTTTCCTCTCTCACCGATAACTGTTGAAATAGATATCGACCACAGAGCATACATTCCATAGCACCGGCGATAATTCCTTATGTAAATGACGTCGCTATGTTAGTAACTTCTGGCCCAAGATGGCGGATAGACTATTGAGCTTTTAAGGCCTCTAGAGTGTTTTTGCTTTTGGCTACGGTTTGCTTACGCATTTTCCTCATGTTGGACTGGTGGTACATGGTTCCGTCGCCCTGCTACTGAGCTGAGTGTATGGAGCGAAGATGTTAAGCTGTGGATTTCGTGTTAAATGCTTTTACATCTGTCCGCGGTTGTTTGTATTTTGAACTGCATATCCCCGGGAAGGTTGAACCGGTCAACAAATGCCCGCAGAAGTCGGATGTGTCGGCCTAACGGCGCAAGAACGCAGTTCTGTTGTAAACAGGCACAACGCAATCTCGTCCGAAAAAAACTCTCTGGATGAATGCAACAGAAGAAGAAGAAGAAGAAGAAGAAGAAGAAGAAGAAGAAGAAGAAGAAGAAGAAGAAGAAGAAGAAGAAGAAGAAGAAGAAGAAGAAGAAGAAGGAGAAGAAGGAGAAGAAGGAGAAGAAGAAGAAGAAGAAGAAGAAGAAGAAGAAGAAGAAGAAGAAGAAGAAGAAGAAGAAGAAGAAGAAGAAGAAGAAGAAGAAGAAGAAGAAGAAGAAGAAGAAGAAGAAGTACTGCATGTTCAGAAAAATGGCGTTCTGTCGGTTGCTGAACCTGCTGGTTTTGCTTTATAAAGTAATACTTTCTAGTGACTGCCGCTTACAAAGATGATGAAATGTAATGATAGTGATGGACTGTTATGTTGGCGTTCTGACAGCGCTGTTATGTATATATGCCTATGCGTACTATTGGTTTGTCGGGACTGCTGTCTGCTCAATTGTTCACATGAGATAGTATCGAGCATTTTGTGTGATATTCACTGGCCCAGGAACGAATCATTATGGGGTGACCTTTAGCCGTGAAACTGAAACCGCGACTAACGACTAACTAATGTAACTAGGGTAAATGATACCCTTATCTTACTAAATAACCTTTGTGTTAGTTAAGTACACCATTATCTTGCCAAATAGCACCACCATTTATCTGAATCATACAATATTTATGAGTTTAGTTGAGTAGAGTCAATAACCGGCATCACAGCATTCGGGTCATTCCCATACGTGTTCCATCCTCATCTGCTACAGCCAGCGAAGAGTCCCAATATTAATGGTACCAGTAGCAGTCTGATTATATGTTCGTGTGACCTTTCATCAGAGTTTTGAGTTCCGGCCAGATCCTCTGGTCACTCCCTGCAGCACCCTTCTCTCTAAGCCGTTATGCTCGACCCTTTCTTGTGCACAGTACATACGAATCCAAAGGACCAGATCACTATCTGTCTTATTATGCACTAATACCCTACCAAGGGATGCAAACTCAGCCAATCTGTTTAGTTTAGTCGTCGGATCAACATCACAGCACACGGGTGTAACCCATAAGTGCTCCGTTCTCCTCCTAACTCAAGCAAGAGTCCGGAGAATCTCAGCTCAGTGCACAAACTCTATTGCACCTGCGAGGATCCTGAAATACTTCTGGTAGATTTTTACCTCGAAATTTTGCCCGGGCAGCACCGTTAGGCTAATCTTTTTCGATTTTCAACTGCCACGGGATTTTCTACATGCGCATCAATACACACGGAGATCGGACGCCCATGTGTATTGTTGCGCAAGTAAAACATCTCTAGGCAGTTGGAAATCGAAAAAGAGTAATCTAACGGCGCTGCTCGGGTAACATTGCGAGTTAAAAATCTACCCAAAGTATTTCAGGATCCTCGCTGGTGCTACGGACTCCGTGCACTGAGTTGAGTTTATCCAGACTTAGGTTTGAGTTAGGAGGAGAACGGAGCACTTATGGGTTACACCCGTGTGCCGTGATGTTGATCCATCGACTAAACTAAACTAAACACACGGGCGTCCGATCTCACTACCCAGAGACCAGGGGAAATATTGTTACTAGAAGTCCACGTGAAAAAATCCCCGCCCTCACCGGGCTTGAACCCGGGACCTCCAGCACTCGAGGCGGACACCATACCTCGAGACCACTCACCCAATCTGTCCGCCTGCTCATTTTCCACCATACCAGCATGTCCTGAAGAAAAATCCAACATATTTATAATAACTGGGCACATCCACTTTACTAAAATGAAACTAGTCTTGTTCAATTATATCAAAGCATGCTATATGGTGCTCAACCTTGAAAATACACTGTTAGTGTGCAAAAACACACATTTCTATCACACAAATATATTGTAATATATTTTCATATATTATTATTATTTAGTGTGTTTTATTATTATTTAATGTTCTAATTTCATGTTTTTCTTTAGATCTATTTGTATTGATCAGTTCCTTATGAAGATTACTATAATCGAAGCTCAGGTCCGCATGGCCAAATGGATAAGAACGCGTGTTCTTAAACATCCGTTGTGCTGATGCCGAGGTAAGCGGTTCAACCCCTACACCGGACAGTTGGACTAAAATGTTGACCTGTCGTCTTGACTTGGGGACGTTAATTACAAGTACCTCTTAAGTCGGAGTGGGTTCGCCTGAAAGTTAACTTACACGCAAAATTCAATCCATGAATATTGTAAAAAAAGTGTGTATGAACTACGCTTGAGTTCAAAGCGAGCAAGCGCAAATAAATAAATAAATAATCGAAACGTCGTTCATTGTGTCGTGGTACACTAATTTTTATTTTATTATTATTATTTTTAAATGCTTTTTTAAATGCACCCCTGTTATCTACGTTCAACATTGTGGCGTTCGTTGCAAGGTATGTACACTGTGGTCCTGTTTAGTATAAAGGGCGTTCATTTGAAATCCGTTCGCGCCGCACCGCGCATAATTGCTTACGTTGAACATGATCATGTCATAGTCATGTGATAAGTACTGACCAATGAATAAAAGAGCACGTGCTTATCGTCCCATTATGCATAGGTTCTGTTTCTGACCGTTGAGAAAATGGCCGGGTTGATCCAAAATCCGTCCAAAGAAGCTCAAACCGCGGTTATTATGTTTCTTTCATTTGAAGGATGTCGACCTGTGGACATTCATCGAAGAATGCAGACAACGTTCGGTAACAAATGTGTGTCGAAGAAAACAGTGACAGTCTGGGCACGAATGTTTCGGAAAGGACGTCAGTTCACGACAGATCTTCGACGGCCGGGTCAAGCGCATATTGTTGCAACAGAAAAAAAAAACATCACCAAAATTGATGCAGCAGTACAGATGAACCGTTGTCGAAGCATACGTTCGCTAGCGAAAGAATTTGATGTGTCAATTGGGACAATTCAAAAGGTCGTTCGTAAGAAACTGCAATATCGGAAGGTGTGTTCACAGTGGGTACCACGGATGTTAACTGACCACCAAAAAGAGGAACGCATGGGATGGTGTTTGAACCAGTTGCTGCGTTACAGAGTGGAGAGTGATGCATTTCTCTTCCGCATAGTGGCAGGCGATGAACCATAGTGTCACCACTTTGAGCCGAGCAGCAAAAGAGAGAGCATGCAATGGAAGCATGCTGGATCACCAAAAGCCAAAAAATTCAAGTTACAGGTTTCCGCTGGTAAGATTATGCTGAACGCATTTTTTTACCATGAAGGGCTATTGTTGGCCGACTTTAAAGAACCTGGTGTCAACATCAACTCTACCCACTACTTGCAAACACTAGACAAGCTGCAAAAAGCCATCAAGAATAAACGACCCGGCATGCTTTCTCGCGGTGTGATTTTGTTGCACGATAATGCCCGTCCTCATGTCGCAAAGATTGTGCAGGAAGCATTAGCAAGGAAGAAGTGGGAAATTCTGTAACATCCAGCCTATAGTCCTGATTTGTCACCATGTGATTTTCATTTGTTCGGACCTCTAAAAAAAGCTCTCAAGGGGCAACGATTTCACACAGATGCAGACGTAATGAACGCGGTAAACACTTGGTTCAGTGAGCAACCACAATCCTTTTTTGCGGACGGCATTCGCCGCCTACCTAAGCAATGGGATGCTTGCCTGAGTGTCTACGGCGACTTCTTCTGACCAACCCATGGTGCATAATTCATTCAAAATGAATGCTTTGTTTAATTCTACCACACCTGTTAATGTTTCTTTCATGCTTTTGTAATAAAGCTATTGGAGCGGGTTTCAAATGAACGCCCCTAATATATCTCACTTTGTCGCAGGATTTACACAAACTTAACTGTTTTAATTTCCTATATTATAATATAATACGTAGGTGTGAAAACACTGGATCATTTCAAACAAAAATATAGGGATGATAGGAAGAAAGTCAATGTTAAATGAATGTTAGTCTGAAGTGGCCCACCAAGCACAACGTCACTGGTCACCGGAAGTGTCCAAGAAGAAACAAATATCGTGTTTTCATATGGATAAACCTCGTTGTGACAGAGCAGGCCAGTTTGGTCCTATATACATTATACAACTGCCTTGCTAAATGATAAAAGAACCTTATATCGTAATCCAGTGGGATCCGGCGCCTATGTTAAAATGTAGTTTACCTTACTCATTCAATACCGCTGGCTACACTATAGTATTTCAATAAACAGTGATAGAGTCAATCGATTTGTTGAATCAGGAGATACATTTCGTATCAGGACTAACTAGAGAAAGCGAGGATCATCTGGGAGGCAACTTATTCTGGCAGGTCCACACCAGGATTAACAATTAAAAAAATATAAAATAAGAAAAAAAAATATAATAAAAAAAGGTTATGTCGATCAGCTGAGAGTCCCATACGACTCAATCGAATTCGACGAGCACAGATAGAAACATATCAGTCATGTTTAGGACTAACTCGAAAGAGAGCAAAATCAAAATCTGCAAATAACAACGGAATTCAATTATAACCGACGCTGTAGAAACAAATCAAATCAAATCAAATCAAATCAACTTTATTAGGGTCACAAATTGGGCGCGCAGGCCCGTCTTACATTCGGCCCTTCCAATCACTCGTCTTTCGTTCATCAAGAGCATTATACATTTACATAGGAAGAAAAATAAACTTTGTGAAATGAATGTTGTAAACATAAACAAGGCTAATTACCATGTTGTGAGGCCCATCTCCCACCTATCCATACATCACCCCACCCACACAACACCCCCACCTACCCACACACACGCGCACCAAGGGACACATACACACCCCCACCTACCCACACACACGCACACCAAGGGACACATACATACCCCACCAACCGACCCATCCCCCTCCCGCACATCCCCCACCCGCACACACTGCCCTCACCTGATCCCCCAAACAAAACACACTCGCCACCCACAAACATTCCCCCACCAACCCACACATCCTACTCCCATCCACATACACATCCTAACCCACACATCCTCTCCCCACCCACACCTCAAACCACCCATCTCCCAGCCACATCTCTATCGACAACATATTCCCCACCCATACACACAATCCCCCACCAACCCACACATCGCACATCCACTCACACATCCCCAAACCATACACACACATCCCCACCAACTAACATGTCTCCCCCCCCCCACACACACACATCTCCCTAACCACCCATACATCCCCAATCCACTCACACACACCCCACCACCCACACATACAACTTCCACCCACCCACACATGCCATAACCTAATCCCCCACCACACAATCCCCCACGCACTATTCCCAACCCAAGCACCACACACACACATCCCTCACCAACACATCCCCACTTACACACCACACACATATCCCCCACCCAGATACCACACAATATTCCCACCCACACAGATACCCTTACCCATCCACCCCACATACCCCCACTCACACACCACAAAAGTCCCCCACCCACACACACATACCTCACCCACACAATATCCCCAACCAACACACCACACACCTCTCTCTACCCACACACGCATTCCCTACCCGTCCACCAACAGACACTCACTCACGCAAACATCCTCCACTACGCACCCACACACCCACCCCCAACCAATCTCTCGATCACAATACCACTACCCACACACACCCTCCACCCACTCACACATCCCACCCCAACACATACAACTCCCTCACCCACCTACACATCCCTAAGCCACTCACACACCCCCACCCACACATTCCCCATCCACACACACACATCTCCCACCCACACACCCCACATACTTCCCCCAACTACCACAATCCCCTACTCACCCACACATATACCCCACCCATACGCACATTCCCCGCACCCATCACACACATCCCCCACACCACACACTATCCTCCACCCATACCACCACAAACATACCCTCCACCCACACATCATTCACACATCCCCCATCAACACACCGCACGCATATCTCAAACCAACACACCCATACACTTCTCCCCACCCGCCCTTACATCCCCAATCCACCCAACACAATCCCCTACCCACACAACCCCGCCTCCCACACATACTTCCTCAAACCATCCACACATCTCCACCCACATAAACACACATCCCCCGCATCCGTCCCATACACATATCCTCCACCCATACACACATCCCCCACACCCATTCCAACACCCCTACTTTCACCCCCACACATCCATCCACACATCCCACCAACACCCACAAATACCACTACCCACCAAAACCCACACACCCCAACCCATCCAAACGCATACCCATACCCACACAACCCCCACCCACACATATCCCCACACTCACACACATCCTCCACATACACTCACACTTCCTCACATCTAGACACATACAAAATGTCTCACGTTAGTATTGAAACTAGTATGAACAAACTCCCACACTTTACTCACACACATACACTGACACTTGTCATGAGCAGTCTCATAAAAATGTTAAACATGGAGAAAAATGTGTACATAAAATGTATGTGACGTAAAAATAGTGATGCTCTCACTCTCTCTCTCTCTCTCTCTCTCTCTCTCTCTCTCTCTCTCTCTCTCTCTCTCTCTCTCTCTCTCTCTCTCACACACACACACACACACATTCACTCTCACACATTCACTCTTCCGCTCATTCACTCTCACGCTCACTCATTCACTCTCCTGCTCACTCATTCACTCTCCTGCTCACTCATTCACTCTCCCGCTCACTCATTCACTCTCCCGCTCACTCATTCACTCTCACGCTCACTCGTTCTGTCTCTCATTCACACTTACTGACTCTCTCACTCAAACCACAGTAATGAACATGAGTTTATATTATGCATGATAAAATCAAATGGTATTTAACTGATAATATGACAGATGAGAATACACAAACATATGGATTCGCGTGTTACATAACATGCGTGTTACACGACATGCATCAGCTCAGCTCTCTCTCTCTCTCTCTCTCTCTCTCTCTCTCTCTCTCTCTCTGTATTCTTTCATATACACACACTCACACGCATGCGCACGCTCACACACACACTAACACATCAACTCTCCCGCTGTCTCACTCTCTAACACACAATCCTTCACACACACACACACACATACACTCTCTCAATCACACTCTCTCACACATACACATGCACATGAACGCATGCACGCACGCACACACTCCCTCACTCACTCTCACACATACACGTACGAATGCATGCACTGACACATTCCCCCACCATTTCTAGCTCAATCACTCTCTCCACACACGCACGCACGTGCGCACATACTCTCTCCCTCTCTCTGACACCCACTTTCTCTTTCTCTCTCTCTCTCTCTCTCTCTCTCTCTCTCTCTCTCTCTCTCCCACACGCACACACATATATAGTGAACAATTATAGTTAAACAATTATAATGAACAATTATACTGAACAATTAACATTATTTTTTTATAATGATTTTATGATTTTAAAATTAATTACTGAAACAGGTTGAACGAGGTCGATTAAACATTTTCTGTTTCCTTAAGAGAGAGAAAGAGAGAGAGAGAGAGAGAGAGAGAGAGAGAGAGAGAGAGAGAGAGAGAGAGAGAGAGAGAGAGAGAGAGAGAGAGAGAGAGAGAGAGAGAGAGAGAGAGAGAGAGATGAAATAAATTCTCTAAAGGGTGTTTGAAAAAAAAAAACACACACACAATGTAGTTAAGACAATCGATCAATGACAGCCCGTTAATTCTTGCAAGGTATAGCCAGACCCCACATTCTAAGTGTAAACAACATGAAATTGTAGATTACTTTCAGTTCCACAATTTTTTCCTCTTTTTCGTCCTCTTTTTGAGGGGAGTGTATTGCACATATTTATGACTTTACAGGCCAGTGTGTCCGACTTCGGCATGCATTTGTGTCAGTCAGGTCTGCTTCCTCTATACCAGTGATTCTCAACCGGCCGGGAATTCCCTCCCCCACCCACCCCTCCCGGGGGGGGGGGGGGGGATTTATGGTTTCCAGTGGCGGACTTAAGATTATTTCAAGATTTCTCTTATACAAGAACCAATTACTTAATATTCTTTTTTCCCTCCATACTTTACAGTACTGTACTTCTTGCCCTTAGAAATTCGCTGTATAACGTAAGTAGATCCACAAATCACGTTTTATGTAGACATCTAAACGTCTAGACTTGTTCTAGTATGTGCTATTAAATTTGGCTTCCATTTTTACGTATACTATGTAGGGGTTTGGGGGGGGGGGGGATTTATAGGGAGGAAATACGAAAAAAAGGGGGGGGGGGAATGACTTTCTGAACATATGGTGAAGGGGTACATGGGCCAAAAAAGGTTGAGAGCCACTGCTCTAGACGGGCTCTGTCTACGCGTGAGTATTTTATTTCCTATGAATTTTGCCAGTTCTGCATACGGTCTACTCTTTGCGATTTCCAAACGCCTGTGAGATTATTTAACATACGCACGTGTACATGGGACGTCCTGTTTCTCGCCCATATCCCAGAAGTTTAGACATTCAAGCTCATTACCCAAGAGATCATTATAATGTGTGATATCATTAGGTACCAATGGGAAAATTAACAACCCGGTACATTCTGAGTCAGAGGACACAGCAATTTCTCAGCCAAGACTGCGTCGAGATGCACAATTAAGCCTATGATTGATGCTATCCAACTATCAGGAATATATGGTTATAGTTGGCGCTGGTCAAATAACTTAATGGGCCACGATTATCGCGGCAATTTGTTAGTTTCAACCGACACTAGGCGTTTCTGTCACGTGAATAAACGTCTGTATATAAGCAACATTACAGTATCTACGGCTGTCATTTGCAGTCGGTTTATTTTATATTTAACATACATATTTGTTGCCATGGAAATATCTGGCAAAGTTGCTTTTATCACAGGGGCGGCTCAGGGGCTGGGTAAGGCTTTTGCAGAAGCCTTGCTGGAGAGGGGAGCGAAGGTTGGTTCTGTTCGTTTGTGCAAATACTGAACATCTGTGTAGATACTGAACCTTTGTGTAGATACTGAACATTTGTGTAGATACTGAACCTTTGTGTAGATACTGAACCTTTGTGTAGATACTGAACCTTTGTGTAGATACTGAACATCTTTGTAGATAATGAACATGAGTGTAGATACTGAACATTTGTTTAGATACTGTACATGTGTGTAGATACTGAACATTTGTGTAGATACTGAACATTTGTTTAGATACTGCACATCTGTGTAGATACTGTACATCTGTGTAGATACTGAACATCTGTGTAGATACTGAACATTTGTTTAGATACTGCACATCTGTGTAGATACTGTACATCTGTGTAGATACTGAACATCTGTGTAGATACTGAACATTTGTGTAGATACTGAACATTTGTGTAGATACTGCACATTTGTGTAGATACTGAACATTTGTGTAGATACTGAACATTTGTGTAGATACTGAACATTTGTGTAGATACTGCACATTTGTGTAGATACTGAACATTTGTGTAGATACTGAACATTTGTGTAGATACTGAACATCTGTGTAGATACTGTACATCTGTGTAGATACTGCACATCTGTGTAGATACTGTACATTTGTGTAGATACTGCACATCTGTGTAGATACTGTACATCTGTGTAGATACTGTACATTTGTGTAGATACTGTACATGTGTGTAGATACTGCACATCTGTGTAGATACTGTACATCTGTGTAGATACTGCACATCTGTGTAGATACTGAACATTTGTGTAGATACTGTACCTTTGTGTAGATAATGAACATGAGTGTAGATACTGAACATTTGTTTAGATACTGTACATGTGTGTAGATACTGTACATCTGTGTAGATACTGCACATCTGTGTAGATACTGAACCTTTGTGTAGATACTGAACATTTGTGTAGATACTGAACCTTTGTGTAGATACTGCACATTTGTGTAGATACTGAACATCTGTGTAGATACTGTACATCTGTGTAGATACTGTACATCTGTGTAGATACTGCACATCTGTGTAGATACTGAACCTTTGTGTAGATACTGTACATTTGTGTAGATACTGAACATCTGTGTAGATACTGTACATCTGTGTAGATACTGTACATCTGTGTAGATACTGTACATCTGTGTAGATACTGCACATCTGTGTAGATACTGTACATCTGTGTAGATACTGTACATCTGTGTAGATACTGTACATCTGTGTAGATACTGTACATCTGTGTAGATACTGTACATCTGTGTAGATACTGAACCTTTGTGTAGATACTGTACATCTGTGTAGATACTGTACATCTGTGTAGATACTGAACCTTTGTGTAGATACTGTACATCTGTGTAGATACTGCACCTTTGTGTAGATACTGTACATCTGTGTAGATACTGTACATCTGTGTAGATACTGTACATCTGTGTAGATACTGTACATCTGTGTAGATACTGCACATCTGTGTAGATACTGAACCTTTGTGTAGATACTGAACATTTGTGTAGATACTGTACATCTGTGTAGATACTGAACCTTTGTGTAGATACTGAACATTTGTGTAGATACTGAACATTTGTGTAGATACTGAACATCTGTGTAGATACTGAACCTTTGTGTAGATACTGTACATCTGTGTAGATACTGAACATCTGTGTAGATACTGTACATCTGTGTAGATACTGTACATCTGTGTAGATACTGCACATCTGTGTAGATACTGAACCTTTGTGTAGATACTGTACATCTGTGTAGATACTGTACATCTGTGTAGATACTGTACATCTGTGTAGATACTGTACATCTGTGTAGATACTGTACATCTGTGTAGATACTGTACATCTGTGTAGATACTGTACATCTGTGTAGATACTGTACATCTGTGTAGATACTGTACATCTGTGTAGATACTGTACATCTGTGTAGATACTGAACATCTGTGTAGATACTGAACATTTGTGTAGATACTGTACATCTGTGTAGATACTGCACATCTGTGTAGATACTGAACCTTTGTGTAGATACTGTACATCTGTGTAGATACTGTACATCTGTGTAGATACTGTACATCTGTGTAGATACTGTACATCTGTGTAGATACTGTACATCTGTGTAGATACTGAACATCTGTGTAGATACTGAACATTTGTGTAGATACTGAACATTTGTGTAGATACTGCACATCTGTGTAGATACTGAACCTTTGTGTAGATACTGAACATTTGTGTAGATACTGAACATTTGTGTAGATACTGAACATTTGTGTAGATACTGAACATTTGTGTAGATACTGCACATCTGTGTAGATACTGTACATCTGTGTAGATACTGTACATGTGTGTAGATACTGTACATCTGTGTAGATACTGTACATCTGTGTAGATACTGTACATCTGTGTAGATACTGTACATCTGTGTAGATACTGTACATCTGTGTAGATACTGAACATTTGTGTAGATACTGTACATCTGTGTAGATACTGAACATCTGTGTAGATACTGTACATCTGTGTAGATACTGCACATCTGTGTAGATACTGAACATTTGTGTAGATACTGTACCTTTGTGTAGATAATGAACATGAGTGTAGATACTGAACATTTGTTTAGATACTGTACATGTGTGTAGATACTGTACATGTGTGTAGATACTGTACATCTGTGTAGATACTGCACATCTGTGTAGATACTGAACCTTTGTGTAGATACTGAACATTTGTGTAGATACTGTACATTTGTGTAGATACTGAACCTTTGTGTAGATACTGAACCTTTGTGTAGATACTGCACATCTGTGTAGATACTGAACATTTGTGTGGATACTGAACATCTGTGTAGATACTGAACATCTGTGTAGATACTGTACATTTGTGTAGATACTGTACATTTGTGTAGATACTGAACATTTGTGTAGATACTGAACATCTGTGTAGATACTGAACATCTGTGTAGATACTGAACCTTTGTGTAGATACTGAACATCTGTGTAGATACTGTACATCTGTGTAGATACTGAACCTTTGTGTAGATACTGAACCTTTGTGTAGATACTGCACATCTGTGTAGATACTGAACATTTGTGTAGATACTGCACATTTGTGTAGATACTGAACCTTGTGTAGATACTGAAACCTTTGTGTAGATACTGCACATTTTTGTAGATACTGAACATTTGTGTAGATACTGCACATTTGTGTAGATACTGAACATTTGTGTAGATACTGAACATTTGTGTAGATACTGAACATTTGTGTAGATACTGAACCTTTGTGTAGATACTGAACATTTGTGTAGATACTGAACATTTGTGTAGATACTGAACCTTTGTGTAGATACTGCACATTTGTGTAGATACTGAACCTTTGTGTAGATACTGCACATTTGTGTAGATACTGAACCTTTGTGTAGATACTGAACCTTTGTGTAGATACTGCACATTTGTGTAGATACTGCACATTTGTGTAGATACTGAACCTTTGTGTAGATACTGCACATTTGTGTAGATACTGCACATTTGTGTAGATACTGAACCTTTGTGTAGATACTGCACATCTGTGTAGATACTGAACATTTGTGTGGATACTGAACATCTGTGTAGATACTGAACATTTGTGTAGATACTGAACATTTGTGTAGATACTGTACATCTGTGTAGATACTGAACCTTTGTGTAGATACTGTACATTTGTGTAGATACTGAACATCTGTGTAGATACTGAACATCTGTGTAGATACTGCACATTTGTGTAGATACTGAACATTTGTGTAGATACTGTACATCTGTGTAGATACTGAACCTTTGTGTAGATACTGCACATTTGTGTAGATACTGAACCTTTGTGTAGATACTGAACCTTTGTGTAGATACTGTACATCTGTGTAGATACTGAACATTTGTGTTGATACTGAACATCTGTGTAGATACTGAACATTTGTGTAGATACTGAACATCTGTGTAGATACTGTACATCTGTGTAGATACTGAACCTTTGTGTAGATACTGCACATTTGTGTAGATACTGCACATTTGTGTAGATACTGAACCTTTGTGTAGATACTGAACCTTTGTGTAGATACTGCACATTTGTGTAGATACTGAACATCTGTGTAGATACTGAACCTTTGTGTAGATACTGCACATCTGTGTAGATACTGAACATTTGTGTAGATACTGCACATTTGTGTAGATACTGAACCTTTGTGTAGATACTGAACCTTTGTGTAGATACTGCACATTTGTGTAGATACTGAACATTTGTGTAGATACTGCACATTTGTGTAGATACTGAACATTTGTGTAGATACTGAACATTTGTGTAGATACTGAACATTTGTGTAGATACTGAACCTTTGTGTAGATACTGAACATTTGTGTAGATACTGAACATTTGTGTAGATACTGAACCTTTGTGTAGATACTGCACATTTGTGTAGATACTGAACCTTTGTGTAGATACTGCACATTTGTGTAGATACTGAACCTTTGTGTAGATACTGAACCTTTGTGTAGATACTGCACATTTGTGTAGATACGCACATTTGTGTAGATACTGAACCTTTGTGTAGATACTGCACATTTGTGTAGATACTGCACATTTGTGTAGATACTGAACATTTGTGTAGATACTGAACATTTGTGTAGATACTGCACATTTGTGTAGATACTGAACCTTTGTGTAGATACTGAACCTTTGTGTAGATACTGCACATTTGTGTAGATACTGCACATTTGTGTAGATACTGAACCTTTGTGTAGATACTGCACATTTGTGTAGATACTGAACATTTGTGTAGATACTGCACATCTGTGTAGATACTGCACATTTGTGTAGATACTGAACCTTTGTGTAGATACTGAACCTTTGTGTAGATACTGCACATTTGTGTAGATACTGCACATTTGTGTAGATACTGAACCTTTGTGTAGATACTGCACATTTGTGTAGATACTGAACATTTGTGTAGATACTGCACATTTGTGTGGATACTGAACATCTGTGTAGATACTGCACATCTGTGTAGATACTGAACCTTTGTGTAGATACTGAACCTTTGTGTAGATACTGAACCTTTGTGTAGATACTGCACATTTGTGTAGATACTGAACATTTGTGTAGATACTGCACATTTGTGTAGATACTGAACCTTTGTGTAGATACTGAACCTTTGTGTAGATACTGCACATTTGTGTAGATACTGCACATTTGTGTAGATACTGAACCTTTGTGTAGATACTGCACATTTGTGTAGATACTGCACATTTGTGTAGATACTGTACATCTGTGTAGATACTGCACATCTGTGTAGATACTGCACATCTGTGTAGATACTGAACATCTGTGTAGATACTGCACATTTGTGTAGATACTGAACATTTGTGTAGATACTGCACATCTGTGTAGATACTGTACATGTGTGTAGATACTGTACATTTGTGTAGATACTGAACATCTGTGTAGATACTGTACATTTGTGTAGATACTGTACATGTGTGTAGATACTGAACCTTTGTGTAGATACTGAACATTTGTTTAGATACTGTACATGTGTGTAGATACTGTACATGTGTGTAGATACTGTACATGTGTGTAGATACTGTACATGTGTGTAGATACTGAACATTTGTTTAGATACTGCACATCTGTGTAGATACTGTACATGTGTGTAGATACTGTACATGTGTGTAGATACTGTACATGTGTGTAGATACTGAACATTTGTTTAGATACTGTACATGTGTGTAGATACTGTACATGTGTGTAGATACTGTACATGTGTGTAGATACTGTACATGTGTGTAGATACTGAACATCTGTTTAGATACTGAACATCTGTGTAGATACTGTACATGTGTGTAGATACTGTACATGTGTGTAGATACTGAACATTTGTTTAGATACTGAACATCTGTGTAGATACTGTACATGTGTGTAGATACTGTACATGTGTGTAGATACTGTACATGTGTGTAGATACTGAACATCTGTTTAGATACTGAACATCTGTGTAGATACTGTACATGTGTGTAGATACTGTACATGTGTGTAGATACTGAACATTTGTTTAGATACTGAACATCTGTGTAGATACTGTACATGTGTGTAGATACTGTACATGTGTGTAGATACTGAACATTTGTTTAGATACTGAACATCTGTGTAGATACTGTACATGTGTGTAGATACTGTACATGTGTGTAGATACTGTACATGTGTGTAGATACTGAACATTTGTTTAGATACTGCACATCTGTGTAGATACTGTACATGTGTGTAGATACTGTACATGTGTGTAGATACTGAACATTTGTTTAGATACTGTACATGTGTGTAGATACTGAACATTTGTGTAGATACTGAACATCTGTGTAGATACTGTACATGTGTGTAGATACTGTACATTTGTGTAGATACTGAACATCTGTGTAGATACTGTACATTTGTGTAGATACTGTACATGTGTGTAGATACTGAACCTTTGTGTAGATACTGAACATTTGTTTAGATACTGTACATGTGTGTAGATACTGAACCTTTGTGTAGATACTGCACATTTGTGTAGATACTGAACCTTTGTGTAGATACTGAACATTTGTGTAGATACTGAACCTTTGTGTAGATACTGAACATTTGTTTAGATACTGTACATGTGTGTAGATACTGAACCTTTGTGTAGATACTGCACATTTGTGTAGATACTGAACCTTTGTGTAGATACTGAACATCTGTGTAGATACTGAACATTTGTTTAGATACTGTACATGTGTGTAGATACTGAACCTTTGTGTAGATACTGAACATTTGTTTAGATACTGTACATGTGTGTAGATACTGAACCTTTGTGTAGATACTGCACATTTGTGTAGATACTGAACCTTTGTGTAGATACTGAACATTTGTGTAGATACTGAACCTTTGTGTAGATACTGAACATTTGTTTAGATACTGTACATGTGTGTAGATACTGAACCTTTGTGTAGATACTGAACCTTTGTGTAGATACTGAACATTTGTTTAGATACTGTACATGTGTGTAGATACTGAACCTTTGTGTAGATACTGAACATTTGTTTAGATACTGTACATGTGTGTAGATACTGAACCTTTGTGTAGATACTGCACATTTGTGTAGATACTGAACCTTTGTGTAGATACTGAACATTTGTGTAGATACTGAACCTTTGTGTAGATACTGAACATTTGTGTAGATACTGTACATGTGTGTAGATACTGAACCTTTGTGTAGATACTGCACATTTGTGTAGATACTGTACATGTGTGTAGATACTGAACCTTTGTGTAGATACTGCACATTTGTGTAGATACTGAACCTTTGTGTAGATACTGAACATTTGTGTAGATACTGAACCTTTGTGTAGATACTGAACATTTGTGTAGATACTGAACCTTTGTGTAGATACTGCACATTTGTGTAGATACTGAACCTTTGTGTAGATACTGCACATTTGTGTAGATACTGAACATCTGTGTAGATACTGTACATTTGTGTAGATACTGTACATTTGTGTAGATACTGAACCTTTGTGTAGATACTGAACATTTATGTAGATACTGAACCTTTGTGTAGATACCTACATTTGTGTAGATACTGGAACCTTTGTGTAGATACTGCAACATTTGTGTAGATACTGAACATCTGTGTAGATACTGTACATTTGTGTAGATACTGTACATTTGTGTAGATACTGAACCTTTGTGTAGATACTGAACATTTGTGTAGATACTGAACCTTTGTGTAGATACTGCACATTTGTGTAGATACTGAACCTTTGTGTAGATACTGCACATTTGTGTAGATACTGAACCTTTGTGTAGATACTGAACATTTGTGTAGATACTGAACCTTTGTGTAGATACTGAACATTTGTGTAGATACTGTACATGGGTTGTAGATACTGAACCTTTGTGTAGATACTGAACATTTGTGTAGATACTGTACAGTGTGTGTAGATACTGAACCTTTGTGTAGATACTGCACATTTGTGTAGATACTGAACCTTTGTGTAGATACTGCACATTTGTGTAGATACTGAACCTTTGTGTAGATACTGAACATTTGTGTAGATACTGAACCTTTGTGTAGATACTGAACATTTGTTTAGATACTGTACAGTGTGGTAGATACTGAACATTTGTGTAGATACTGAACCTTTGTGTAGATACTGATACATTTGTTTAGATCTGTACATGTGTGTAGATACTGAACCTTTGTGTAGATACTGAACATTTGTTTAGATACTGTACATGTGTGTAGATACTGAACCTTTGTGTAGTATACTGCACATTTGTGTAGATACTGAACCTTTGTGAGATACTGAACATTTGTGTAGATACTGAACCTTTGTGTAGATACTGAACATTTGTGTAGATACTGAACCTTTGTGTAGATACTGTACATGTGTGTAGTATACTGAACCTTTGGTGTAGATACTGCACATTTGTGTAGATACTGACACCTTGTGTAGATACTGAACATTTGTGTAGAGTACTGAACCTGTTGTGTAGATACTGACATTTGTTAGATACTGTACATGTGTGTAGATACTGAACATTTGTTTAGATACTGTACAGTGTGTAATACTGAACATTTGTTTAGATACTGTACATGTGTGTAGATACTGTACATGTGTGTAGATACTTACATGATGTGTGTAGATACTGTACATGTTGTGTAGATACTGTACATGTGTGTAGCATACTGTACATGTGTGTAGATACTGTACATGTGTGTAGATACTGTACATGTTTGTGTATACTGATATACTGTACTGTGTGTAGATACTGACCCTTTTGTAGATACTGAACATTTGTTAGATACTGTACATGTGTGTAGATACTGAACATTTTGGTTTAGATACTGTACTGCTGTGTGTAGATACTGAGACATCTTGTAGATAATGAGACATGAGTGTAGATACTGAACATTTGTGTGAATACTGTACATGTGTGTAGATACTGAACCTTTGTGTAAATACTGAACATTTGTGTAGATACTGAACATTTGTGTAGATACTGAACATTTGTGTAGATACTGAACATTTGTGTAGATACTGAACATTTGTGTAGATACTGAACATTTGTGTAGATACTGAACATTTGTGTAGATACTGAACATTTGTGTAGATACTGAACATGTGTGTAGATACTGAACATTTGTTTAGATACTGTACATGTGTGTAGATACTGAACATGTGTGTAGATACTGAACATTTGTGTAGATACTGAACATTTGTGTAGATACTGAACATTTGTGTAGATACTGAACATGTGTGTAGATACTGAACATTTGTGTAGATACTGTACATGTGTGTAGATACTAAACATTTGTGTTTAAACTGAGCATTTGTGTTGAAACTGAACATTTGCGTAGATGGTGAACAGTTGTATAGTCAATATTTCAATATAATCAACATTTGTAAAAATAGTGAACATGTGTGTAGATAGTCAACATTTGTATAGTGGGGACTAGACAGAGAGAGAGAGAGAGAGAGAGAGAGAGAGAGAGAGAGACAGAGAGAGAGAGAGAGAGAGAGAGAGAGAGAGAGAGAGAGAGAGAGAGGAGAGTGAGTAATCACATGACATATACTACCACAGTTGAATAAAACCCAGGAACATGCCGTATAGTATTAATGGGGAACATGCCGTATAGTATTAATGGGGAACATGTCGTATATAATTAAACAGGGAACATTTACTAAGTTAGTCGAGTGCACTTTTACATGACGTCGCAGGCAATCCCAGCATTCTTCTTCTGTTTTTTTTTTTATTTATTAAGCAAATTTACGTTCAGTAGTTTTCCGTGAGATAACCATGAAAAATATGCAGAGATTAACGCGAACATTACGAAATTGTGCAAAGAGGCAAAAAAAAAAAAAATAGAAAACAGTTTGGCTTTAGGAAAATTGGTGCAAAGAGGCCAAAAAAAAAAGTATGGCTTTAGGAAAATTGCAGGGAAATTGAAAACAAACACAACACCAGGGATATCAAATTAATGCACAAAAGAATTAATTACATCACTAAGAAAAGAATACAAACATCAACAGGTTGTCTGAAAACCAAAGGTGATAAAATCATAATAGTAAAAGATAAGATTTTAAATGCAAGGTCAGATTATGTGAAAGAACTTTATGCTGATACAAGAGAAGACCAGTATGATATTCTCAATAATAATGAAGGACCTTCAATTCTGGGGATGGAGGACCAGAATGCTCTTAACCATCTGAAAATTAGCAAGACCCAGGGTCCAGACAAAATCACAACAGAAATTATCAGTGTTTTAGAAGAATATGGAATACACCACGTCACCAGACTGATGAACACAATGTATGATATTGGAGATATACCTCTTGAATTAAGTAAATCTAAATTTATAGCAATCCCAAAGAAATCACGAACCTTGGTATGTGATCAACATCGAACAATTAATATATTGAGCTACTTCACGAAGATTTTGCTAAGAATCATCGTGCAAAAAAATAAGGAAGAAAATACAACCTGAAATAAGGCAAGAACATTTTAGGTTCGTAGAAGGCAAGGGCACAGTAAATGCTGTGTACTTGCTGAGAACATTAATCGAGGTAAACAAAGACCTACATTTTTGCTTCATTGACTAAACAAAGGCTTTTGATAAAGTAAGACATGTCAACATGAAGCAGATGATTACAAACCTGCAAATTAATGGGAAATACCTTAGACTTGGAAACAACAAGCTGCCATAAAGAATGATAATGAAATAGGTCATTATCAGCCTATCAAGAGAAGTGTTCGACAGGAATGTGTAATGTCTATAGATCTTTGTTTTTCCCTATACAGTGAAAATATGTTAAGAAATTTAGAAGATATGTGAGGAATCACCATTGTCGGACATAACATCAATAACATTAGATATGCGGATGATACAGTATTGATTGCAGACAATGAACATGATCTGGCATATTTAGTAGATACGGTTCTTGTACACAGTCAACAATTAAGGTTAGAATTAAATTGTAAGAAGACAGATATTATGGTCGTTTCTAAGAAGAAGAAAACAAATCACAATGTAATAAAAGGATAAATGGAAATAGTCTTAAACAAGTGAATCGGTTCAACTATCTCGGAACAGTCATAACATCTGATTAGGGGTGCCTTGAAGAGATTAGAACCAGAATCGCTATTGCAAAGGTAGCCTTTTGCAAAATGGGAAACATACTGACCAATAAAAAGATGTCAATTGCAACGAGAAAATGTGTGTTGAAGTGCTACATAGAACCTATACTTTTGTATGGATGTGAAACATGGACGATGAGCAGTCAAGCTGAAAAACATCTAATAGAGGTGGAAATGTGGTTTCTGAGGAAAATGCAAAGAATAATATGGACAGACAGAAAAACTAATGAGGAAGTCCTACAAGATGCAAATGAAAGCCGCAAACTGCTTAGATAAATTAGACGTAGACAGTCAAATATTTTGGGTCACGTTATGAGAATAAAAATGAACTTGAGAACGTGGTTGAAAATGAAGGGAAAAGAACAAAAGGAAGGCAGGGAAGTAAATACCTGGATGGCTCGACCACATGGCATAGTCAAGACAAGAAGACAGAGCTGATCCATGACACTGGTGATCGTGTAAGATAATGAAACATGACCACCCATGCTTAACGGCATGGCACATAATGAATGAAGTTTGCTATTGTTTTCTGAACGACCGACGCTTATATCATGTATGAAAACTAGCGCTAAGCGGTCTGCTTCCAAATCGCCTGCCGTTGCCTTTCGAACGCGGTATGTGGGATGGCGAATCGCGTTCATGACCCCTTTGCCACAGCTGACGGAAGAACCGCCCTGTCATGTGGCTGTATGTGTATGTATGTTTATGTGTGAGTTACAGATGGTTGTCCTTGCTCATCATGACGGCACCGATCATCAACAGTTCCTTGATCATGATTTTCATTTTCAGAAGATTTCATTGATCACTGAACAATGTTATTTCCAATATGTCGTGAAATATTAACCTGGTCAGTTTCACGCGGAGCTCTTTTAAACCAGTGATCTGTCCTATCACCTCCTTGAGGACAAGTTGACCTTTTAGACCAAGTCAGTGAAATCAAAACCCTTGCCCTGATGAGGGTTCGAATATATGCCCACAGCGCCGGCAGACAATCGTACTAGCCACTGTGCCACCGATCCCTCGGCACGCCGAACAGCTGGCACTGAAATATTTATAACATTGCATGTCCTTTACAGGACGGAGCGATTAATCCCAGACTGATATTCTGGTCAATTTTACTGAAAGTAAAAAGTTATGAGGTATGGTGTGTGAGATCTGGTGCACACTGTAGGTGACGCCAGTTTTATAATAATTTCGCCTACCTGGCCATGTTTGCAGGTTGCCCTGGGAGATATCAATACAGATGTAGGTACGGCCACGTTGCAAGAGTTTCAGAAACGTTTTGGTGAGCAAAACGTCACATTTTCTGCGTTTGACGTCACCAATCATCAACAGTTTCGAGGTAATTTGAGAGAGATTTTTTTTTAAAGATAAATAAATTCGCACGTGTTGTCTGCCGCTGGTAAAAGTAGATGAATATTTGAGAACCCGTATGTGGAAAGAAGGATTTTGCTGGTGATCGGTAGGTGTACTGGAAGGATCTCAAATCTGAGAGGGAAGACCAGGAGAACTTATAATCAGAGAGCGCTGGGAGCGATTAGTAATATGACTCTTCGTTGGCTATTGAATGGAGGGACGGTGCACGTTGAGAATGTGTTGAGTGCAGTGATGTCGATTCTTTTCTCATCTCAACTCAACATGAAAGAAGCAGAGACTAAGAGAACACATTAGACAACATAAAAATTGAAAGCTATAGTTACCACATCGGGATTAGAACCATATTTCAGAGCTTATCATTAATTCGATTTAGTGAGACATGTAAGGTTAATTATTGCACATTTTCCATAGTTTTAACGCATATTGTTTCTGTTTTGTCATTGTTATCTAAGGTTAGCTTCATAAGTGATGTATGAATTAAATAATCTATGAGAACAGAGAGTTAAGAAGGGCAGAATATCAGATGGGACTGCGCTCCCAATTCTTAACACTTTGAAAATAAAGTTCGTTCGTCCGTTCATTGCAGAATGTCGTTGATGTTTTGACTTCAAAGTGGATATCAGATATTGGAATATCAGATTGATATCACTAGAAGTTGGGCATGAATACACCATCCAGAGACGCAGATCCATGCATCAATACCTCACCCAGAGACGCAGATCCATGCATCAATACCCCACCCAGAGATGCAGATCCATGCATCAATACCTCACCCAGAGATGCAGATCTATGCATCAATACCTCACCCAGAGATGCAGATCCATGCATCAATACCCCACCCAGAGATGCAGATCCATGCATCAATACCTCACCCAGAGATGCAGATCTATGCATCAATACCTCACCCAGAGATGCAGATCCATGCATCAATACCCCACCCAGAGATGCAGATCCATGCATCAATACCTCACCCAGAGATGCAGATCCATGCATCAATACCTCACCCAGAGATGCAGATCCATGCATCAATACCTCACCCAGAGACGCAGATCCATGCATCAATACCTCACCCAGAGACGCAGATCCATACATCAATACCTCACCCAGACGTGCAGATCCATGCATCAATACCTCACCCAGAGATGCAGATCCATGCATCAGTACCCCACTAAGAGGTGCAGATCCAGCCAATGTGTCCGTCTGATCGTTTCCCAGTAGACCAGCATGCCCTGGGTTAAAGATCCAATAGATGCGTCCTATCTCTGATTATTTAATTGAAGCATGCAGGAGGCTAAGAAACAGAGATACCTGATCCCAAACATCAGAAAAATACAAGCGTAATTTTGGCTTCATTATTAGAAGAAGAAAAAAAGAAACAAAAACTGTTGAAATATATCGCGACAACTGTAAAGATTTATGGAAAGAGAGAAGGAGAGGGAAGGAGATTCTTGATAGCCTTCTGTTGTGGAAATGCAAAGTGTGAGCATATACATTTAGACAAGCTGGTGGAGGCCATAAATTGTATACAAGAATGATCATGAACACTAGTCGGCAAAGCACTTGATGATGGTGATGACTGCCAAGGGGGGATGTTCTGGTTATCAATGAATGTCTTACGCACATTTGCAGGTACTGTGGGTACAAAAGTTTTCCGGAAGGTTGTTATGGGAGCGAGGTACTGCAAAGGAATGCTCCTGAATGAATGAAGAATGAATGAATGAATGAATGAATGAATGAATGAATGAATGAATGTGTGATACTGTGAGGTCCCAGCGAATGTCCATTCTCTATATTAACCCATTGTACCAGTGTGTTAATGTAGACATGTGATTCATGTGTGTTGTGTGTTTCTACCCAGATGCCTTTGATTCAGCCGTATCTACATTTGGACACATCGATGTGCTGGTGAACAACGCCGGCATACTGCACGAGACCAACTGGGAGCTGATTGCTGGCCATAAACTTCGTAATGATGTGTATTGGTTATGTAGTTACTAGTTAGTTGCTGCAGATGTGCACTTGTTGCTGCTTGAACCATGTCTTCTTAGCTAAGGGAATCTCCGTGGTGACATAATTACTAATTAGTTGCCGTGGCTGTGCACTTGTTGCTGCTTGAACCATGTCTTCTTAGCTAGGGGAATCTCCGTGGTGACATAATTACTAATTAGTTGCCGTGGCTGTGCACTTGTTGCTGCTTGGACAAGCTTTTCTTTGCTAGGGGAATCTCCGTGGTGACATAATTACTAATTAGTTGCCGTGGCTGTGCACTTGTTGCTGCTTGAACAAGCTTTTCTTAGCGAGGGGAAACTCCGTGGTGAAGTGGCTACCCCGCCTGTCTCGCGCTCCGAAGATTGTGGGTTCGATTCCGGGCTACGTCGTTCGATTCACGAGTGCCATTTTCTCGGAGACTCCTAGGGGTCGTCGCTAAGGCTACAGAGTTCATGCTTTGTGCGACGCTCTCGGCCAGCCGCCCTGCGGAAAGAAACAGAGCCATATGGGAATAAAACCAGTTGCAATGAAGTCGATCCTGTTGTCCTTTAAAACCTTTATCTTGTTAGCTTGGTTTATAGATGGTGGTCGGCTCCATGGCGTAGGAGCATTTCGTAATCCTGCATACCCGCGTTCGAAACACAGCTGCGGTCGGTATGGGTGCCGGTCGTTCAGAAAGCAATGGGATACTACAGAACACAAACTTTCCAAGAGATCACAACAGCAAAAAAAAAAAATATGCTGGTGTTGACTGCGACGTCCTGTAAAGGATATGCAACTAACTTTTTTTTTGTAAATAGCTGGAGACAACTGCGTTATGAATGCTCGCATGGCGAATTATTTTTGCTGCACTCTTCTTTTATCTCATGGGGTTTTAGTTTCTGCTTTCTAAGAATCATAATTGACGGGAAAACTGCAAGGGAAATTTAAAAAAAAAATATATAAATACCTTGATGGCCTGGTCTTACGGAATAACCTGGCTGAGAACACAGAGCTGATCCAACGATGTTTCCCAAAGTAACACTTCTCATAACGTGACCACTTCATTTCTTTTCACAAAGACAAGTAAACGAGTTCTATAATAACTGTAAATATAAAACGTCGCTAACGAAAGAAATACAAATGAGAAGTACAAAGCGAACGACATATAAATATATCGAGAACACACTAAAAGAAAAAATTGGCAGCAAATACATTAGAGGGAGTCCAGAGTATAAATGGGCAAACGTCAAAATATTGCCAACTAGCGGCCTGTCAGGATGTATAATGAAGAAACAGAAATTGGACGGTGATCCATTAAAACTTAACTTCAATGCAGTGACAACACTGTTGATTACCATTACGTCTTCAAATACGAGGAGACTTCGAATTGAAACATTAAAGTGTGTGTGTGTGTGTGTGTGTGTGTGTGTGTGTGTGTGTGTGTGTGTGTGTGTGCGCGCACACGCGCGTGCGCGTGAATGTATTCTGAACAAGTAAAGAAGAAATGTATCATTTCTCGATGTTATCACGACTGCGTTCAATACAAATCCTACAGCGCCGATAAAGTGCTTAGATGTCTGTAGAAGAAAATGCTCTTAGTCGCAAGTTTAGTTTAGTTTAGTCGATGGATCAACATCACGGCACACGGGTGTAACCCATGAGTGCTCCGTTCTCCTCCTATCTCAAACCTGAGTCTGGAGAAACTCAGCTCAGTGCACGAGCTCCGTAGCACCGGCGAGGATCCTGAAATACTTAGGGTAGATTTTTAACTCGACATTTTGCCCGCGCAGCGCCGTTAGGCTACTCTTTTTCGATTTCCAACTGCCAAGGGATTTGTTACGTACGCAACAATACACACGGGCGTCCGATCTCACTACCCAGAGACCGGGGGAAATTTTATTACTAGAAGTCCACGTGAAAAAAACCCGGTCCTTACCGGGGCATGAACCCGGGACCTCCAGCACTCGAGGCGGACACCATACCTCGAGACCACGCAGCCACCTTAGTCGACTGTGTAATCACTCTTGGATCACTCCTGGGTGGGCCTGACCTGGTCCTGAACAGTCTGTCACAGAAGTCACGCCGTTTTGAAACTTCCTACTCCACTCATCCACTTGCTGGACTGACAGGCAGGCATCACCATATTGGACATTCATTCGCCGATGAATTTCTATAGGCTTCATCCCTTCATAACAAAATTTTTAAAAACGGATAACAGTATGCTGCTCATCTTTTGTGCATGTTAAAAGTGTGGCGGCCATCTGTAAACTGTCCTTACGTTCGTCTGCACCGTTATGCCACATGCTCAACATTCTTGACATTCTTAACAACAATATTGACAGGTTACAAAACAATGAATGGCATGGTTATTTTAATGTCTATCACATTTTTCAGGTTTTCGTTTGAAGCCCTCTCGTATATTCTTATTATATTTCTTGTGTAGCTGTCATTGTGTGCTTGTGTCTACCTGTCTGTAATGTTTCAATGTCTGTATTTAAAGTCGTTGCCTGTCTGTAATGTTTCAATGTCTGTATTTAAAGTCGTTGCCTGTCTGTGATGTTTCAATGTCTGTATTTAAAGTCGTTGCCTGTCTGTAATGTTTCAATGTCTGTATTTAAAGTCGTTGCCTGTCTGTAATGTTTCAATGTCTGTATTTAAAGTCTTTGCCTGTCTGTGATGTTTCAATTCCTGCATTTAAAGTCTTTGCCTGTCTGTGATGTTTCAATGTCTGTATTTAAAGTCGTTGCCTGTCTGTGATGTTTCAATTCCTGCATTTAAAGTTGTTGCCTGTCTGTAATGTTTCAATGTCTGTATTTAAAGTCGTTGCCTGTCTGTAATGTTTCAATGTCTGTATTTAAAGTCGTTGCCTGTCTGTAATGTTTCAATGTCTGTATTTAAAGTCTTTGCCTGTCTGTGATGTTTCAATTCCTGCATTTAAAGTCTTTGCCTGTCTGTGATGTTTCAATGTCTGTATTTAAAGTCGTTGCCTGTCTGTGATGTTTCAATTCCTGCATTTAAAGTTGTTGCCTGTCTGTAATGTTTCAATGTCTGTATTTAAAGTCGTTGCCTGTCTGTAATGTTTCAATGTCTGTATTTAAAGTCGTTGCCTGTCTGTGATGTTTCAATTCCTGCATTTAAAGTCGTTTCCTGTCTGTAATGTTTCAATGTCTGTATTTAAAGTCGTTGCCTGTCTGTAATGTTTCAATGTCTGTATTTAAAGTCTTTGCCTGTCTGTGATGTTTCAATTCCTGTATTTAAAGTCGTTGCATGTCTGTGTCGTGAAGTTAGTGGACGACTACACGGCAGCCAATATCTCATAGAGAATCACCAATGTCTTACACTGTTGGCGCCAAGTGTCATGGAGAGGAAGAGATGACATTTCAGCGCTCGATGGATACCAATGGATAGTCTCATTCCGTGTGATTGTTCAATGTCTTTAAAGTCGGTAATCCTGTTTTCTTGTAGGGTGTCCTAATTACTCTCGTATCAGATCTTCTTGATAGTCGAACCATTTGATCTTCAGCCTTTCAATAAATGTGGCACAAAGTGTTGATCCCACACTCTATCTGATAACATCATTTCTTACTCGGTCTCGGATAGTTAAGCTGACAGCACTTCTCAAGTATCTCATCTCGAAGTTGTTGATTTTGCGTAAGTGTGATGTCGATAATGTCCCAATCTGACATTGGTAGTATAGGGTTGGTGTGAATATTTTATATATTATCTGTCGTTTTGCGGATATAGGTATATTTGGATGTTGCAGTATGGGTGATATCTGATATATTAGTGTATCTGCTTATCTCATAGACAATAACAGCACTAAATCCTTTATTCTGTACGTCTCAATTTCAGTCAGGCTCTAATGAGACCAATTTCAAAAAAATATGGGTATCTATTTATGAATTTTTGTATGAACACACAGGCAGACAGAAAGATAGATAGACAGTCAAACATACAAACAGACAGACAGATAGCAAGATAGACATAAACAGACATATAGAAAACATTCATTCAGACAGTCACATTGGCAGGCAGAAAAGAATAAGGACAGACAAAAAGGCAGACAGGCAGACAGACATTCAGGCAGAAAGACAGACAGACAGACAGACAGACAGACAGACAGACAGACGGACTGACGGACGGACAGACGGACGGACAGACGGACAGACAGACAAACGGAAATAATAATTATTATTGTTTCAGACCTCCATGGTTTTCGGCACAAAACTGGCCCTAGAACACATGAGGAAAGACAAGGGGGGACGTGGAGGCCGAATCATCAACATCAGCTCCACGGCAGGTCAGTGATAGAAAGAAAGACAGAACTATGTACATTACACACACGTCACTCCATGTTAGATAATGTAGCTTAGTGTGTAAATATAATCTATACCTGGTTAAATTATTCTAGTGCAATGAAATGCAACCTAAAGACTACAGGTCATGGCATGGCAGATCAAGCATGTGCCCCGGTCGGCAACTGGTCTAGTATGCAAGCTCCTACAGGCGGACAGTTTGAGTTTTGTTAATGACTTGAGTATTGCTAATGACTGCTCTTTGCATAAGCCAACATTTTGCCTGTTATCTCCCAGCGGAAGCACAGACCATCAACCAATGCTGGCCAAGCCATTCTAGCATCTGCCATCTCTGGCAGTACTTTCGGTATCCTGCCTATGTTAGTTCCGTCTCTATGTCAATTTTACATTATTTATTTTGGAAATTCATGCGCGTGTATGTTTCTCCCTCTATGTACAATATTTCCCTTTGCTAAGTCTATATCTATAAAACAAAGTGTATGTATATGTGTATGTATATATGTATGTATGTAAATATGTATGTCCTTTATTTGTTCGCGAACGGCCCATCCGATTGAGATGAAATTTTCTACACGCCTTCCTTTCATTCCAGAGCTGTCAACTGTCATAGTTTTTTTTTCTTCTTCCTCCTCCTCCCTCCTCCCCCTCCCAAAATACGTACGTAAATATATGATGATGATGATGAAAGAATCCCCGAACCAAAACGCTAGGGAAAGGGAAGAAAATGACGTGACTACACAGAATCGTCACACGGCAATCATCATCATCAAGTGCCGTGCCGGCTGGCGTAGGCGTTCATGGCTCTCTGTAGATCTCAGTCTTTGTTTTTTTTAATCAACTCTGCTGCTGATATTCCTCCATGCCACGGCAATATCAATAACAATTCATCTTTTTATGTGTAAGGAAGTTATCTACAGTCGTGTAGAAGGGAAGAACTAGACGAGTATGAATTCGGAATGGCGAACTCTCTCCCCCTCTCTTCTCCTCCCTCTACCTCCTCCCTCCACCCTTCTCCTCTTCCTCCTCCCTCTCATCCCTCTCCCTCCTACCTCCTCCTTCTCCCTCTTCCTTCTCCCTCTTCCTCTCCCCTTCTCCTCCATCCTCCTCCCTCCTACTCCCTCCGCCTCCTCCCCCCTCCTCCCTCATCTTCCCTCCTCCTCCCTCTCCCTCCTCATCCCTCCTCCTCCTGCCTCCCTCCTCCTCCTGCTGCCTCCTTCTCCCTCATCATCCTCCCTCCTCTTTCTCCCTTCTTCTCCCTCTTCCCTCTTCCTCCTCCTACCTCCTCCCTCCTCCTCCCTCTACCTCCTCCTCCTCCCTCCACCCTCCTCCTCCCTTCTCCTCCTCTTCCTCCTCCCTTTCCTTCCTCCTCCTCCTCCCTCTACCTCCTCCTCCCCCTACCTCTTTCCTCCTCCCTCCTCCTCCTCTTCCACCTCCCTTTCCTTCCTCCCCTCCTCATTCTCCCTCCTTCCTCTCCCTCCTTCCTCCTCCTCCTTCCTTCTTCTCCTTCTGCCTCCTCCCTCCTCCTCTCCCCTCCTCCTCCTCCTCCTCCTTCTCCTCCTCCCTCCTTCTCCCTTCTTCTCCTCCTCTCCCCTCCTCCTCCTACCCTCTTCCTCTTCCCCTCCTCCCTCTCCCTCCTCCATCCTCCTCCTCCCTCTTCCTCCTCCTCCCTCTTCCTCCTCCTTCCTCTTCCTCCTCCTTCATCCTCCTCCCTCTTCCTCCCTCTCCCTCCTCCATCCTCCTCCCTCTTCCTCCTCCTTCTTTCTCCTCCTTCCTTCTCCTCCCTCCTCCTCCCTCTTCCTCCTCCTCCTACCTCCTCCCTCCTCCTCCTCTCTCCTCCTCCCTCCTCCCTTTTCCTCCCTCCTCCTCCTCCCTCTACCTCCTCCCTCCTCCTCTCCACTCTTCCTCCTACCCTCTTCCTCTTCCCCTCCCCCTCCTCCCTATCCCTCCTCCTCCCTTCACATTCCTCCTCCTCCCTCTTCCTCCTCCTCCCTCCTCCTCCTCATCCCTCCTTTTCCCTCCTCCTCCTTCTTCCTCCCTCCTCCTCCTCCTCCCTCCTCCCCCTCCTCCTTCCTCCTCCTCCTCCCTCCTCCTCCTCCCTCTACCTCCTCCCTCCTCCTCCCTTCACATTCCTCCTCCTCCCTCTTCCTCCTCCTCCCTCCTCCTCATCCCTCCTCCTCCCTTCTCCTCCCTCTACCTCCTCCTCCCTTCACATTCCTCTTCCTCCTCCTCCCTCCTCCTCATCCCTCCTTCTCCCTCCTCCTCCTTCTTCCTTCCTCCTCCTCCTCCTCCTCCTCCCCCTCCTCCTTCCTCCTCCTCCCTCTCCTCCTCCTCACTCCTCCTCCTCCCTCTACCTCCTCCCTCCTCCTCCCTTCACATTCCTCCTCCTCCTCCCTCCTCCTCATCCCTCCTCCTCCCTCCTCCTCCTCTCTCCTCCTCCCTCCTCCTCCTCCCTCCTCCTCACCACTCCTCCTCCCTCCTCCTCCTTCTTCCTCCCTCCTCCTCACTCCTCCCCCTCCTCCTTCCTCCTCCTCCCTCTCCGCCTCCTCCCTCCTCCTCCTCCCTCCTCCTCCCTGTACCTCCTCCTCCTCCCTCCTCCCTCTACCTCCTCCCCCTCCTCCCTTCTCATTCCTCCTCCTTCCTCTTCCTCCTCCTCCCTCCTCCTCCTCTCTCCGCCTCCCTCCTCCTCCTCCCTCTACCTCCTCCCTTCACATTCCTCCTCCCTCCTCCTCCTCCCCTCCTCCCCTTCCCTCCTCCTCCTCCCTCCTTCTCCTCCTTCTCCCTCCTCCTTCTCCCTCTTCCTCCTCCCTCTTCCTTCTCCCTCCGCCTCCTCCCTCCTCCTACTCTCTCCTCCTCCTCCCTCCTCCTCCCTCTCCCTCCTCCTCCCTCTCCTCCTCCTGCTCCCTTCTCCTCCTGCGTTCTTCTCCTCCCTCCTTCTCCCTCCTCCTCCCTCTTCCTCCTCCCTCCTCCTCGCCTCCTCCTCCACCCTACTCCTCCCTCCTCCTCCTAATCCCTCCTCCTCCCTCCTATTCCTCCCTACTCCTCCTGTCTCCTCCCTCCTCCTCCCTCCTCTTCCCTCCTCCACCTCCCTCTTCCTCCTCCCTCCTACATTTACCCAAGACAGAAAGACAGTCAGACAGATAGTCGGGAACGGGATCTTATATGACTACTTATATAATTTAAATGAGATGCTCTCCACCATGGGCTGGGCCGGGTCAGACAGACAGACAGATAGATAGATAGACAGACAGACAGACAGACAGACAGACAGACAGACAGACAGACAGACAGACAGACAGACAGACAGACAGTCGGGAACGGGAACTTATATGACTACTTATATGAATTAAATGAGATGCTCCCCACCAGGAGTTGGGCGATGCCGGGCCGGGTCAGACAGACAGACAGATAGATAGTCGGAACGGGAACTTATATGACTACTTATATGAATTAAATGAGATGCTCCCCATCAGAGTCTGGGCGAAGACGGGCCGGGTCAGACAGACAGACAGACAGACAGACAGATAGACAGACAGACAGACAGACAGACAGATAGTCGGTAACGGGAACGAGAACTTATATGACTACTTATATGAATTAAATGAGATGCTCCCCACCAGAGTCTGGGCGAAGCCGGGCCGGGTCAGCTAGTGTTTCATAGTTTAAAAGAAAACATGCATTAATTATATTTCACAATTTAGTCACTATTATCATGGCGCGTTGGGCATATGGTGCTAAATCCACATTTGTATAGACCAATCGGCCCTAAGTGGGTGATGTGTCAATATCACGCCGGCCGCATTTACTTTCTCAGACATTTCCTGGTTCCCATTCTAAGGCACTAATCTGGGAGCCGAAGTCACTTGTTAAAATCCGTCTTGATAAGGACTCAAATCCATGAACGCCGGATCGATAGGCGAATGTCTAGACGCTACACTGTCGCGCCTTCCGCCCTAAAATATGTGACGGCAAAACACGTCACACTCCAACGGAAATATATGTTATGGATTATCTTTACCTTACCCATTTTATGAATGTTGGTTCGAACCCAGAGCAGTACTATTGGGGGGAAAAATAATCCTAAAGTTGCAGAGCACTGAACGAAACCACTGTCTTGAGAGCTAAGTGTAAACAGACTATGCTAGCGTAGATAAACTGGACAGACAATTAGCAAATCAAGTAGCCAAATATACATTAGTGTGGGTGAAAAAAAAATGTGTGCATATCCTTTACAGGACATCGCTGTCAACATCAGCATCTTTCAGCTGTATGTTGATTTCTTGGCAAGATTACGCTCAGTAGTTTGCCATTGCTTTCTGAGCGGCCGGCTCACATACCCCGTAAGTTACCGATGCGATTCGAACCACTGCTGATTCTCACCTTCATAACGCTACCCACGAGAGTATACGAGATTACGGAGAAAAGTCATAACCTCTAAGCCACGAAGCCGCATAGTGTGGGTGGAAACGAGTGTTAATTACTCTTCATCTCTGTGCAGTCTAGAGGCCATAAAACGCCCTCCTCGTCCATTGCTCAACCCTCATAAACTATGGCCACAACATGAACAAAGAAAATGAGTTTCGTATAGTATATTCAACGAGCAATAAACAATTGCTCAAATGTAGTGAGGCGTTAGCAATTAGGCGGTTCCGTCGGGTTTTATGCAAGCAGGAAGAGTTCGTGTTAAATATAAAATTATTGTAGGGGTAACATATGCTCCATACTAGAACAGTACCCATGAGTGTGGTTTGATTCAGCTAAATTATTGTTCATTTATTAACTTCATATGTCATATATATCTCTTCAGTATGCACCTGACGAGGCGCACATATGCCAGGCAATAAATCGTGCAACATATTGTCTGTGGCTTCTGTGTTTACATTCACTGTAAGGGTATACGGATAAGGGTAGGCAGATCTCCCTGGCCAAGGTGTTAACGACATTGTTCGTAATCCCGTATATCTACGTGGGGGGAAACAGCAGCTGCGAGATTCGGCAGCGGATCGCGCCGCACTGGTAATTTACGGAGGGTAGGTGAGCCGGTCCTTTAGAAAGCAATGGCAAACTACTGAACGTAAAACTTGCCTAGTACATCAACAGCAGCTTAAAAATGCTGGTGTTGACTGCAACGTCCTGTAAGGGATATGCAACATAAAATAGGTATACATTATCTTGCAATTACCAAAATCTTGTAAGCAGCGGAGATGTTTTTCCCAAGATGAATGTGAATACAATGTTTTGAATCCCATTACCAATGTGAAGTGTACCTGATAGTTTCATTTCCCGTGATCTCTTAGGTCTAGGCGACTACTACTACGTCCCCGTGTACTGTGGAACCAAGCATGCAGTCAGGGCTTTTACATCCTCGATAGCGGTGAGTTCACGGTTCAAATCCTCATTTCACATTTGTACATTTTCTTCACACGTGGACACCTGGTATCTGAGACGAATGTTGCGAATAGATTGGAATGCCAGATTAACAAACAATGATTGTCTGGAAGAGACTGGTGAAACTTGAATATTTTATACAGTAAAGAGACAAACCGTACACAAATGCATATGAAAGTAGGACACACTGATCTTTGAGGTGCAATACCAGGTGACGCACAGCCCTCGAAAGAGGAACGAAGAAGAAGAAGAAGAAGAAGAAGAAGAAGAAGAAGAAGAAGAAGAAGAAGAAGAAGAAGAAGAAGAAGTGACAATGTACACACCAAATGGAAGCAGAAGAAGAGGTAGACCACGTAAACGATGGACAGAGAGAATACCATAGTCCATGGGAATCTCGATACATTAAACCCATAAACTGGCACTCTCCCGCTGTTTATACTTCACCTCCACACAGCAAGGTACAACATGATGAGATGAGATGAGATGAGATGAGATGAGATGAGATGAGATGAGATACTCTTACACTTTCTTTGCTGACGGTTGCGTGGTGGATTCATTTCATACATTAATTAGTTGGACTTAAATTTTGACTTCTTGTTCAGAAAGCAATAGCAAACTACTGATCGTCAAATTTCCCAGTAAACAACGAGCAGTCAATTGTATGTTATACCGGTTCCATTTGAGCACACACTGTGTCGTCCATCTCAAGATGGCTTGTTTTCTTTACCTATATTGAGATTGTTGTCTGGGGGTGTGTGAAGAAATAGCATCATGTAAACATCTTTCCACTCGTCGTGTATGAGTGCAAATTATTACCTTCCACTGTATTTCTTATGTTCGATTGTAAAACGAATGTGTTTTACAGTGACTTGCATATGTCTTTCATTCGAAGACTGAATCCGTCTGTCGTATGTCGTAGTAGTTATTTGTTCTTCTTTACCACTTTAGTGTCGTCCCTGGAGTGAGGGGAATCAACACCCACATTTGTTTTATTTCAATATCTCTATCCTGGAGATATCCAGCAGACTCCGTCCACAACACTCCCTCAATCTGAAGACATCTTCTTCTCACTCTTGCTCACCCCTGGATCATGCCCCCTCTCATTCTTCCCCAACATAACATACTTGACAACTCTAGCTTCAACAAATAAAAACAAGAAATTTATTAAAGCAAAGAGTATATGTAGGAGAAGTGTGTGCGTGTATAATGTGTAGAATGTGTGACGTATACTCTAAAGTGTATATAGACTCAGATCAGTGTTCAGGAGTATAGTCATTCTCATCACTGTGCTGAGAACACACTAGCACCATGTATTCCAGACAAGCAACCTCACCAAGGTGATGCTTCTCCGGTCACGTGAAGACTTCCTCCGTTGTCTCTTGAACCACTAGGATGCTTGGACACCCATGACCAACACTGTCTAATGAGAGTCTTCAATCTGATTCCCACTATGAATTTCCTATGTTATTTAACTGATTGTTAATCAGAAAATTCTAACCCTATTGTCACTGTTACTGGGGGAAATCTTAATGGATCTAGTGTCACTGGTTTTAAAGATTCCCCATATTAACACCACACTCTGAATGTTCTAGGTATTTCTATAAATTTGTATGAATGTTCCTGATATCAGTAGTGTATATATACAATGTTCTGACTGCTCAGTGATACACCTATCACTTGCTAAACATCAATATCATCAGCATGTCCTGCTCAGCAGAAGCCAGGTTCCCGCAAACCAACTTGGGTATAAGCCCAATGTAGCGGACTCTCAGCAACTTCTGTCTTCAAATTCTGAGCCATCATCTTCAAAAATGTGTTAGCTTCACTGTTGAACATCATAGCACACATGCATGGACCTGTAAATGGAACCTGTAGAATAGAGAATACTATGGTGAGGGCAACTCAATCCTGGCCGGAATTAGGTGAGTGTAGGCCAATAGCAGCACTCAGATCTATAACAGAGATCCGATCTCTGTCATACGACCAAATAACTCATCATATAATCTGAGACATGGCAACACCAGGAAAGAATAAAGGAACGGGTAGAAACCCAGCAGATGCCCTACTGGAAGATCCTACCATTTCACATTCCTCTCCTCCCTCTCAACCATCCTTAATCTCTCTAATTATTATTCCACTACATTGTCCTCAACTCCCTGAGTAGAATGATATATCACTCAAGCTAGTTGAAGCCACACAATAGGATACTAGTGCCGACGCTCCTATGATACTTTCTAGCACCGCACTTATAGAACATTCTATCACTAATCATAATACATTATATCACCACACCTATAATACATTATATCACCGCACCTATAATACATTATATCACCGCACAGTACTGTACTCTATTCCTAATCATACTCTAAGTTAGATAAGATTAATAGCCTACCATATGCCTATTCCGGTTGCTAATCGAAACTAGGCAATCACAGACTAGATCTATGTCCGCCGATAAATATCAACAATTTGACACCCTAGTTTCTTTCATTGAACACAACTCGGAAAACTGCACCGATCTTTCCCACTTCAGAAATCTTGATCGACTAACTCCACTTGTTTACCGCAACGCTTTTTATATTGGGCTGGAGTGACGTCACCAAAAAGTCTAGACGCTGATCCGTCCAGAATCTGGTTTCCTCCTCCTTTTCTAGACTAACTGGAGTCAATCCGCCGTCAAATTTGCTTTAATTTGGGGAAATTCTTTGTCCCGTACATCAATAGTTCAGTCTGTCTGTGAGCCACAGAATTCCCCACATCACAGAATCCATCCCGCGTCTGTCCAGACTTTCCGTCTAGCACTTCAAAGGCTACTACCGCCTTGGCAGACGTTTGGCGTTGTTATTCGTTTCTCGAACAACCCACATCATGAAGATTCGCCGACCAGGGGTAGACATTTTGACGCGACGCATCTTGTTTCTCAGTTAGAAATGCCGATCGTGTGTAGACAGTTTTAACCGTTCTAGCCACTGCGGTAAGACGGTGTCACGGAAAATAAACTTGTTAGTTGCGATCGATGACAAACAAGACCCGACATTAGTGTGCAAAAAACAACCGATCCTTAACAACCGAAAAATACGTCGTTAAAACTGTCTACACACGATCGGCATTTCTAACGACGTATTTTTCGGTTGTTAAGGATCGGTTGTTTTTTGCACACTAATGTCGGGTCTTGTTTGTCATCGATCGCAACTAACAAGTTTATTTTCCGTGACACCGTCTTACCGCAGTGGCTAGAACGGTTGTCTGCCCACGACGCGGAGATGTTCCTTTAAACCTCATTCTAACATAGCAATCAAGATATGCTGTGGAAAGTAAACGATGTGAATTTGTACAAAATTGCGGACGATGTCATATACTCAATATCCCAAAGACATGTAGAAGTTAGCTGCATATCCTTTACGGACGTAGCAGTCAACCCCAGCATTTCTTTGGCAACAACCGCAGCATTGTTCGTGATTCCTGGGCAAGTTTACGTTCAGTAGTTTGCCATTGCTTTCTGAACGACTGGAACCCATACCATTTCATAAAAAAGACCAACACAGCTGTGTTTCGAACGCGGATATGCGGGATTACGAACTGTGTGCATAAACCATTCGCCACGGAGCAGGCAAGGCATGTAAACGGATGCTTAAAAAACGTGTGCTGATATTCAGACAAAATGGACACTCACAGAGTTGCTTATGTCTTGGAGGTTGGTTGTAGGGGGTGGGGTGGAGAGCAGGCTAATATTTAACGTGACGTTGCGACTTGTGTTATTATTGTCTATGATTATAGCAACTCTATTCACATATGATTGTCTTGTATACGATTATAGCAACTAATTTCACATATGTTAGTCACGTCTAGTAGACGGTACTACCTGTTTTCTGTTAGCACAGAATGTTGGGCGGCGATCACCAAACCCGACAACCCACGTTGTGCCAACGGCTTCGGGTGGGAGAGTGAAATTTGGAGGGCACAAACCTTACCCTTTTGCGAAGAAATGCAACATAAAGACTAAATGCCATGGCAAGGCAGACCAGGCCCTAAACCTTGGTCGGCAGATGGTCTAGGATGGAAGCTCCGACAGGCGGATAGTTAGAGTATTGCTTTGTTAATCCGGCAGCTTCTGTTGCTTGTCTTGTTTCAGATGTAATGGTGTTACCTTTCCTCTACAGTAAACTAGACAGGCCGAGAGAGAGAGAGAGAGAGAGAGAGAGAGAGAGAGAGAGAGAGAGAGAGAGAGAGAAAGAGAGAGACTTAGAGAGAGAGAGAGAGAGAGAGAGAGAGAGAGAGAGATCATGCTGCATGAGCAACACATGGTCTCTAAACTCAGCCAGGCTTTGTGTTATGGAGAGGTATAACTCATAACTCTATTTTACAAACTATAGTCTGACAAAACGGCAAGTTGCCAGTCAGCCAGTCAGTTATGTCTATGGCAATAGCAAGTCTATTCACATATGTGTGTGTATTTTTTCAATGATTCTGACACCTCCATTCACATATGTTTTTCTCATTTATGGTTCTGTCAACTCCATTCACATATGTTTGTCTCATCTATGATTCTCACAACTCCATTCACACATTTTTTCCTCATTTATGCGGTTGCCAACTCCATGCACATATGTTTGTCTTATTTATCTATGGTTCTGTCAACTCCACTCACATATGTTTGTCTCATCTATGATTCTCATAACTCCACTCACATATATAAGTCTCATCTATGAGGCTGTCAACTCCATTCACATATGTTGTCTCCTCTATGATTATCACAACTCCATTCACATATGTTGTCTCCTCTATGATTATCACAACTCCATTCACATATGTTTGTCTCATCTATGATTCTTACAACTCCATTCACACATTTTTGTCTCATTTATGCGGTTGCCAACTCCATGCACATATGTTTGTCTTTTTTATCTATGGTTCTGTCACCTCCATTCAGATATGTTTGTCTCATCTATGATTATCACAACGCCACTCACATATATATGTCTCATCTATGAGGCTGTCAACTTCATTCACATATGTTTGTCTCATCTATGATTCTCACAACTCCATTCACACATTTTTGTCTCATTTATGCGGTTGCCAACTCCATGCACATATGTTTGTCTTTTTTATCTATGGTTCTGTCACCTCCATTCACATATGTTTGTCTCATCTATGATTATCACAACTCCACTCACATATGTTTGTCTCATCTATGACTATCACAATGCCACTCACATATGTTTGTTTCATCTATGATTATCACAACTCCGTTCACGTATGTTTGCCTTATTTATGATTATCACAACTCCATTCACATATGTTTGTCTCATCTATGAGGCTGTCAGCTCATTCACATACATTTGTCTCATCTATGATTATCACAACGCCACTCACATATGTTTGCCTTATCTATGGTTCTGTCATCTCCATTCACATATGTTTGTCTCATCTATGATTATCACAACGCCACTCACATATGTTTGTCTCATCTATGAGGCTGAACACTCCATTCACATATGTCTGTCTCTCCCCTCAGCTACAACCCAACATTGAGGAACTGGGGATTCAGTTCGCTGCTCTCTGCCCGGGCGCAGTCTCTACTGACCTCCACACGACGCTGGACAATGATAAGATGCTCTTCTATGATGACTTTCAGAAGAATTTCGTTGGCGGCACAATGGAGTACGTAATGTGTATACGTCTGCCTGTCATACTCTCTCTACTGCCTATAGTATCTTGCGGTCTAGGGCAAAAGGGGGAGGGGGTGCTCTTGATTCTAAGAAATTGTGGCGGTCTGGCTAGTGAAGTAGTCGCAAACTGTGCAGGTTAGGGTTTTCTTTCTGTCACCGACAGAAAATAATTCATCACCTTACCGAGGAATCGAACTCGGTTTTTCCGAAGGGTGTCGGCGTTTTAGCCACTCGACCAGACGTTCCTCAATGTGCTCGATGTCAGGCACAAAAAAAGTCGCTTAAAAGTCGACAGGGTCGACTTCATTGCGCCGGGTTTTATCCCATATGGCTCGGTCTCTTTCCGTAGCACGGAAAGCGTCGAACAAAGCACGAACTCCGTAGCTTTTAGCGACGACCCACAGGAGTCTCCGAAACATTTAACTCGTAAGCCGAAGGGCGCGGCCCGGGATCGAACCAACAACCTTCGGAACACGAGTCAAACGGCTTGACCACTTCGCCACAGAGACTCCCTGTCAGGCACAAAACCGTAGTGCTGTTATATTTCAGCTGATAAACATGATAAAATGACGCCAGGCACAAAATCCCATGTGATATTCTGTCACTGTCAGCTTATGAACATAATATGACGCTTAAAAAAAAAAAACAGCGGAAGAGCGCAATTGGGAGGATACAAGCCTTATCCTGGTGCTAGGAAATGCAACCTAAAGACAAAATGTCATGGCAGGGCTGACCAGACCCTAAGCCTTGGTTGGCAGCTGGTCTAGGATTGAAGCTCTGACAGGCGGACAGTAAGAGCGTTGCTTTATGACGTCAGACACAAATCCCCATGTGCTGTTCTATATCAGCTGATGAACATGATGAAATACCGTCAGACACAAAACCAAATGTGCTGTTAAATTTTAGCTGATGAACATGATAATTAATATGACGTTAGACACAAAACCATATGATCTGTTCTATTTCAGCTGATGAACATAATGATATGACGTCAGGCACAAAACCCTATGAGCTGTTCTATTTCAGCTGATGAACACGATGATATACCGTCAGACACAAAACCATATGTGCTGCTCTATTTAAGCTGATGAACATAATGATATGACGTCGGGCACAAAACAATATGTGCTGCTCTATTTAAGCTGATAAACATGATGATATGAATCATAAAACATGAATGAACAAATTAGGAAAAGCTTGGAAGCAACGGAGATGCGGTTCCTGAGACGAACGTGACGAATACTTCGTCTATCACAATAACTGACAACGATTGCCTGGAGAAGGCTAATGAAAGTAGACCGTTATTTACAAATATAAGAAAGAGACAAACAGCTTTCTTTGGTCATGCAATGAGAAGATAACAGTAGATTACTGACCAGACTACATTTCCAAAATGTAAAAGCCTACCCACGGAAGAATATAGCTACGTGTGTTAATCTTGTTTACACACATTTGGATTCTCTCCAGTGTTACGTAGTTCGTGCACTGCACTCAGGTTCTTATTATGTGATCTTTGGGAAAAGACTGTAGTACTTATGAACATATCCATGTGCCACTAAGTTATCCTGGGCAAACTAAACCAACAAAAGCAGTAAACGATCATACAATGAATACAACATATATCTAGAGAAAGGGGCGGCGGCTGGCATGATACAGGTCGTATACTGATACACACTGTGTCACTAGAGCACCGAAAATATGGACATGGCACAGGGTATCCGGTATGTCTGAAAATCTAAGGAAGTGAGCGTTCGATGCATGATAATTCTCTATAATGTGTAGTTTCTTGTTGAAGATTAAGTTTTAGTGATACACACAGATCTCCTCTGTCGCGTCTCTTCCTTACAGTGGTAGAAGGGTTCAAGTGTTCCAATGACTCAAAGAGATATACCGACTGTAGCGCAGCAACTGGTAGGGTTCCCTGTGTCGGACAGGTCATGGGATAGGAACCAGACGAAGAAAGACACAAACCTGCTGCTTTGTAGATAGACTGGGGACAGTCAAAGGCTAGGGAAATCAAACCTGAAGAAATGCTTATAGACGTCGGATGTTCTGAGCCATAGGCTTGACGAAACAGTGCAACGCAATTCACCATATGATGTTATGACGTCATATCCACAAAGGTCAACACTATATGGATTGTATAGTCTGATATAGACATAGACAATAAGAAGGTCAAGAGATATATAAGAAGCAATTATAGAACTATGTGAGAATCAGAGCATCCAGGTCACCAGAAAGTTGACGCATAATACCAACTCCCCCGAACAGAACAATCAAAAATCTTCAGACTCCACATAGGACACAGCAGACCGAAATACAATATGTTCCATAAATTAAAGATAAGAAATACTGGTAAATGTAACTGTAGAACTGGTGAAATGACAGCTACACATTTGTTGCAGGAGTGCCCAATATCTGCAGAACGGGGAAAACTATTTTGGCCTACACCCGCTCAATTTGAGGACAAACTCTATAGGGATACCAACAAGCTTGAGTTGAATGCTGCTTTCTTTGCATTTGTTCATATTGAAGGTATACGAACTAGTAGACGAAGAATAAGAAGAAGAAGAAGAAGAAGAAGAAGAAGAAGAAGAAGAAGAAGAAGAAGAAGAAGAAGAAGAAGAAGAAGAAGAAGAAGAAGAAGAAGAAGAAGAAGAAGAAGCGGATGAGGAGGAGGAGGAGGAGGGGGAGGAGGAAGAGAAGATGATGAAGATGACTGAATAAAATAATGAGTAGTTATAGATTTATGGTGCTTGTGTGATGTCTGTTAAACCACACGGAACTGCATCTTTCATGTGGTCAGTGTCCCGCAAATAATGTAATAAAGGGGATATATACATTTGATGTCCAGGACTAAGCGAAACAAAACCTCCAGAAGATGTGATCTCACGCTGAGCGCTGGCAAATATCGGCCTCAAATATTAGTTTCCCGGCATTTGGAAGTTAATGAGGATTAAAGATAATGAATTAAGGGTCCCGAGTAGCGCAGTGGCTCGCACGCTTGCCTGCCAACCTCGTGATCATGTATTCGAATCCCCTTGAAGGCGAGGATTTATCAAATATTGACCTAGACCCCCAGCAGGTGAGCCCAGCCTAAAATGGGCACCAGGAAGTATTTTGGGTTGGGAAATAAAGGCGGCCATGGTGGGGTTAACAACATCACTTATACAGGGTGATTGTGAGGTCTCATTATACTTTGTGATTAGAACTATTTTGAAAAATTAAGTACATGACGTCATCATAAAATGTGCTGCACAGTCCATCGAACGAATTGCTGTCGTCTGCTGGGGTAATTCTTTGCACTTCAAACAGAATGATGGTATCAACGGAAGAAAGAATGTTTTTGGTTGAACAAGTATTTCGAAATGGCGGTCGATGCACACGGATAGTTTTTCAAAGATTTATAGCAAGATTTTCTGATAAACAACCTCCTCATCACATTACGGTTAGACATTTGTTGAATAAGTTAAAATCAATACTTCTCTGGTACTTTCCAGCTTCCCCAAATCAGCGTTACACCATAGCATTGACTATGGAAATTAATGTATTGAATTGTTTAGCACATTGTTTGATGACGTCATGTACTTACTTTTTCAAAATTGCTCTACATACAAAGTGTAGTGGCTCTTTACAAATACTCTGTGGAATGATAATTAGACTGTAAAAATATATATGGGTAGAACTACATACACAAAGCGTTCTAAAGCGTGGAAAAGGCTCCTTTACCTAAGCGGAGTTACGTAGTTATAAAGACACATACCGGCCTGTAGCTGACTTATCTCGTAAACTGTTTCAGGGTGTCCACCGTGGCGAGTGCCCTTCTAGAGCTGCTACAGCTGGAGAAGATGAACGGAGCCATCTTGAAGGTTGATTTCGAAGAGGGAATATCTTACCGGAAAATGGAATGTGTGGTCTGCACATAGGAAGTCCCTGCGCGGTGATTGTTCGACTAGCCTCCCCATGGAGACTTTCCGATACACAAGACGACAAGAAGAATAAGCAGACTTCACTTACTATGGGTATTTGGAAGATCTTAGTACAATGCTTGACTCTGCAAAGATACGTGTCGGCAGCCTACGGCACACATACCAAGCGCGGCTTGTGGAACGATCATCAATGCACGCTGAGTGACCTGAAATACAGAATATGACTTCACATAAAATTAAATTTTTGAGTAAAAAGAAGCATGTAATTCTTGTAAGGCTATTTCTGGGTTTACATCTGTTCAAAAAGAAAGTGTTTGGATGTTGAAGGCAAGGATGTGTGATCTGATGCAAACTGAGTGGGTGTCGAACAACAATGACTGATGTTAACGATATTATTTATTTCCATCCTGTACTTCCCGTCTCCCGACCACAATCATACCACACGTATAGTTCTCTCGGCTATCGCACGATCATGCCAGTACATTCCGTTGACCTTAGCACAACAGACAGTGTTGTTATTAGGTAATACGACGCAGATAAAATGTCTCTAAAAGGCAACACATTTGATATCGGCTTGAGAAGACTTTCGGAAAAAACAATACAGATTTAGTCAACAAAATAATCTTGAAGTTTGTGCTTTATGTTCTGAAAGTGTCTTTATGTTCTGAAGGTGTCTTTAATGTTCTGAACGTGTCTTTATGTTTTGAAAGTGTCTTGTGCCGTACATCAGGTGTACAAAGACAGTTTCAGATCTAGCATCAGTCCATGTTTGAAAACTATAAAAGTGAAGCCTTAAAAATGGCTGTTCTGACTATTTTGTTTTTAAAGTGTAGTACTTTTAATAAAGTAATTGGAAAAAAATAAAGATTTCGAATGTGGTTACAGTTTCTCAGTATTTAATTGTTATGTTTCTGTTAGTGCCGAATGTTCGGCGGCCCTCACCACACCCGACACTCCACATTGTGCTAACGGCTTCGAACGCAGGAGCATAGTTGGGTGGGTACAAGCCTTAATCTAGAGCGAGGAAATTCAACCTAAAGATGGAATGTCATAGCAGGGCAGACCCGGACCCAAGCTTTGGTCGGCCACTGGCCAAGGATGGAAGCTTCTACCCGTATTATGCAGATCCGTTCCTGGTCATCTAAGTGTGTTCTTATAATATCCTACCTGTCTGATATCTGCAGTATAGCTGTACCTGACCCGATTTTGTGTATGCTTATACTAAAGGAGGAATGTCTGAGACCTAGCTGTGTGTTGATTTGTTATGCGAATGTTTTCGAATATATATTTGTTTCTTATAATAATATAAAGTGTGGTTTGTGTTTGCGTATGAGTGTGATGATGTGCTGCAATTTTGTATGTATACCACAGATATTTAAAGCAATAATAATTATATGACGAGTCATTGTAATTTTAGTAAAACATAAAAATTAGAAATAATTAGTAGATAAATTCGCACACCAAGTCGTTTTCCAAGATGGAAACGTCTAGGCTTGCAAGTCTTCCAGTAACAAATGTTTATGCAAGTGAATCTTCTTGATCCTCTTTCTTGTCCCTTGTGTCGATGTCTACGAAGAGAGTTTCCGGTATGCCATATGTGTCTTCTGCGTCTTGTACTTGCTTCTTCTCTTGTTCTTTTTGTTTACATCCCCCTGTCTTTTGATCTTCTGCCATTTTCCTCTTCTTTGGATTACTGACGATGTGAAAACCGTTAGTCTTCATTTTTTGGGGGATTGTTTTCTTCTGTGTTGTTTTCTTGTGTGTTCCTGACTTCTTGTGCGTTGAATTGACTATTGAAAGTTGTAGTCAGTTCTATTCTTTTCTGTTGGGGAGTTTCTCACACGAGAGGCGGGCAATCTTCTTTACTTTGTGTTGTATGGTGTGTGTCCATCACGAATGATGATGACCATTCATTTCATCCAGTGGGGTTGAAAGTTTGCAGCCGTGAGTCCTAAGATGGCGGGTAAGGCCTATATTGGCTCGTAATGTTCTGTGACAATGTGGGCAAAGCGTGCTTGACGTTCTAGGAGGAAGGTCTCCTGCAGTGGTTTTTCTGTCCAGTTTTCCCCCCAGCTCTTGCAGTCCTATTTGCTTCACTGGTGACTACACCCTTGCGTAATGATGTACGCCACGAATTTCGGTTTTTTGGCAGCAGTCTCCCAAATGTCGTGTTGAATTTCTAAAGCTTTTAGTGAGATCTTCAGAGTGTCTTTAAAGTGTGTCCTCTGGACGCTTGGGAGCGTTTATCACAGCGCAGCTCGCCGTAAAGAATTCGTTTATGGAACTGGCATGCGAGTCAAGTGACAATCCCAGCGAAGCTATTTCTTCACTAATAGAGTATGGTACTGGGCATGGACGCTCTTTCTAGGACTCCAGTATCTGGGATCTTGTCTTGCCATTTAATCTTCAATAGCTTCCTATGGCAGACTGTGTGGAAGTGATTTAATTTCCTAGCGTGTTGCTGGTAAACAGTCCAGTTTTCACAAGCATAAGCTGTGTGGATAATACGACTGCTTTGTAGACTTTCAGCTTTTTTTGCAGGCTTTTTCCATTTCTTTTCCACACACTTTTGTATAGTCTGCCGAAGGCCGCGCTGGCCTTGGAGATTCTTGCACTCACTTCGTCATCAATTGTGGCACCTTGTGACACAGTGCTGCCAAGATAGGTGAATTTGTCCACAACACCTAGTCTATGACCATTCACTTTGATATTCGGCTCGGTGTAGATAATCCCCATAACTGGCTGGTACACGACTACAGTCTTCTCCAAATTGATATTGAGCCCAAAATCGGCACAGGCACATGAGAAAGCTGAAACATTGTGTTGCATGTCTGCCTCTGAGTTGGCATATAGAGCGCAATGGTCAGCAAACAGCAGGTCTCTGACGGTGTCGCTTTTAGGTTTCGTTTTAGCTTTCAGCCTTCTGAGATTGAACAACTTTCGGTCCATGCGGTAGGTGATGTCTATTCCAATGTCGTTGTTTTCGAAGGCATTCGTCAGCATAGCTGAAAACATGAGTCTGAATTGTGTTGGTGCCAGGACACAGCCCTGCTTCATTCCATTTGTGGCAGGAAAGGGCTCAGACAATTTGGCATTTTCCGGTACTCTTGCCTACATGCCATCATCAAATAGCTGCAACATCATAAAACATCTTATCTTCCTTCTGGTTGAAGGGGAGCATTGGGAAACTCATAGATCATTAAGAAGCATTAGGTCCTGTGGCAGAGTCCATGCTGTGAGTTGGAGAACTGGCACTGCTGAATATTGGAGCATCTGAATTATGTAGTTCCAATCTCCTCAACTACAAATCGTGCTGTCTCATTTGTTCTGCTAGTTTCAACTCTTTGTCCAGTTTACCTTGTTTCCTCTCCCTCTCGTCTGCTTGTCGGAGTTTCTCTCTTTCTCTCTAACTCCAGTTCCACTTGTCACATCCTCTCTCTGGATTCTCCGTTTTCTCTGGCTTCTTTCTCTCTAGACTATATCTCTGCCATCTTGATTTTTAGTCTAATTCTTTCCTCCCTTTCCTCTCTCTCTCTCTCTCTCTCTCTCTCTCTCTCTCTCTCTCTCTCTCTCTCTCTCTCTCTCTCTCTCTCTCTCTCTCTCCTTAATTATGTCTCTTTGTTCAATTGTCCCCTCTCTTTCAGTTTCTGTGACATAGTTGCTCAATTCCACAGCCTCATGTCCTAACACAGCTCCTTTCTCTCTCAACTCAGGGTAGTAGGTTGTTTGTCGAAAGACGTGATACTTGGGCATTTAGCACGTGATACTTGGGCATTTAGCACGTGATACTTGGGCATTTAGCACGTGATACTTGGGCATTTAGCACGTGATACTTGGGCATTTAGCACGTGATACTTGGGCACTTAGCACGTGATACTTGGGCATTTAGCACGTGATACTTGGGCATTTAGCACGTGATACTTGGGCATTTAGCACGTGATACTTGGGCACTTAGCACGTGATACTTGGGCATTTAGCACGTGATACTTGGGCATTTAGCACGTGATACTTGGGCACTTAGCACGTGATACTTGGGCATTTAGCACGTGATACTTGGGCATTTAGCACGTGATACTTGGGCATTTAGCACGTGATACTTGGGCATTTAGCACGTGATACTTGGGCATTTAGCACGTGATACTTGGGCACTTAGCACGTGATACTTGGGCATTTAGCACGTGATACTTGGGCATTTAGCACGTGATACTTGGGCATTTAGCACGTGATACTTGGGCACTTAGCACGTGATACTTGGGCATTTAGCACGTGATACTTTGGGCATTTAGCACGTGATACTTGGGCACTTAGCACGTGATACTTGGGCATTTAGCACGTGATACTTGGGCATTTAGCACGTGATACTTGGCATTTAGCACGTGATACTTGGGCATTTAGCACGTGATACTTGGGCACTTAGCACGTGATACTGGGCATTTAGCACGTGATACTTGGGCATTTAGCACGTGATACTTGGGCACTTAGCACGTGATACTTGGGCATTTAGCACGTGATACTTGGGCATTTAGCACGTGATACTTGGGCACTTAGCACGTGATACTTGGGCATTTAGCACGTGATACTTGGGCATTTAGCACGTGATACTTGGGCACTTAGCACGTGATACTTGGGCATTTAGCACGTGATACTTGGGCATTTAGCACGTGATACTTGGGCACTTAGCACGTGATACTTGGGCATTTAGCACGTGATACTTGGGCATTTAGCACGTGATACTTGGGCATTTAGCACGTGATACTTGGGCATTTAGCACGTGATACTTGGGCATTTAGCACGTGATACTTGGGCACTTAGCACGTGATACTTGGGCATTTAGCACGTGATACTTGGGCATTTAGCACGTGATACTTGGGCACTTAGCACGTGATACTTGGGCATTTAGCACGTGATACTTGGGCATTTAGCACGTGATACTTGGGCATTTAGCACGTGATACTTGGGCATTTAGCACGTGATACTTGGGCATTTAGCACGTGATACTTGGGCACTTAGCACGTGATACTTGGGCATTTAGCACGTGATACTTGGGCATTTAGCACGTGATACTTGGGCACTTAGCACGTGATACTTGGGCATTTAGCACGTGATACTTGGGCATTTAGCACGTGATACTTGGGCATTTAGCACGTGATACTTGGGCATTTAGCACGTGATACTTGGGCATTTAGCACGTGATACTTGGGCATTTAGCACGTGATACTTGGGCATTTAGCACGTGATACTTGGGCATTTAGCACGTGATACTTGGGCATTTAGCACGTGATACTTGGGCATTTAGCACGTGATACTTGGGCACTTAGCACGTGATACTTGGGCACTTAGCACGTGATACTTGGGCATTTAGCACGTGATACTTGGGCACTTAGCACGTGATACTTGGGCACTTAGCACGTGATACTTGGGCACTTAGCACGTGATACTTGGGCACTTAGCACGTGATACTTGGGCATTTAGCACGTGATACTTGGGCACTTAGCACGTGATACTTGGGCACTTAGCACGTGATACTTGGGCACTTAGCACGTGATACTTGGGCATTTAGCACGTGATACTTGGGCACTTAGCACGTGATACTTGGGCATTTAGCACGTGATACTTGGGCACTTAGCACGTGATACTTGGGCACTTAGCACGTGATACTTGGGCATTTAGCACGTGATACTTGGGCACTTAGCACGTGATACTTGGGCACTTAGCACGTAATACTTGGGCATTAGCACGTGATACTTGGGCACTTAGCACGTGATACTTGGGCATTTAGCACGTGATACTTGGGCACTTAGCACGTGATACTTGGGCACTTAGCACGTGATACTTGGGCACTTAGCACGTGATACTTGGGCATTTAGCACGTGATACTTGGGCACTTAGCACGTGATACTTGGGCATTTAGCACGTGATACTTGGGCACTTAGCACGTGATACTTGGGCACTTAGCACGTGATACTTGGGCACTTAGCACGTGATACTTGGGCATTTAGCACGTGATACTTGGGCACTTAGCACGTGATACTTGGGCACTTAGCACGTGATACTTGGGCACTTAGCACGTGATACTTGGGCATTTAGCACGTGATACTTGGGCATTTAGCACGTGATACTTGGGCATTTAGCACGTGATACTTGGGCATTTAGCACGTGATACTTGGGCATTTAGCACGTGATACTTGGGCATTTAGCACGTGATACTTGGGCATTTAGCACGTGATACTTGGGCATTTAGCACGTGATACTTGGGCATTTAGCACGTGATACTTGGGCATTTAGCACGTGATACTTGGGCACTTAGCACGTGATACTTGGGCACTTAGCACGTGATACTTGGGCATTTAGCACGTGATACTTGGGCACTTAGCACGTGATACTTGGGCACTTAGCACGTGATACTTGGGCACTTAGCACGTGATACTTGGGCACTTAGCACGTGATACTTGGGCATTTAGCACGTGATACTTGGGCACTTAGCACGTGATACTTGGGCATTTAGCACGTGATACTTGGGCACTTAGCACGTGATACTTGGGCACTTAGCACGTGATACTTGGGCACTTAGCACGTGATACTTGGGCATTTAGCACGTGATACTTGGGCATTTAGCACGTGATACTTGGGCATTTAGCACGTGATACTTGGGCACTTAGCACGTGATACACGTGAAATATTTAACATTCGCTTACCAACACTATGTACATACCCTGAAGTAGGAAAGCACTTAGTATCTGATACACGTGAAATATTTAACATTCGCTTACCAACACTATGTACATACCCTGAAGTAGGAAAGCACTTAGTATCTGATACACGTGAAATATTTAACATTCGCTTACCAACACTATGTACATACCCTGAAGTAGGAAAGCACTTAGTATCTGATACACGTGAAATATTTAACATTCGCTTACCAACACTATGTACATACCCTGAAGTAGGAAAGCACTTAGTATCTGATACACGTGAAATATTTAACATTCACTTACCAACACTATGTACATACCCTGAAGTAGGAAAGCACTTAGTATCTGATACACGTGAAATATTTAACATTCGCTTACCAACACTATGTACATACCCTGAAGTAGGAAAGCACTTAGTATCTGATACACGTGAAATATTTAACATTCACTTACCAACACTATGTACATACCCTGAAGTAGGAAAGCACTTAGTATCTGATACACGTGAAATATTTAACATTCGCTTACCAACACTATGTACATACCCTGAAGTAGGAAAGCATTTAGCACGTGATACACGTGAAATATTTAACATTCGCTTACCAACACTATGTACATACCCTGAAGTAGGAAAGCACTTAGTATCTGATACACGTGAAATATTTAACATTCGCTTACCAACACTATGTACATACCCTGAAGTAGGAAAGCACTTAGTATCTGATACACGTGAAATATTTAACATTCGCTTACCAACACTATGTACATACCCTGAAGTAGGAAAGCACTTAGTATCTGATACACGTGAAATATTTAACATTCGCTTACCAACACTATGTACATACCCTGAAGTAGGAAAGCACTTAGTATCTGATACACGTGAAATATTTAACATTCGCTTACCAACACTATGTACATACCCTGAAGTAGGAAAGCACTTAGTATCTGATACACGTGAAATATTTAACATTCGCTTACCAACACTATGTACATACCCTGAAGTAGGAAAGCACTTAGTATCTGATACACGTGAAATATTTAACATTCGCTTACCAACACTATGTACATACCCTGAAGTAGGAAAGCACTTAGTATCTGATACACGTGAAATATTTAACATTCGCTTACCAACACTATGTACATACCCTGAAGTAGGAAAGCACTTAGTATCTGATACACATGAAATATTTAACATTCGCTTACCAACACTATGTACATACCCTGAAGTAGGAAAGCACTTAGTATCTGATACACGTGAAATATTTAACATTCGCTTACCAACACTATGTACATACCCTGAAGTAGGAAAGCACTTAATATACTTCACTGATAATTAACATGCACAACCATAATGTGACAATACAACAATAAGACTTACCCGTCTGGTGACACTTTACCTATTAAATTGTTAGCCCTAACATTTAGGTATGTGGTATATTAATGTGAGATGGGAGATAGATATCCCCAAATCATTGTTGCCGACTACTAATTGAAAACCAGAAATGGCTCGTAGGACTCCCTAGTACAGGAACAGACACATCTGGTGGGGATTTAACTAAGGTATTAGGTAAGGTGTTTGTCAGAAGGTTTCTTTGGGTTCTCCTCTCCATGTCTGAGGGTGATGAAAGGATCATTCTTCCCAATGTCAGAGAGGTCGATCGTTTGATTGTCCTAGGGGTAATGATGATAACCTTGAGGATCCCTAGATTAACCTTTAATGCTTGCGGGGCGGCACTCTGCGTCCAAGACCATCACAGCAACGCAAAGGATATGTACTCAGGAACGCATCGTGGAGTGATGATCAGATAATTTTTGTTTCATCAGGAGGTTATGTTATAACACGGATGACAAGCACACCATTCAGCCAGCAGCACTCATGCCTTTAATATCTTTCACTGGATGCCACAACTCTCACTATCACGCCTCCCTCAGTGCCCATCTTGTAACCAAGTACCTCTTGGTGTGTGTGTGTCTGGAGACTGGTGCTAACGTCCACCGCGAGTCAAGCCTTCAGGATCTCCCAGCATGGTCGGTCGGCGTTTGAGACTAAGTGGACATGCTAAAATTACTCAGCACCTGAGATCGATGTCTTGCGGTTGAGGAGTGTTGTTGGCTAATCGTAGATGTGGTCGTCTGAGTGAACTACTGGTTGTCAATTGGTGAGGGTGTTAGAGCGTCCTAGTGAATCGTCTGTACTGGTGTACGTGTAGCGCTGCGGCGTGTCTGCTCTGGCTGAAGGCTGAAGCTAAAGTGTGTCTAAGTGACAGTCGTGTTGTTAATAAATGCGACTTGGTGACGTAACGTTCATCGTGCTACATCGTGCTTTATTTTGCTATTCTATCTATATTTGTTCACTGATGTGTGTGCACATCACTTCACGCTCTACCTGCCTGTCATTTACTATATGACAGTGGTGCAGACTGGGAAACCATGACCGCGAGGTTATGGGCTAACGGGGCTATGACTCACCATAGGGGATGGACTCCATATGGTCAGACTTGTGTCCTAAACCTGTGACTGGCCTAGCAAGCCGGCAGGGGATCTTCATACTATTCGTAGAAAAACTAAGAAGTATAAACGGACTGACCTTAATGGATATAGACCCGGCAATGTTAATGGACTACGAGATAGATCAGCGATTAAAAAAATAGGTACAATGAACGTCTACGGTTTTAATAGTAAAGAAGAAGAACTTGTAGAAACATGGAAGAAAGGAAAATTGGACTGATGGGAATAGCGGACACCAGAATAAAGGGGGAAGGATGCAAGGAGATCCACCACAGTTACACGTTTGTCTACTCTGGAGTGGAACAGCAAGAAAGGGCAAGACACGGTGTGGGAATAGTTATTGAAACACGGCTAGCAAGAGGAATACTAGACATAAAATATATATCAGAAAGAATCATAACAGTGAGAATAAAAGAACAAACAATTACAACATATGTACAAATATACGCCTCATTTAATACAAACATTAATGAGCAAGAATGCGAGGACTTCTACGAAGACATCCATGACGTGCTAAATAAAATAGATAAGCAGGACAACATCATAGTTATGGGAGACTTCAATGCAAGACTAGGACATAATAGAGCGGGCATAGACGAACATAATGAAAGAAATGATAACGGAAGTAGACTGATAGAGCTATGCAGCCAACACGACCTCTACATAACAAATACATTCTATAAACACAAAAACTCACAAATATACACCTGGTATAAATGGAATGATCTAGATACTAAAAGCCAAATTGATTTTATATTACCAAGAAATAACAGAAAGAGAAATATATTAGATGCAAGGGCAGTGCCCAACATAGGTATAAACACAGACCACAAAGCAGTCGTTGCCACACTAAGGATCATCAGTAGAAGGAAGCAAAGACCAGGAAAATACATGCCATGCGAATCAGTAAACTTAAAAAAATCCTCAAAGACGAGGCAGTGAGGGAAAATTATGAAAAAGAGCTAACTGAAATCTTTGTAAAATTACCCATAGAAAGAAAGACAGTGGAAGACGAATAAGAGATGTTCAAATCAAGCATTTTAAATACTGCAAAGATAATATGTAGAACTACGAAAAACGCAAAACACGGATAAAGAAAATAACAAGTTGGTGGAACGCATAAGTAAAGAAAGCTGTAAAAGACAAAAAGTAAAATATAAAAAGTGGTCCAAGAGCAAACAGGAATGCGATTACATAGAATATAGAATAGCGAGAAGACAGAGAGTAAGTAAAGAGAGAAAGACAAAAAGACTGGGAGGAGTATGGAGAAATTCTAAATAAAAACTACAAGGAGGCAACTAGAAACTTCTATAACAAGAAAAGTGCAATGAGAACCAAGGGAGAACCCTTTGACCCAACATAAATAATTAACAACGAAAATGGAGAACAAGTAAGTGAACAAAAGCAAATCCTAATAAGATGGAAACAGTATTTCGAACAACTTCTCAACATCTCATTAGATGTAACGGGAATTCAAGGAACCAACACAGATGCCACCGAAGAACTAGAACCAGACATACTGAAAGAAGAAATTATAGAAGCCGTCAGATTAGTCCCATCGAACAAATAACCAGGACAAGATGAAATACCAAATGAACTAATTAAAGCAGCAAGAGAAGTAAAAACAGCATGGCTACATAGACTATTCAACCACGTTTGGGTAGAACAACAGACACCATGAGACTGGGGAAACGCCATAATTATCCCAATTTGGGAAAATAAAGGCAGTAAAAGAGACTGCACACAATACAGAGACATTTCACTGTTGAGTCATACTGGGAAAATATTTTGCAAAATTCTTGAAAAACGATTAAGAACTATTATAGAACCTCAGCTAAGCGAAACACAACTTGGATTTAGGAAAAACAAAGGATGCACAGATGCCATTATGTTTTTTTCTCTTAGACAACTTATAGAAAAATCAATCGAATTCAATGAAACACTCTACTTAGCCTTTGTCGACCAAGAAAAGGCATTTGATAGAGTAGATAGAAACAAGCTGTGGGAAATCCTTAAACAATATGGAGTGAGTACACATCTAATGAACCTATGTAGAAGCTTATACAACAACAGTGAATGCATAGTGAGAGCAACTGGAGGACACTCAGAACCCTTCACCATAAGATCCGGAGTACGACAAGGTTGTGTCCTGTCCCCTCTCTTGTTTATAACATATATAGACAACATATGTAAAGAAACCAGCCAAACAGAGATCGCAAGAACACCGCATGACGAGAACACAGAAGAAGAACCATCTGCAAATCTAACCATTAGAGAACTCCTGTTTGCGGACGACCAAGCACTAATAGCAAAATCAGAAGCTGAATTACAAGACCACATGAATAGTCTAAACGAAATGTGTAGGGAACATAACATGAAAATTAGCACAAGTAAAACAGAGGTACTGACTATAACTAAAGAAGAAAAAGCAACAACGATTTACCTAAACGAACATCCCTTGAAACAAGTAAAGAGTTTTCAAGTACCTAGGAAGTATAATATCATCAAATGGCAAATCAGAAGACGAGATCGAAAATAGATGCAATAAGGCAAACCAACTCATTGGACAAATGGCACCAATACTAAAGAACAAACATGTATCAATAACTACTAAGAAAGCACTTTACAACACAATCTTCCTACCAACTCTATGTTACCAATGCCAAACCTGGACAATGACAGAAAAAGAGAAAAGAAAAATCACAACAACAGAAATGAGATTCCTGAGAAGAATACTCAATGTATCAAGAAGAGATCAGATCAGAAATGAAGAAATCAGGACTAAAGTGGGGGTTATAGCTGCACTAGATTTTATTAGAAAGCAGCAAGTAAAATAGTTTGGCCATGCAAGTAGGTTACCAACTAACAGTATACCACAACAAGCAATGATGTACAGACCAGAAGGAAGCAGAGGAAGAGGCCGACCACGTAAACGATGGACGCAGCGAATAACAGAGTCCATTGGAATATCGATACATGAAGCCCATAAGCGGGTACTCTCCCGCTGTTTATACTTGACCCCGATACCGCAAGGTCCAAGAGGAACATGATGAAATGAGATGCGATCAGGTAAGGTTTTCTAGTAGAAGGCCAAAAGAGCACAGGAAAGGCACTGCCTTCAGAGAGGAGAAACTCACTCTAGTAAGCTGAAGACGAATAGTATCCCTGCCACACAGCTCTCCTGATCTGTTTTTAAGTGATGTTGTACTATCACACTATTGTTTAACACAGTTACACACACGTAACTCCCATATAAAATGACATAACTCCTTTGAAAAAGGTTATAAGCTTATAATGAATAAATAAGGGGCGGAGGAGGGGGTTTATGAACCATGGGCATCCATAATTTACACAACTAATAATACACACAAGGCATCATTGTCCAAAACTTTCAATAACACATTTACTTTCCATAAAGATTGGTCTCTGTAATACTCCGGTTCAACATGTAAAGTTCTGGCCTAATCAACTAAAGTTGACCGTCTTCGTTTCTGAGGCTAAAGATAGAGTTCGTTGGCTATTAGACTTTCTGGTAAATTTTATCCATGTTAGAAGGAATATCCTATTCCTGGGTTAGCTATTGTTAATCTTGTTGGCGATTGTCTAATTGAGGTTATTGGTGTGATACTCGGCTTATTTTCATGGTGGCACTGGGTATCTCTGAGTGTAAAATGCTGATAAATGATCCTCTACTCTTCACAGTAGCAGGAAGATTGAGTCTCTCATCATTCACTGATGATTGCAACACCCATGAGACTGATGTACCCCGTTTAGGTACACCATAACCACCACGTGTGTTAAAACATGAACAACAAACATGTATCCGCCCTCAACATGGAGGCAATCACTTAGCTTGGGCTTCCAGTCATGGTCATTGGCAATCTTGGTGCTCAAAGTTCTTCTTCTCCTCCTCAGTCAGCGATGATTCACACAGCTTTCCCATGGGTCTTGGGTTGCTTGGTTATATTTTATTTAACTAAAACTGTTCGTGTTTCTTATTACTCGGTTTTCCGGGTTTTATAATAAGGTTGGTGCTCAGCAGCTCTTAATTTCTTTTACAAAAACGTTAGTCACTAAGGTAGGTGGCAAATAAGCCATGTAGTATGTTTGTATGACGTTTAGTTGGTTGATTGTTGGTACGTTGTTTGGTGGTTGAATTGATTAAGTGTAACTTTCTCAGCGATGAGGGCGCAGCAATCCCTCTTTTCTCGTGACCACACACGCTTCGGCTGTGAGCTCGGTGAAGCTATGATTCTGTAACTATTACCCAAATAGTAGGCTAACTTTAAGTTGCATGTCTTTCACAGGACGTAGCAGTCAACCCCAGCATTTACGCTGTTCGTGATTCCTGGGCAAATTTTACGTTCAGTAATTTGCCATTGCTTTCTGAACGACCGGCTCCTAAACCTTTTTCGAAAAAACCAGCACCGCCGTGTTTCGAACCCGGGTATACGGGGTCACAAACCGCGTTCGCAAGCCCTTAGCCACAGAGACCGGTAGTAGGAGTGGCTAACAGGAGTTGAATAAGAATTTCTTCAAAAGTATGTTAAACGTAAATGTAACCTAGCCTGGACTGGCAACCGCGTCTCACAACGTCCGGTGAATAAGTGAATGAGACTGTTTTCCCCAACCGGAAGTGGCCAGTAGTGTTTTATAATGCCACTAGTTAAACGGCCAGGCTGAGCCAAACTCAGTCAAACCAGCTGATTTGGCGGTAGACACATACACTTACGCTACGTTCTATACACATAGTCGAGAGAGTGAGGCCGACGAATTGCGCAACTCTTCCTCACTTTAATCCAATTAATCGCGCACTCTTCATCCAACCTCATATATCACCTTCAAGCCCTGTGACGATGGGCGAGCGGCGAAGCGGCAGGCGTGGGTACGCTGGCAGCCGTAGTTGCAGGCTTGCACACAGGCGGCTCAGGCCATATCGTTGTCTTCTGCTGACCGGAGCAGCAGTGGGATTCGGCAGCCCCCTGACCGACTGAGCACCTCTATATAGGAATGCACTCCTCACCTTCTTAGCATGAGGAAGGGGCTAGAAAAGGTGCACTAAACATTGCCTGCTCCACTATTACCTAACCAGCTAGTCGCGGTTGGTGGGTACCCTTTACTGCGGTCGACAAACAAACAAAGTAAAAACAGGTAAAGGTACAAGAGCAAACCATATTCACTTGAAAATCGGAACTTGGAATGTACGCACCCTACTTGATAGAGATGGCGCGTCGGGCCCAGAGAGACGAACAGCACTGATTGGGAGAGAGCTGTGCAGGTACAACATCGACATTGCAGCCTTGAGCCAGACACGACTTGTAGAATAAGGCCAAATCTGTGAAGTAGGTGCCGGCTACATATTCTTCTGGAGTGGAAAAAAAGCGAGGAAAGACGCCAATCCGGTGGGATTTGCCATTAATTGACAAACTAGCTGAAAGGAAAGAAGCATGCAACCATCGTGAGTGTCTACGCATCAACTATGATCAATGAAGATGACGTTAAAAACAAGTGTGATGTCAGGGGCACCAACTGGGAGGGGAGCTACGGTCCCTAACGTTGAAGACAGAGCCATCTTTGCTCTGGATACGATACAGTGAAGGTGTACTAGGAGGCAATTTATCTGAGCCCACTCACCATACAGGGGACTCCTCTCTTGTGCAGCAATGCCCGGGGCGTCCCGGCAGCAAACCTGGGTTCTAATGTCACAACTCAAAGACAATTGACACCACAAACATAAACACTGACCTATCACACAAAACAATCACTAGATACTAAAACAATTCTAACAGAACAATTCAAAGGCTGCCACTATATCTCGTCGGGGTCGCCATTTTGTAGTCGATGGTAAAAGAGAAAGGGAGACAATCATAAAGACTGATGCTTCCTTCACTACGGTGCTAAGAGGTAAAGAGTAGTTCTGACTTCGTTACGGCCAAAGAAGAAAAATAGTGAAAAAGAGAGAGAACCTCACACCGCCTCAACCGACAAAAAAAGAGGATAGTAATTAGATAAGAAGATATACGAGATCTCAGACAGGGGCCTCAACTCTGGACAATAACTGTCATACTTGAGACCCAGGCAATGGATTAAGGTGTTAGATTGTGGTAGAAATAGTGGTTGTAAAAACTAAAAGAGACTAAACAAACAAATTAAAGACAGTACAAAAATAGCTCTTTATTTATCAACAACTACAAATTTTGGTGACAATTTGTGTTCAAACACATTGAATAAAGCATTCAATAAGGGATGTTCAATTACAGATACAACAGACAACTGCATATATCAAACATCAACCAAGGGTGGCCCCTAACCAATCAGGACACTTAAGACAACAGGGTACACCAAGTACCACAACACAGGTGTTCCAAACAATGGCTGGTTAGACTGACACAATAAAGAACTTTGACACAAGCCACACTGCACAGACAACAATAAGATACTACAAAAACATAGGTTACACAACATAAACCCCAAGACGCGACATAAACAAAAGTTGTGACACAATTTACTATCCCACCAAGAACCCAGGCCTGCTGACACTAATTAGTCAGCTGCTCCTGTAACAATGGAAAACACAATCTATGATTATCATTATAAAGAATACATATTAAACACATGAAGCAATGAGCACATACAATATAACACATGAATTAACCCATAGGTCATAAATGTCTTCCATCAAATTATCCACCTTGCCCCTCTAGTTGTACTACTGCTATTCTGAGGTAACCCTTGGTGACTGGCATGATCATTCTTGTGTTGCCTCATTCTTCTTAAAGGTGACTACATATCTAATTGTTAAATACAACAATCAATGTTGCATCATCAGATCACCCACTTTATTATCTTCTCCAGTTGTGCCACTGCTATCATGAGATTACACTTGATATTGCTAGAACGGACCACCTAATGCAACAATGTCAATCTGCTCCATCTTCTCAGTTCAATGTAACTACACCACACAGCTCCTACACACACAAGCAGTGGAAGATTGATCTCATTTGTCCAGCTGTAAACACATAGCTACAAATAACAGAGTACATACATCAGCCACTGCAAACTGCCACAACATCACAACACATTTGGTTAACACACATCAGACACTGCAAACAAACACAACATCTCAACACTGATTCAGTTAACACACACCAGAATGACATCTGTGTGCTGACAAATTGGGTTACCTTCCCTGCCTACCAAAATAGCTACATTTACCAAGGAACCCATAATCAGTTCCCTGTCCACACCTTCCAGAATATGATGGTCCATTCCTTTTGACGGGACGTCAAATAAGTAAGGGGTTGGATATGTGATAGCGCCAGACCAACGAATTTTGGTTTGGTCTATCTCGAGTTAAAAACCTGGCCACACCGGAAATGCCACTTGAAACAAAGGGACCGGGGTCCATTTTTCCTTGTAGCAGCCGGCGGTGGGAAGGCAGGCTCTGGGGCCCTGTGTAGTTTTGTGGCCAGCCCGCCTTGAGACGAGAGATGTGTGGTTTCCCATGTGTCCGTCAGTGAACAAACTATGTCAGAAGAAAAAGCTGTAAGTTTAAAATGTTTAATTTAATAAATATTTGTATAATCGCAGCACACGCCAGTTTACCAACTTGAAAGCGTTTGCGTGGGAAAACCGATGTGTGTGAACAAAGCTGTTAGGCAGAGTGGTAGGAACAAAGAAATATAAATAGATAATATGAATGAATACTATTGAAATGGACTGTTCTATAGAATGATTTAGCGTCCCGAAACCTTTATGAAAACTGGATATTAACAGGCTAGAAAATAGAGATGTAAGCAATCAAGCATGGTGGTGTGAAATACGAAGATAGGTCATTAGTGGTGGTTAAATATGGTAAAGATTGAAGTCATGTTATGCCAGCCATGATGGCACAAAATTATTTTGTTGAGAATGTATTTTACATGATTATCCTAGGACATTGTGTTACTGGCCAAATAGGTAGTGATTGATTTTGTGCTATCCCTCTGTAAATGTCCAAAGCTAGCAAAAAAAAGTGGGAGATTCACCAAGATATATGTATGAGGTGTAAATTGAGATATATGAGGTCATAAATTATAGTTGATGAGGAGACTGGAGCCATGCATAAGATTGAATGCTTATGAGTAGGGGAAAATAACCATAATATAGGTGTAATATTTATAACATGCGTAAAGCAGAGAAGAGTACTTACATGTTATATGTGGCAATGATGGGTTAATGGTTAAGCTAAGCAGTTAGAACATGTAGGTAATAAATAGAAGTGAAGGAAATAATGTGTTGAATTGTAGGGACGCCATGCAGATTGATAGCTACTAGGCGTAGGAAATAATGCACCTTTAATACGCGGGGTGCGTATGAGCAATCATAATGTAATCATGACAACTGCGAATGATGTGTGGCTTTACTGAGGGAGAACAGGCAGGTGCATCTGGAACTGATATTGGTAAAGGGGTTTCTCATTTAGCATTGAAGTCTGGTGTCACATCTGTTACCAGAATGCAGTAGTGTTTGTGCTAGTGTATCAAACTGGGAGTTTTATGTGTAGTAAAACAGGGTGTTTGTTGTACCAGGGGAAGGGTGTGATTTATTGCTATGTACCACCTTTCGCAAAGATATATGCACTTGCTATGCGACATGAAGCGTAAGAGAAGAAAATTTATAACCGGTGTATTGTAGGAAGAATGATGGGAAATAGAGGGCATAACTGCACATTTGCTGTCCACTCACAGATAAAAGTACACTGGTGTGGTTGGCATTAGTGTGTAATAATAATGACATAATATATATAGTACACTGGTTGTTATACTAGTGCTGATGTTTTGTTTCTGCCCATGAACATGGTTATGACATAATATATATAGTACACTGGTTGTTATATTAGTGCTGATATTCTGTTTCTGCCCATGAACATGGTTATGCTTTGATCCTGTCACATATGTATGATGCACTCTTACTTGATACTAATGGTGTGTTTATTTTATGAACTGTCTTAAGGGTATCAGAGAGTTCCTAATTGAGTTCCTGTGTAATACATGTTTATCTTTAACTTTCTGTGAATGTTATGATTCTTCTATGTGCAAGGTTACATTGTCACATTCGACAAATATGGGGATTCCACATTGTATATGTGTCTGTTGCTTTTCATAGTTAGACATGTTTTGCTTGTTGGTTGTTAGTTTGGGATGCTAATCAAATGCTGTAACTTGCATGATATCATATGAGTGCTGGTATTCTTCATGCAAACTTAGGCATTGTTGGGGTAGTTGTCCAGTGAAGCTCCTATGTTGAGGCAACTCTATGTCTGATGGTGGTGGAGTCCATAATGTTGTGTATTGTTGTATAGGAGTAAAGCGTACTATCCGATGTGGAGCACAGGAGTACAGCCTGTCGATATATGTTGTATATTAGAGAAAAGAGTACGGTGTGTTAGAAAAACAGTGGCCGGTGTGCAGTAACAGTAGGGCAGAGAGTTGTAGAGCATTAGACTGAAGATATAATAGGTGATGTTGGATTGTGACTATATCATGGACTGAATATTGCTAGTGTTCTATGAACATGTGGTTTGTAGGGAATACTGTGGTGTTCCTGTGTTACCGGTGACTTGGTACAAATTAATGCATAAAATATTATGGAAGGTGTGGACAGGGAACTGATTATGGGTTCCTTGGTAAATGTAGCTATTTTGGTAGGCAGGGAAGGTAACCCAATTTGTCAGCACACAGATGTCATTCTGGTGTGTGTTAACTGAATCAGTGTTGAGATGTTGTGTTTGTTTGCAGTGTCTGATGTGTGTTAACCAAATGTGTTGTGATGTTGTGGCAGTTTGCAGTGGCTGATGTATGTACTCTGTTATTTGTAGCTATGTGTTTACAGCTGGACAAATGAGATCAATCTTCCACTGCTTGTGTGTGTAGGAGCTGTGTGGTGTAGTTACATTGAACTGAGAAGGTGGAGCAGATTGACATTGTTGCATTAGGTGGTCCATTCTAGCAATATCAAGTGTAATCTCATGATAGCAGTGGCACAACTGGAGAAGATAATAAAGTGGGTGATCTGATGATGCAACATTGATTGTTGTATTTAACAATTAGATATGTAGTCACCTTTAAGAAGAATGAGGCAACACCAAGGGTTACCTCAGAATAGCAGTAGTACAACTAGAGGGAATAGCAAGGTGGATAATTTAATGGAAGACATTTATTATATGAAGGTTAATTCAAATGTTATATTGCATGTGCACATTGGTTCATGTGTTTAATATGTTGTCTTTACCATGATAATCATAGATTGTGTTGTCCATTGTTACAGGAGCGGCTGACTAGTTAGTGTCAGCAGACCTGGGTTCTTGGTGGGATAGTAAATTGTGTCACAACTCTTTGTTTATGTCGTGTCTTGGGGTTTATGTTGTGTAACCTATGTTTTTGTAGTGCCTTATTGTCTGTGCAGTGTTGCTTGTGTCAAGGTTCTTTATTGTGTCAGTCTAACTAGCTATTGCTTGGAGCACCTGTGTTGTGGTACTTGGTGTACCCTGTTGTCTTGAGTTCTGTTGACTGAATAGGGGCCACCCTTGGTTGATGTTTGATATATGCAGCTGTCTGTTGTATCTGTAATTGAACATCCCTTATTGAATGCTTTAGTCAATGTGTTTCGAACACAAATTGTCACCAAAATTTGTAGCAGTTGATAAATAAAGAGCTATTTTTGTACTGTCTTTAATTTGTTTGTTTAGTCTCTTTTAGTTTTTACAACCACTATTTCTACCACAAACTAACACCTTAATCCATTGCCTGGGTCTCAAGTATGACAGTTATTGTCCAGAGTTGATGCCCCTGTCTGAGATCTCGTATATCTTCTTATCTAATTACTATCCTCTTTTTTTGTCGGTTGAGGCGGTGTGAGGTTCTCTCTCTTTTTCACTATTTTTCTTCTTTGGCCGTAACGAAGTCAGAACTACTCTTTACCTCTTAGCACCGTAGTGAAGGAAGCATCAGTCTTTATGATTGTCTTCCTTTCTCTTTTACCATCGACTACACAAGTTTTATGAGGAACTGCACAACGTATTCAATTCTGTTCCCAAAGGAGACAAACTCCTTGGGGACTTCAATGCCAGAGTAGGCAAGGACACCGCCTCTTGGAGTGGCATCATTGGAAAGTACGGAGTCGGAAATTATAACACCAATGGACTCCTCCTCCTCCTTCAGACCTGTGCCGAACATCGTGGATGAACTCTCGCTCGAAACACTGGCACCTCATTGACTATGTCATCGTCAGGAGGAGTGACTAGACGTTCGGGTGAAAAAATCCATGTGTGGTGCCGAATGTCGGACAGACCATCGTATCATTATCTGGAAAATAAACATAGACATCAAACCACCTCATCATCAGCATTGTAGGACGAAACATCAATAACATTAGATATGCAGATGATACAGTATTGATTGCAGACAATGAACAGGATCTGCAACAATTAGTAGATGCGGTTGTTGCTTACAGTGAACAACTGGGGTTAGAATTAAATTGTAAAAAGACACAGATTATGGTCGCCACTAGGAAGAATGAAATACCTCATTGTAATATACAAGTAAATGGGAATATTCTTCAACAAGTTAATCGGTACAATTTCTCGGAACAGTCATAACATCTGATGGGAGATGCCTTGAAGAGATTAGAACAAGAATCGCCATGGCAAAAGTAGCCTTTAGCAAGATGAAACCATACTGACCAATAAAAAGATGTCAATTGAAACGAGAAAAAGAGTTTTGAGGGGCTACATGGAGCCTATTCTTTTGTATGGATGTGAAGCTTGGATAATGAGCAGTCAAGCTGAAAAACATCTGATGGCTGCAGAAATGTGGCTTCTGAAGAATGAAATACCTCATTGTAATATACAAGTAAATGGGAATATTCTTCAACAAGTTAATCGGTACAATTTCTCGGAACAGTCATAACATCTGATGGGAGATGCCTTGAAGAGATTAGAACAAGAATCGCCATGGCAAAAGTAGCCTTTAGCAAGATGAAACCATACTGACCAATAAAAAGATGTCAATTGAAACGAGAAAAAGAGTTTTGAGGGGCTACATGGAGCCTATTCTTTTGTATGGATGTGAAGCTTGGATAATGAGCAGTCAAGCTGAAAAACATCTGATGGCTGCAGAAATGTGGCTTCTGAGGAAAATGCAAAGAATACCATGGATAGACAGAAAAACCAATGACCAAATACTACAGGAGACAAATTAAAATCGTAAAGTGATTAGAGAAATTAGACGTAGACAGTCAAAATTGTTTGGATATGTTATGAGAATAAATGGATTGGAGAACTTAGTAACAACTGGCAAGATCGAAGGGAACAAACCAAGGGAAAGACCGAGAAGAAAATACCTGAATGGCTTGGCCACATGGCATGGACGAGACAGGAACACTGAGCTGATCCACGACGCTGGTGATCGAGTGAAATGGCGAGTCATGACCGCCCACGCTTTTCGGCATGGCACATGATTGATGATAGTAACTAACTAACTAACATGATTGATTGATTGATCAAACCACCACGGCGTCCTCAACGGGTAAAAATGCAAATAAACAAACTAAATCTCACCCGCCTAAACAGCAAACAAAATGCAGCTGTCATCTGAAAATGTGCTGGAAGACCGCCTCAAGCTCGATGCTGCAGCTAAACAGGATGCGGAAACAAAGTGGAGAGCCCTAAAGGACATAGTTTACAACACTGCTATGGAAATCTTGTGTCCACTCCCCCCCCCCCCCCCCCCACGAAAGCATAAAGACTGGTTTGATGAAAATTCTAAAGACATCAACCAATTGCTGGCCGAGAAACATCTTCTTCTCAAGGCATACTTGAATGACCTGAAGTCAATATAAACCAAAAAAAAAAAAATGATGCTTTCAATAACATTCGGAGAGTAGTGCAGGAGAAACTTCGGCACATGCGAAACTCCTGGCTGAGCAGCAAAGCTGATGAAATCCAAGGCTTTGCTGACAGACAGGATATGAACAACTTCTACGACTCACTGAAAGCGGTCTACGGTCCTCCATCACCAGGCATAGTTCCCCTCCTCAGTGCAGATGGGGGATTATTGGTCACCGATAAAAAAGAAATCGTTCAACGCTGGGCAGAGTAATTCAGCTACATCTTAAATGCAACTTCCTTCTTCGATGATAAAACCATCAATTGTCTTACTCAAGTTCCCACTAATGATACACTTAATGACCTGCCAACCATAGTGGAAGTAAACAAAGCCATCCAGCAACTTTGCAGCGGCAAGGCGTCTGGTCCTGACTCCATCCCAGCAGAGATATACAAGGCAGGTGGGGCGGTCGTCATAGAAAAGCTTCACGAAATATTTACAAACATATGAGTGCACGAGACCATGCCACAAGATTTCAAGGACGCGTCAATAGTCCACCTTTACAAACGTAAAGGGAACCGCCAATCCTGTGACAACCACCGAGGCATCTCCTTGCTTTCAATTGCAGGGAAGATACTCGAAAGAATTCTTCTTAATCGCCTCACGGCCCGTCTCGATTAAGGTCTTCTTCGTGAGAGTCAATGTGGATTCGGAAAAGAACGAGGAACTGTTGACATGATTTTCGCTGCAAGGTAGCTGAAACAAAAAATGTCAGGAACAGAACTGCGAAATGCTCTCCACTTTCATTGACCTTACCAAGGCTTGTGATACAGTCAGCACAGAAGGACTGTGGAAGATTATGGGGAAATATGACTGTCCACGAAAGTTTGTCAAAATAGTGGGGCTATTTCATGATGGTATGCAGGCAAGAGTACAGGAAAATGGTGAACTGTCTGAGCCTTTTCCTGTCACCAATGGAGTGAAGCAAGGTTGTGTCCTGACACCAAGACTGTTCAGCCTCATGTTTTCAACTATGCTGACGAATGCCTTCGAGAACAGGTGACATTGGAATAGACATCAACTACCGCATGGATGGAAAGTTGTTCAATCTCAGAAGGCTAAAATCAAAACTAGCAGCGACACCGTCAAAGAGCTGCTGTTTGCGGATGATTGCGCTCTATATGCCAACTCAGAGGCAGACATGCATCACAATGTTTCTGCTTTCTCATATGGCTGTGCCAACTTTGGGTTCAATATCAACTTGGAGAAGACTGTAGATATGTACCACATAACATCGAACTGAATATCAAGGTGAATGGTCATAGACTAAGTGATGTGGACACATTCGCATATCTGGGCAGCATTGTGTCACAATCTGCCATAATTGATGACGAAGTGAAAGCAAGAATCCCCTTGGCCATCGCGGCCTTTGGCAGACTGTACAAGAATGTATGGGACAGAAATGGAATAAGCCTGCAAACAAAGCTGAAAGTCTAAAAAGCTGTTGTATTATCCACACTGCTATATGCTTGTGAAACCTGGACTGTTTATCAGCGACACGCTAGGAAATTAAACCACTTCCACACAGTCTGCCTTAGGAAGCTATTGAAGATTAAATGGCAAGACAAGATCCCAGACACTGACGTTCTAGAAAGAGCTCCCATGCCCAGTATCCACAATCTATTAATGAAGCATCAGATTCGCTAGGCTGGTCACTTGACTCGAATGCCAGATCACAGGCTCCCTAAACGAATTTCTTTTTTACAGCGAACTGCGTTGTGGTAAACGCTCCGAAGGCGGCAAGAGGAAACGCTTTAAAGAAACTGAAAATCTCACTGAAAGCTGTTGGAATTCATCTCGACGCCTGGGAAACTGCTGCAAAAGACCAACATTTGTGGCGTACATCATTACACAAGGGTGCAGTAACTTGTGAAGCAGCCATGACTGCGAGAGATGTGAAGAAATGGCTGGCCAGAAAAACCACTGCAGGTGATCCTCCTCCTGGAATGTCAAGCATTCTTTGCCCACATTATCAAAGAACATTTCGTGCCAAAATAGGCCTTATCAGCCATCTTAGAACTCACGGCTCCATACTGTCAACCCCACTGGATGAAATGAATGGTCATCATCATGCTTGATGGACAAACAACAAACACATAGTATAGTATCTTATAAACCTACATATAAAAAAAGACTATAAGGTAGGCTTAAAGGGTCCTACTTTAACCCCACCCAAACACACACACACACACACACACACACACACACACACACACACACACACACACACACACACACACTATGCATTCACTGTTGTTGTATAAGTTTCTACATAGGTTTGTTAGATGTGTACTCACTCATGTGTAGTCTGCTCATAACATGCCCCAAAAAATTTGACTGTCTACGTCTGTCTCTAATCAGTTTACGATCTTCATTTGTTTCTTGAAGGACTTGTTCATTGGTTTGTCTGTATGTTCATGGTATTCTTTGCATTTTCCGCAGAAACCACATTTCCACGGTCATCAGATATTTTTTCAGCTTGTCTGCTCATTGTTCACGGTTCACCTCCATGCAAAAGTACAGTTGTATGTAGCACCTCAACACTCTTTTCAATTGATATCTTTTAATTGGTCAGTATGTTTTTCATCTTGCTACAGGCTACCTTCGCAGTGGCAATTCTTATCCTAATCTCTTCAAGGCATCTTCCTTCTGATGTTATGACTTTTCGGAGATAACTGTGCCGATTCACTTTGTTTAAGAATATGCCCATTTACTTGTATATTACATTGTGGTATTTCCTTCTTCCCAGTGACGACCATAATCTGTTTCTTCTTACAATTCAATTCTAACCCTAATTGTTCACTGTGTGCAACAACCGCATCTACTAAATGTTACAGGTCCTGTCCTTTGTCTGCAATGAAAACTGTGTCATCTGCATATCTAATGTTATTGATATATTGTCCCCCAATTATGATTCTTTCCACATATTTTATATTTCTAAAAATAATTTAACTGTACATGGAAAAAAAAAGGTCTGGAGACATTACTCATCTCTGTCTCACACCTCTCTTAATAGGCTGATGTTGACCTACTTCATTATCAATTCTTATGGCGGCTGCTGTTTCCAATATATGATTTTTACAAGTCTAAGGTCTTTTCCATCAATTTGTAGATCTTCAAGCACCCTTATCATGTCGACATGTTTCACTTTATCGAAAACCTTTTGTGTAGTCAATTAAAGCAAAGGTGTAGATCTTTGTTTACTTCTGTAGAACGTTCAGTTACTGTTCTCAGTATATGCACGGTATTTACTGTACCCTTGTCTTCTACAAACCCACATTGTTCTTCTCCTATTTCAGGTTGTATTTTCTTCCTAACTCTATGCAAGATAATTCTTAGCAAAATCTTTGTAATTGAATCTTAATACAAATCTTTGTATAATCCATTATACTAATTGTTCGATGTTGGTCACATTCCAAGGCTCCTGATTTCTTTGGGAGTGCAATAAATACAGAATTACATAATTCATGAGGTATATCTCCAGTATCATATATTGTATTCAGCAGTCTGGTAATTTTATCTATTCCATATCCTTCTAAAGCATTAATCATTTCTGTTGTAATACTGTCTGAACCGGGGGCCTTGCCAGTTTTCATAAGGTTAAGAGCATTCTGAATCTCCATCTTCAAAATTGACGGTCCTTCATTATTATTTTGAATATCATATTGTTCTTCTCTGTTATAATCATAAAGGTTTTTCACATAATCTGACCATACATGTAAAATCTGATCTTTTTCTATTATGATTTTTCCATCTTTTTTCTTTATGCAGACTGCTAATGTACGTGTTCTTTGATTAGTAAGCTCCTGAATTCTTTCGTGCATTAGTTTGGTATTTTTACTGTTGTGTTGTTTTTCAATTTCTATGCAGTTTTTTTTTAAAGCCATGCTTCTTTTGCCTCCTTACATAATGGTCTGACTTTTCTGTGAATTTCTTCATATTTGGCAGGATTATTTTTGTTCTGTCTTCTTGTTTCCATTAGTTGTAAAATTTCTTCAGTCTTCCATGTCTTAAGGCCCACTTTCGTTCAATTTTGGAATAGTTTTTTTCTGCAGCCAAAGTGATTGAATTCTTCAACATTTTCCATTGATCATAGGAATTTTAGAGTATGTCAAATTTGTTCTTTACTTCTATGTTAAAATTATCATGTATTTCTTTGTCAGTTTTCAATTTGCACAAATCATATTTAGGGTTTCCTATTGTATACTTGACTTTCTTTAACTTTACCCTCAATGTGCCTGCAATTAATATATGGTCACTGTAACTGTCTGCATTGGGAACTGTTTTTACGACTGTTAACGCATTTCGAAACCTTCGGCTAATCAGGATTTCATCTATTTTAATGGTTATTAATCCTGCTTTCTGGACTTCTCCATGTCCATCATCTTCTAGGATGCTGTTTAAACCAGGTGTTTCCTACAACCATTTCCTGTTCTTTGCCCATTCTTCTTCTTCTGCGTTCATCCGGAGTTGTTTTTTTTTCTTTTTCCGGACGTGATTGCTTTGTGCCTGTTTACAGCAGAGCTGCGTTCTTGCGCCGTTAGGCCGACACATCCGACTTCTGCGGGCATTTGTTGACCTGGTTAACCTTCCCGGGGTTTTGCCCATTCTACAAGTTTATGTTGATATATATATATATATATATATATATATATGTATTTATGTGTAGGCCTATCTATATATGTGTGTGTGTGTGTGTATATATATATATATCTTATAACAGGAATATAATTATTTTAAGCACAAGTGTATGGGCTTTCCGCTGACTACGTAACATTCGTATACACACATCACAATATAGAATTTATGGCATGGTGTATGTACACACTCTTTCCTTGCATATGCATTCTGTCCTGTATTTCAACACATTTTCACACACTTTTTTTCGTCCAAACACAGTGTGTATGTACAAGATTCTTAGAGAGAGAGAGAGAGAGAGAGAGAGAGAGAGAAAACCAAGACAAGACTGAAGGCCTTTTATAGGCCGGTCAAAAATATTTTGCTTCAACTCATTTAGATGCTTGTAGACGAATAAAATCAATTAATTAATGTAATATCAAAGAAAGATTAAAAGAAAATGAGTTATGAAATTGTCACATATGTAAAATAAAGTCATTAATTTTACATAAACTTTAAAGATGACTTATATTATTATCCATTATTGATTGGGCTCACAACTCTGGCTAACGTCTATGAAATAGTATAAATATTAGATAAATATTAGAATATTTAAATCACATAATACATTTATATTATTTTTATTATATCCCCTTGAGATAACTATTCTGTGGTTATGTCCCTGTCCAATATTTTAATTAGATATATTCCTCTTAATTCCCCCCCCCCCCCCTTTTCCTCTTTTAATAAACCTTTTAGTTATCTTAGCAAATAATGTTTTTCTTTAAACGTTTATTTTATACACAACAGTGTGTATTTACTAGGCCTAATGTGTATGTGTTTTTTTATTTTTTTGGTATGTCACAGAGCGTACTTATGATCATATAACATACGCCCGCCTAAGCTGGGCATCCCCCAGTCAATAAGGTGCTGTCTCGCCACGATTCATCCGCTCCTGTGGGTGTGTGGAGCTTAGGGACAAAATCTGTACACATGGACGCCGGTTTATACACCTAGCACTAATAAGCTCAATAAGGTGATGTCTCGCCACGGTTCATCCGCTCCTGTGGGTATGTGGAGCTTAGGGACAAAATCTTGACATATGAACGGCAATTTATACACCTAGCACCAAGAAAAAAAACACCTCCAGTGGCTGGGCCATGTATCTCGAATGGAGAATGAACGTATTCCCAAAGATCTTCTATATGGAGAACTAGCCACAGGAAAGAGGCCAACCGGAAGACCCTCACATGCGATATAGGGATGAATGTGATGAATGTAAGCAAGATGTGAAAACCCTCGGCATAGATTCAGACACGTGGGAAAGAGTTGCGACAGACAGATGTTCCTGGAGAAGAGATGTGCGAAATGGTGAGGTACTTTTTGACTGCAGTCTGATCTAACAAACTGAGGAAAGGCGGCACAGACATAAAACGCAGTCACTTACTGCGGGACTTGCCTCGTCATACAGATGCGGAAACACTGACAGAGATTGCCACTCTCGCACTGGACTATACAGTCACCAGCGGTGCTGCCAGGCACCTCCCCAGCGGCACAACTCTATAGTCCTTCAGGACTGAAAGAGGCCTACTACTATATAACATTTATGGCATAGTGCATGTACATACGCATTTCTTGCATATGCTTCCTTTCCACCCCCACAAGCTTATACGGAATGTATGTGTCAACTGTCTGTCTGTCTGTCTGTCTGTCTGTCTGTCAAATTGGGTGAAACAAATGCAGATATCATATTTCGAATACAGAAGACTCGATGAGCTTTTATTACACTAGGACATTTGTGGAAGTCGAAAACAATCGAAAGTAGCACAACACTTAGAATATTTAATTATAACGTCAAATCGGTGCTCCTGTTTGCATCATAAACATGAAGAACAGCGTCAAAATTACACATAAACTACAAACAATCAAACAGCGACAAAATTACACACAAACTACAAACAATGAAACAGTGACACAATTACATATAAACTACAAACAATCAAACAGTGACACAATTACATATAAACTACAAACAATCAAACAGTGACACAATTACATATAAACTACAAACAATCAAACAGTGCCACAATTACATATAAACTACAAACAATCAAACAACGACAAAATTACATTTAAACTACAAACAATCAAACAGTGACACAATTACATATAAACTACAAACAATCAAACAGTGCCACAATTACATATAAACTACAAACAATCAAACAGTGACACAATTACATATAAACTACAAACAATCAAACAGTGCCACAATTACATACAAACTACAAACAATCAAACAACGACAACATTACATATAAACTACAAACAATCAAACAGCTACACAATTACATATAAACCACAAACAATCAAACAGTGACACAATTACACATAAACTACAAACAATCAAACAGTGACACAATTACATATAAACTACAAACAATCAAACAGTGCACCAATTACATATAAACTACAAACAATCAAACAGTGACACAATTGCATATAAACTACAAACAATCAAACAGCGACACAATTACATATAAACCACAAACAATCAAGCAGTGACACAATTACATATAAACTACAAACAATCAAACAGTGACACAATTACATATAAACTACAAACAATCAAACAACGACAAAATTACATATAAACTACAAACATTCACTAATTGGTGCCTACGTAAAATAGAAGGAATACAATGGTATGATAAAATAACCAGCGTGGAGCTCATGGAGAGAACAGAAATACATCAATGAATCAATAGGTGAAGAAATAACGCTGGAACTGGATAGGCCATGAATTGCGCAAACCCGAGAATAGTATTTTTTGTTTGTTGTTGTTGTATATCCCTTACAGGACGTTGCAGTCAACACCAGGATTTTTCAGCTGTTGTTGATGTACGAGGCAAGATTACGCTCAGTAGTTTGCCATTGCTTTCCGAGCGGCCGGCTCACATGCCCCGTAAGTTACCAACGCGGCGAGAACCGCTACCGGTTCTCGCACAGGTTACGTTACTCACGAGAATAAACGGGATTACGGAGAAAGACGTTAACCCCTAGGCCAGGTAGACCGCGAGAATAGTATAGCTAGAAAGATCTTAGTGTGGAACACACAGGGGGAAAACATTACAGGACGTCCTTTAAGCTCACGGAGGATAGAAGTAGAAACAGAAATGAACATTATGGGAAGGAACTGAACTACACAGTTGAACTGAGTTGAGCTAAGAACTGACTGAACTACACAGTTGAACTGAGTTGAGCTAAGAACTGACTGAACTACACAGTTGAACTGAGTTGAGCTAAGAACTGACTGAACTACACAGTTGAACTGAGTTGAGCTAAGAACTGACTGAACTACACAGTTGAACTGAGTTGAGCTAAGAACTGACTGAACTACACAGTTGAACTGAGTTGAGCTAAGAACTGACTGAACTACACAGTTGAACTGAGTTGAGCTAAGAACTGACTGAACTACACAGTTGAACTGAGTTGAGCTAAGAACTGACTGAACTTCACAGTTGAACTGAGTTGAGCTAAGAACTGACATCACTGCACTCAGGACATTCCCATACGCGGTCCGTCCCTTCGTTCATCAGCTAGCGAAGAGTCACACTACTAATCATCCCCACCGCTATCTGATTGAAAGTTCTGAACTTCCCTCTCAGTTTTGAGATACTAAAAGAACCCCTGCCAATCCCCGCAATCTCAACCCCTCCACATACGGGTTCTCAATCTGTTCCCCACGGTCTCCACCTGGTCCCACAGACGCACGTCACGCTCCCCCCCCCCCCCCCGGTCCATAACTATACAAGATAGTTATAGATAGTAGGACCTGGAGTGAGTTGGTTGAGGGACTATGTCCCAATGCGGGATAAAGGGCAAAAGAAGAAGAAGAGGAAGAAGAAGAAGAAGAAGAAGAAGAAGAAGAAGAAGAAGAAGAAGTGATAATAAGTGATATTTAAAATATATAAACACGGCAAGGTGAAGTTACAAATTCAAGAGAAGTTATCTCGTTACAAATGCTTGCAAGTGTCGGCAGCAAATATTGGCCTCCGGACCTTCTAAGAGTTAAATCACGATACTAATTTAACTTAAAAAAAGCACTCTGCAAAACAATCTTCCTACCAACTCTATACTACCAGTGCCAAACCTGGACAATGACAGAAAAGGACAAAAGAAAAATTACAACAACGAAAATGAAATTCCTGATAAGAATACTCAGTGTATTAAATATAGAGGTCAAAAGCTACTCTAAATAATTATACGGCCGGCCTCTTAAAAGAAACGCCATTCGTATACAACTACGAATTCGGTGATAAACCTTATCTCAGCGTGTTGTCAAGTATCAAATGCTATCACGTGCAAATAAGTGCAACGCGACACGTACTTTGGCCTACTTTACTAGACTGGGAAGATTTATAAAAAGTGTTTTAGCTGTTAACACCATCCGGTTGTGTTTGGGTGGATTTAGGTAACACAAACCAGCTATATCACAATTTCTGAACGCAATCGTTTGAATCGACGGAAAATAAATATTTCAACGTTCACAGAAACATAAAACATGGAACTTTCCGGTAAATCTGTCTTCGTTACCGGCGGAGCACAAGGTCTAGGAAAAGCCTTCACGGAGGCTTTGCTTGAGAAGGGTGCGAAGGTGAGTATGTAGATCAGGGGTGGCCAACACGAGGCCCGCCGGCCGCATGCGGCCCTCCGGGAGTCATGTTGCGGCCCGCGGAGCTAGGTCAAATAAACATAAATGGTAACTTTATTCTACATATCACCAAAAGAACATTACATCATGAGTCGGTCGAATCATATATATTTTTAATTTAGCTAAGAGAAATTTTAATTATCTCGCATTTTTTGGAAATATTCATTGGTTTTGAGCTATTTTAAATATCCCGAATTTTCGGGAAAATTCATAGATGTTAGCTATTTCAAATATCCCACTATTTGACACTCAAGGTTACTTAGTTTATTTTGTCCGACGCTAGATGTTGATAGAATTTAATATGAGACTTCAACTTCTGATATATATGTTCTGTGGTCTTCGCGCGTCTTCGATAAGCTCTCAACGCTATCGGGCTCATATTCATAACTACTTTCAGTCCAGCTTGACAAAGTGCCGTGCTATTCTGTAGTTTCGTTCTATTATCGTCATTGCGTCTGGAGAGTTTGCGATCGACGTTAAAATACATATTTATCATATTTATAATAATAGTTCAAACTACTTTAACCAAGTATCCTGTCTACCATATCGATTCTAAAGGTAAGTAAACCGTGAAACGTTTTATTTATGTAATTTAAATTAAATAATTCTTATTATTATTTTTTTTTTTTTTCCATTTAAAAACGAAGACCTACCATGGCGTCAACTAGTAAAGATGTTGGACCAGGGAAGAGAAGACTCGCAGAAGAATTAAGATGTTTTCAAGACAGGTGGACTATAAACTATTTTTTTTTCGCGGAAATTAAAACAAAGCCACTAGATTTTATTAGAAAGCAGCAAGTCAAATGGTTTGGCCATGCAAGTAGGTTGCCAGTCAACAGCATACCACAACAAGCAATGATGTACAGACCAGATGGAAACAGAGGAAGAGGCCGACCACGTAAACATTGGACGGAGGAATAGCAGAGTCCATGGGAATATCGATATATGAAGCCTATAATCGGGCACTCTCACGATGTTTATACTTCACCTCGACACCGCCAGGTACAAGAGGAACATGATGAGATGAGATGAGATGAGATAAAACAAAGCCCATATGCTTGATATGCAACGAATCTGTTTCTGTTTTGAAAGAGTATAACATCAAACGGCACTATGAGATTAAACATGAAAATAAGTTTGATAAGCACAAAGGGCAATTTCGACAAGACCAAGTAAGTGACTTTAAAAAAAAAAATTCTGCACAACAAAAGATATTTACTAGAGCGGGTTCACAGACAACATGCTATGTAAAAACTAGTTATGCAGTAGCCATGATACTAACAAAAAAATCGAAGCCATATTCAGATGGTGGAATGGTTAAGGAATGTTTGGAGAGCGTCGTTGAAATTCTGTGTCCAGAAAAGAAGAAGGATTTCTCAAAAATAAGTCTGTATCGTCAGACTATTACTAGGCGTGTGGACGAAATTGAAAAACATATTGAAGATAATTTGAAAAGTCAAGCATCCGATTTATATTTTATGCTCTAGCATTGGATGAAAGCACAGATAAGGCAGATACTGCTCAACTGGCAATTTTTATCAGGGGTGTTGATGTCCATTTTAAAAAGACAGATGCATTTGCGGCACTGTATTCACTTAAGGACACGACTAAGTCACGAGATTTGTTAGAGGCAGGTACATCGACATTGGCCCGCTTTTCGTTACAACTTAACCACTTATCTGGCTTAACAACGGATGGTACTCCAGCAATGGTTGGGAAACACGAAGGTTTAGGCATCCAAAGTCGGTAATACATCAATTCTAAATTTTTATTGCATTATTCATCAGGAGCCGGCTCCCTGGCCAAGGTGTTAGCAGCTTTCTCCGTAATCCCGAATACTCTCGTGGTCGACGTGAGTGCACGAGAAGTAGAAGCGGTTCGAGTCGCACCAGTGACTTAGGAGAGTATGGAGCCGTCGCTCAGAAAGTCGTGGCGTGCTAATGAGCGTAATCTAGCTTAGGAATCAACATACAGCTGAACGATGCTGATGTTGACCACAATATCCTGAAACAGGATGGAAACGCGGAAAAAAAAATTATTCATCAGGAAAATTTGTGTTCGAAGTCCCTCAAAATGGACCACGTCATGAAAGTGGTCGTTAAAATAGTGATCTTCATTAAGTCGAACAGGTTGAATCGCCGTCAGTTCCAATAATTTCTAGAGTCTTTGGACTCAGATTATAATGAGGCTACATTTTATGCAGAAGTAAGATGGCTGACCGGTGCCAAAATATTGAAAAGAGTGTTTGATTTGCAGCAAGAAATACAATCAATCAAGCAAGCAAGTCAAAAAGTATCCCAGAGTTTGAAGACAATGAGTGGATTTGCGACTTTGCATGTCTGGTCGATATAACTAGCCACCTAAATGACGTTAATACTCGTCTACAAGGGAAAGTCAATTTATTAATAAGATGTATGATCCTATTTCTGCATTTCAAATGAAACTTCGTCTTTGGGAACAACAGTTGAAGATAAAAACTTTACTCACTTTCCTACATTGTCATTGCAACCAGACGTCACACAGGAGGCGGCGGATAAATACGCTCCTTTGATATATGACTTAACCTCGAATTTGAAAACCGATTTCGGGATTACCAAAAAAAAAAAAAAAAAATCATGTGCTTTTTTGTGCATTTGCAACGCCATTCGACGTGAATTTATTACCAGGAAGATTACAAATGGAACACTGTGAAATGTGTTGTGATACACAGTTAAAGGAGAAATTCCACCACGTTGGTTTGGAAAAGTTCTATAAAATGTATTTGGACAAGGATAAATATCCTGCGTTTTACAAACATACTCTGTTGATGGTTTCGCTATTTGGAAACACTTATGCGTGTGAACAACTTTTTAGTCGCATGAAGCACATCAAATCACAAGTGAGAGCACGAATTACTGATGTTCATTGGAAAACTGTTTGGTGTAGCGACAACATAAGTCGAGATCAAATTTGATGCACTTGGTTCTGCAAAACAAAGTCAAATGTCTCACTTTTAAATATGTTTAAATTGTCTAATAAATATGTTTGATTCTCGGTTATGTTTCACTTTCTTTAAAAAAAAAATATACATATTTCTGTTTCTTTTAAAAACATTAAAGCAAGCAAGCGTTTGACCACGATCTCTCCTACTGGGAAGCGACGATCTGGTCGAAGCTGTAGCACGCTTGCTTGTTTACTTTAATTAACATAAAATATTAGGTGCGTGGCCCGGCAGGAAATATTATTTCTGAAATTTGGCCCGCCTGCTAAAAAGGTTGGCCATCTCTGATGTAGATGTTGATTGGCTTATGTCCTTGTTGACAGCCTGGCTACAGTTTTGTTGTTGTTGAGTTCATTCATTTCTCCTACACGCTCTCTATGGAGCGGCTGCAATAGTTTGCTGTTGATTTCTGATCTTTTAGCTGAAAATATATGCAACCGGGAACTGAGAACAGCTGTAGATTTAGACACATAGATCTTGAACTATCTATGATCTTTGTAAAAGATGATCGACATATCTACGTAGTCAACGTTGCCAAATGTGATCTCGTGTGCCGGTAGCTTTCATATCTTCGTTTGTCTAGAACAGGGGTGGACAAACTTTTTGTGCGTAGGGCCGCATTGACAAATGTAAAGCTACTGGGGGGGGGGGGGGGGGGGGGGTGGCCGCATATATATAATCTTGTTAACAAATTAGTAAAAGCTTTTGCCCATATTGTCAAATATAATGTATAAGTGTATGAGTAAAATAAAATTGCAATAATTAGTTATTTATACTGCTTAATAACCTATAAATAATTAATAATTACTTATTGTGATAGATTGCTGTAAACAAAATTGACATTATATATATATAAATAAAATTGCAATAATTAGTTATTTATACTGCTTAATAACCTATAAATAATTAATAATTACTTATTGTGATAGATTGCTGTAAACAAAATTGACATTATATATATATAAATAAAATTGCAATAATTAGTTATTTATACTGCTTAATAACCTATAAATAATTAATAATTACTTATTGTGATAGATTGCTGTAAACAAAATTGACATTATATATATATATAATGTCAATTTTGTTTACAGCAATCTATCACAATAAGTAATTATTAATTATTTATAGGTTATTAAGCAGTATAAATAACTAATTATTGCAATTTTATTTATATATATATAATGTCAATTTTGTTTACAGCAATCTATCACAATAAGTAATTATTAATTATTTATAGGTTATTAAGCAGTATAAATAACTAATTATTGCAATTTTATTTTACTCATACACTTATACATTATATTTGACAATATGGGCAAAAGCTTTTACTAATTTGTTAACAAGATTTTACAACTTGTTATTATAACAAATATTCTTTATTATCTATCAATGGCTTTAATTTAGACACACACTGACTACATTGTCACTATAATTGTTGATTTCTAATGAGGTGTATGTAACTGCTTGCACTTTTTGACAATATTCTTGAAATCTGGAGCAAGTTTACTTGTTGAAATTCGCATGACAGCATACAAGTTGCAGTCCGACAATAAAGACCTATTCTTAGATTTGTTGATCTTCAAGCAAGAGAATGCTTGTTCGCAAATGTATGTTGATCTAAATAATGATAAAAGTTTAGCTGCAAAGTTTTTCAAGTTGGGAAATGATTCCTGTGATAAAGATCCATAAAAATCCAGCAAACCATCTGACTTGAATTTCTCTTTCAGGTCATGATCTGCTTGTAAGTTAATAAGCTCAAACTGTATGTCCTCTTTGGCTTTATCAGCTTCTACACTAAAAAGTGGAACTGAGAATATTGAACTGTGGCTCTAATTTCTTGAAATCTGCATCCAAATTTTTCAATCAATGCATCTAATTGGGCTTTGTACTTTTCAGTCATTTCACCAGAAATGGTTTCTTGTTTCAGCAAAGGGAAGTGACAAAATCTTTTTCACTTGCTTGTCTGGAGAACAGTGAGAGTTTTGCCTGAAATGATTTTACATGTACATACAATTCATGTACATCACATCATTTCTGCCCTGAAGTTTGACATTCAGTTCATTTAACTTTTCCATACTTTCAATGGCAAACATAAAGTCTAACTTCCCTCATCTTGTTTCAAACCAACACAGTTCTTTCAATACAGTTAGTAACAGCACTGAATATATCATGGCCTGTGGTTGTGTCTTTGAGTGACTCAACACTCAGTAACTCTTCAGTGAGTTTGAAAGAAGTGTTTATTCCACGTATAAATATCAATAATTGGGCAGCATCATATACATCGGTACTCTCATCCCATGCAAGAGAGTACCACAAAAATTGTTTACTTGCATCTTGAAGTTTATGCATCAAATTGTCACTTATCTAGTCAACACGTCTGACCACAGTTCTCTTTGATAAAGTAATGTTGTCAAATCTGTTTGTTTGTTCTTTTTTGTTCTGGACACATAATGTAGCATACATTGCTTGATGAACTCGCCATCAGAAAATGGCTTATTCTGTTTTAGAAATATGTGTGACAACACAAGGCTAGCTTCAGTTACACCATCTTGAATTGAAGACTGTTTAGTGAAAACAGTTTGCTGTTTCTCCAAAATTTTCTCCAACTCAGGGCATTTCCGTTCCCTAACTTCGGATGTTAAATCTATCCGATATCGAAATGGTTTGTTTGATAATGTCTTCTTAAATTAGGGGGTGGGGAGGCTGCGTGGTATCGAGGTATGGTGTCCGCCTCGAGTGCTGGAGGTCCCGGGTTCAAGCCCCGGTGATGACCGGGATTGTTTCACGTGGACTTCTTGTAATAAATTTTCCCTGGTCTCTGGGTAGTGAGATCGGACGCCCGTGTGTATTGTTGCGCACGTAAAAAATCCCTTGGCAGTTGGAAATCGAAAAAGATAGCCTAACGGAGCTGCCCGGGCAAAATTTCGAGTTAAAAATCTACCTAAGTATATTCAGGATCCTCGCCGGTGTTACGGAGTTCGTGCACTGAGCTGAGTTTCTCCGGTCTCAGATTTTAGTTAGGAGGAGAACGGAGCACTTATGGGTTGCACCCGTGTTCCGTGATGTTGATCCGTCGACTAAACTAAACTTAACTTTTTAAATTGTACTCCTTGAAGACAGCCACTGACTCACGACACAACAAGCAAACTGATTTGCTACCAACTTCATCTTCAATCTTACGTTTGTTATTGACACTCATTGTTGTAATACAATTCGAACAGTTAGAATTGAACAAAACTTTAAAACGGAAATGAAACAAAACCTACTTCCGGCTACGTGTGAAAATAAAATATTCGGAAAATAAGTAGTAAACTCAGAATACATTTCATAAATATATCAAGACTTTTTTTTCCCGCATATCCTCTTTACAGGACATCGCTGTCAACATCAACATCTTTCAGCTGATTGTTGATTTCTTGGTAAGATTACGCTCAGTAGTTTACCATTGCTTTCTGAGCGACTGGCTCATTACCCCGTAAGTTACCGACGCGGAGAGAACCGCTACCAATTCTCGCGCAACATCACGTAACTTACGAGATTATACGAGATTACGGAGAAAGTCGTGTAACCTCTAGACCAGAGAGACTGGCATATCAAGACTACTAAAACAAATAAATTAATTAGAATATTGTAAATGAGGAAATAATTTATAACAGCAAAAAACTTTTAAATTTAATATATTCTTGCAAAATAAATCATTTTATTCACAGGAGAAATTATATTTTTCATAACATAATCCTTATTAACTTTTACATGTCGATAAATATTTCTCTATATGAAAATCGATAAATTCGCATTTCAGCATTACATGGTTCCAAATGTTGCTGTATGTAGCCGGGGGCGGGGTTGGGGTGAGCGTTCAACCTTGCATAAATACCTCAATGGCTCGTGTATTCATCACCTATGCAGCAAAAGTCCAATTCCAGGCCTTCTCGTGGCGGAACTGTTTTAACTAACAGGAGAAGGGGCGGAGGCTAGTCACACGCTCGAGAAATAACCAGAACGCTCTAGATGTGTATGCACGTACATGCTTGCGTAGACAAGACCCCAGTCTGCTCTAGCAAAGGAAAGGTGCTGAAGACGGAGGCAGCCAGCCAGGAGGCGCACCGCAGAAATCAGGATGCCACGCAATCACGTGTAGTGAAAAATGTCGACTACTGCTAAATGTTATGGTGCTCGCCCTGCTTTGAACCCCCAGATAGGTGCAGTGCCGGGCCCTCTGCCTCGAAAGGGTCCAACCACAACTACTGGAGGTCCTTCTCAGATATCCTGTGGAGCCAGGGGACCTGAGAATAGAGCGTCTGGTCATACCAAACAGAGACTAAAACTAATGCACTGGAATGCAGAAGGAGTCAGCAAAAAATAAATAAATAAATACATAAATAAATAAATAAATAAATAGAAAACATCTTGGACCAAGAAAAGGTAAGCGTATGTTGTTTGCAAGAAACTCACCTCAACGAAAACGAAATGATGTCTAGGAAATTGCCAGTACTGATGACACTACTTTCTGAACTTAGCAATCAGCATAAGGTCACCAAACAGTGGATACCATTCCACTGTGGAGGACCCGGAAACGACAGAACTGAATGATTGGCTAAGAAAGGAGCAAAAGAAGAACAGCCTGATGTACCCGTTACATACCACCAAAAGAAAAGAATGATGAAATCAGTCAGAAGGCCACCAAAATCTGCTACCATGTTATGGACAGACCAGAACAAGTCATTATTCTGCGCCTCAGAACAGGACATAATAGATTACGCAACCACATGTATACAAGATTCAAGATTGGTGAATCAGCCATGTGCACATGTGGATTGGCGTCGCAGACAGCAGAGCACATGCTCAAAGACTGCCCAAATTACAACATGTCTAGGCAAACCTTCTGGAATAGAAAGACGACAGTGGAAGATAAACTCCGTGGACATCTGAGTGAACTAAAAAGGACAGTGTAACTCATACAAGAGGCAACATTGCAGTTATAGACATATTTAAGGCGAACGAAAGAAGTAGACGCAGAATTATATTACGAAGGTCAAGGACTATTTACAAAAATAGATAATTAGAAAGAAATTTGATCAAAAATGTTAAAACAAGCATAACGGTACATGAAATTCTGTGAAATTCAACAAAATAACTTTAAAACGAAGTAAACAATTATATTTCTAACTGCCCTCGCGGGCCGCATAAAATCAGTTGCTAGGCGGCATGCGGCTCGCGGGCCGTAGTTTGCCCACCCCTAGTCTAGAACGTTCTCTTAAAGCTACTTCTTTCTGCTGTCTAGTTCTTTAGCTGAAACCCATCTCTATCCTTCTGTTTCACAATAACATCATTCAAACCCCGTTGTTAGAGCTAAGTGAGTGACCCGGAGACGCAGATTACCGCTATAATGTCAACACTTATGTGATTTATTTCAATCTAGGTTTTCTTTGGTGATGTGAATTCTACTGTTGGCGCTGAAACTTTGAAAGAGTTGCAGGAAAAGTTTGGTGCCAAAAATGTCAGCTTTGTTGCTGTTGATGTCACAAATCATCAACAATTTAATGGTAAAGAACAGTTGTACACATGTTGCCTTTGATGTTACAAATCATCAACAGTTTAAAGGTAAAGACAGTAGCTTACATAGATATCAACCGCCCCAGACACCTTAAGGCCATGACATAATACTGTAATGTAGTAGGATCTTCGTAGCACGTCGCCCTCTACACAACCTGCAGGGAAATACTCTCGATCTTTCGCTAGTTCCCCTGGCTCATGGATTTTCCTGAACAGGGGTTTTTTAATGGTATATTTCCACCGTAATGCAATGTTTATATCCACCGCAATGTTGTAAAGCTATATCTCTGTCGTAATGGTGTAATATTATATGTCTATCGTTGTAGTTTTACATGTCCACCGTATTGTTGTAATGTTAAATGTTCACCATTATGGTGTAATGTAATATGGCCACCGTAATGTTGTAATGTTATATGCCCACCGTAATGTTGTAATGTTAAATGTTCACCATTATGGTGTAATGTAATATGGCCACCGTAATGTTGTAATGTTATATGCCCACCGTAATGTTGTAATGTTAAATGTTCACCATTATGGTGTAATGTAATATGGCCACCGTAATGTTGCAATGTAATATGGCCACCGTAATGTTGTAATGTTGTATGCCCATCGTGATGTTGTAATGTTTATTCGAATCTCAGATCTTGTAGAATGTCAGTTCTTGTCTTCTTCTTGATACATGATATTCGTATAAGCGTTTTTCTGTACCATTTTAGTTCAGAAGCCTCGGTTTTCTACTTTAGTGATTGCATAATGGTTTATTAGTCACATTCGTTGTTACGAGAAAGATGCGTGTTCTCAAAGTCTTTGCGGTAATTTGTTTCTGTTCTAGTGCCATCGGCACATATATCTGAACGAGAAAGACATTAGCAAGCATTGACTGACATTTATAGAGGATCATCATCATCATCATCATCATCATCATCATCATCATCATCATCATCATCATCATCATGCAGTTCCTTGCCGGCTGGCGTGGTCTATCATGCCTCTCCAAATTGAAGTCTCCGACAGCATGGATCAGTCCGTGTGTTGACTCCCTTAGGTACCATGACACAAGACTGTCAAGAATCATCTCACGCTGTCTTCCTCTATCTTTCCACAAATCTTTCCGATTGTCACACCACGTTCCAGTTTTTGTCTTCTCATTATGTGTTGATGTTTGTGATAAGTTGTCTATGCCACTCAGCTTCTCTCAAAACGTCCAATCATAGCGGTTACATCCTGCTAAAAAACATTGTAAGTTTTAGGCACACCTAGATTCCAACCTTTCAGCCTGGATGACCTCTTTTGCCGAGGGCACAAGTGGTCTTAACTTACCCCCAGCTAGTTACTTTTAATAAAGCTGACGTCACTAACCAGGTAATAATCACTTTCATCCTTTGGTTTTAAGACAATCAATACTCACAAGTGAATTTATTTCTTACGTATTAGCAGTGTGTACAGACACTTATTTAAGACAATCAATACTCACAAGTGAATTTATTTCTTACGTATTAGCAGTGTGTACGGACACTTATTTAAGACAATCAATACTCACAAGTGAATTTATTTCTTACGTATTAGCAGTGTGTACAGACACTTATTTAAGACAATCAATACTCACAAGTGAATTTATTTCTTACGTATTAGCAGTGTGTACAGACACTTATTTAAGACAATCAATACTCACAAGTGAATTTATTTCTTACGTATTAGCAGTGTGTACGGACACTTATTTAAGACAATCAATACTCACAAGTGAATTTATTTCTTACGTATTAGCAGTGTGTACAGACACTTATTTAAGACAATCAATACTCACAAGTGAATTTATTTCTTACGTATTAGCAGTGTGTACAGACACTTATTTAAGACAATCAATACGCACAAGTGAATTTATTTCTTACGTATTGGCAGTGTGTACGGACACTTATTTAAGACAATCAATACACACAAGTGAATTTATTTCTTACGTATTGGCAGTGTGTACGGACACTTATTTAAGACAATCAATACGCACAAGTGAATTTATTTCTTACGTATTGGCAGTGTGTACGGACACTTATTTAAGACAATCAATACGCACAAGTGAATTTATTTCTTACGTATTAGCAGTGTGTACGGACACTTATTTAAGACAATCAATACGCACATGTGAATTTATTTCTTACGTATTGGCAGTGTGTACAGACACTTATTTAAGACAATCAATACTCACAAGTGAATTTATTTCTTACGTATTAGCAGTGTGTACAGACACTTATTTAAGACAATCAATACTCACAAGTGAATTTATTTCTTACGTATTGGCAGTGTGTACAGACACTTATTTAAGACAATCAATACTCACAAGTGAATTTATTTCTTACGTATTAGCAGTGTGTACAGACACTTATTTAAGACAATCAATACTCACAAGTGAATTTATTTCTTACGTATTAGCAGTGTGTACAGACACTTATTTAAGACAATCAATACTCACAAGTGAATTTATTTCTTACGTATTAGCAGTGTGTACAGACACTTATTTAAGACAATCAATACTCACAAGTGAATTTATTTCTTACGTATTAGCAGTGTGTACAGACACTTATTTAAGACAATCAATACTCACAAGTGAATTTATTTCTTACGTATTAGCAGTGTGTACGGACACTTATTTAAGACAATCAATACTCACAAGTGAATTTATTTCTTACGTATTAGCAGTGTGTACAGACACTTATTTAAGACAATCAATACTCACAAGTGAATTTATTTCTTACGTATTAGCAGTGTGTACAGACACTTATTTAAGACAATCAATACGCACAAGTGAATTTATTTCTTACGTATTGGCAGTGTGTACGGACACTTATTTAAGACAATCAATACGCACAAGTGAATTTATTTCTTACGTATTGGCAGTGTGTACGGACACTTATTTAAGACAATCAATACGCACAAGTGAATTTATTTCTTACGTATTGGCAGTGTGTACGGACACTTATTTAAGACAATCAATACGCACAAGTGAATTTATTTCTTACGTATTGGCAGTGTGTACAGACACTTATTTAAGACAATCAATACTCACAAGTGAATTTATTTCTTACGTATTAGCAGTGTGTACAGACACTTATTTAAGACAATCAATACTCACAAGTGAATTTATTTCTTACGTATTAGCAGTGTGTACAGACACTTATTTAAGACAATCAATACTCACAAGTGAATTTATTTCTTACGTATTAGCAGTGTGTACAGACACTTATTTAAGACAATCAATACTCACAAGTGAATTTATTTCTTACGTATTAGCAGTGTGTACAGACACTTATTTAAGACAATCAATACTCACAAGTGAATTTATTTCTTACGTATTAGCAGTGTGTACGGACACTTATTTAAGACAATCAATACTCACAAGTGAATTTATTTCTTACGTATTAGCAGTGTGTACAGACACTTATTTAAGACAATCAATACTCACAAGTGAATTTATTTCTTACGTATTAGCAGTGTGTACAGACACTTATTTAAGACAATCAATACGCACAAGTGAATTTATTTCTTACGTATTGGCAGTGTGTACAGACACTTATTTAAGACAATCAATACTCACAAGTGAATTTATTTCTTACGTATCAGCAGAGTGTACAGGCATTTATTTTGGCTGCTTAATGGTACTAGGAAGGTAACATTGACTCCAAGAGGAAATAAAATATCCTTTCACATAAAAAAAAGCCATGTACAACTCGTGAGGGCATCGAACATCGAAATGAGTGATGAAATGATCAAGACTCCATGTTATGGAATACTAGACACGATAGTAAAAAGGACTCAGAAATGATTATGTTGAAACCCGAACAGCCAGAGAGCAAATAATAGTATATGAAAGATGAACTTCATTGAGGGCCGATAGACATGCATCATTTTTTTGTGTCTTATTGGGGAACGCCACCTGTAGGTGGGAGGGGGAACATAGCGTCATCATTCCAAGGAGGTGGAATGGCAGATGAAACTGTTTTGAAAGGCTAAATAATAGCGGAAGAAATCGAATATGTTGGTCGAAAGACTCACAGATCGCAGAAGAAGAAGAAGAAGAAGAAGATGAAGAAAAGAAGAAGAAGAAGAAGAAGAAGAAGAAGAAGAAGAAGAAGAAGAAGAAGAAGAAGAAGAAGAAGAAGAAGAAGAAGAAGAAGAAGAAGAAGAAGAAGAAGAAGAAGAAGAAGAAGAAGAAGAAGAAGAAGAAGAAGAAGAAGAAGAAGAAGCAGAAGCAGAAGAAGCAGAAGCAGAAGAAGAAGAAGAAGAAGAAGAAGAAGAAGAAGAAGAAGCAGAAGCAGAAGAAGAAGAAGAAGAAGAAGAAGAAGAAGAAGAAGAAGAAGAAGAAGAAGAAGAAGAAGCAGAAGAAGAAGAAGAAGAAGAAGAAGAAGAAGAAGAAGAAGAAGAAGAAGAAGAAGAAGAAGAAAGTTGTACTCTTTTTGTTGGTTTAAATCCAGGCATTTATTTGTTGCAGATGCATTCAGCCAGGCTGTGTCAGAATTTGGCCAGATAGACGTCCTAGTTAACAATGCAGGCATCATGAACGAGAGTCGCTGGGAACTAGAGATTAGCATCAATTTTGTACGTAACTCTTCGGATATACCATTGTTAATTGTTCTTCTATTTTATGTTAACATTATATACATATATGAGCTTTGGTAACTTTGTAGTTAGCATTATAATTATCATCCTATTAAAAGAGGTATAATACAGGGATGTGTAATGTCGCCAGATCTTTTTTCCCTGTACAGTGAAAATATTTTCAGAAATATAGAAGATATGAAAGGAATAAACATTGGGGGAATAGGGGGGGGGGGGGCGATACATCAGTAACATTAGATATGCAGATGATACAGTCTTGATTGCAGACAATGAACAGGACCTAAAAAAATTTAGTAGATGCAGTTGTTGCACACAGTGAACAACTAGGGTTAGCACTGAATGTTAAGAAGACACAGATTATGGTCGTCACTGGGAAGAAGGAAATACCAGAATGTGATATACGAGTAAATGGGCATATTCTTAAGCTAGTGACACGGCGATACAGTTATCACGGTACAGTCGTAACATCTGAACTGGGATGCCTTGAAGAGATTAGAACAAAAATTGCCATTGCGAAGGTAGCCTTTTGTAAGTTGAAAAACATACTGACCAATAAAAAAGATATCAGCTGAAACGAGAAAAAGAGTGGTGAAGTGCTACATAGAACATATACTTGCGTATGGATGTGAAGCGTGGACAATAAGCAGCCAAGCTGAAAAACATCTGATGGCTGTGGAAATGTGGTTTCTGAGGAAAATGCAAAGAATACCATAAACAAACAGAAAAAACCAATGAACAAGTCCTTCAAGAAACAAATGAAAATCGTAAACTGATTAGAGTCATTAGACGTAGACAGTCAAATTTGTTTGGGCATGATTTGAGAAGAAATGACTTAGAGAACTTGGTGACGACTGGCAAGATCGAAGCGAAGAGACCAGGGGGAAGACCGAGAAGTAAATACCTGGATGGCTTGGCCACATGGCATGGTCGAGACAGGAACACGGAGCTGATCCACGGCTCTGATGATCGAGAGAGATGGCAGAACATGACCGCCCACGCTTATCGGCATGGCACATGATGGATGGATGGATTATAATTAACTGATTCTTCTTCTTTCGTTAGCTTGAAATATGCCTATAACTGCAATATTGTCTATTGTATGAATTTAACTGTCTTGTTTAGTTCACTCAGTGGTCCATAGAGTTTATCTTCCACTGTCGTCTCTCTAGGTCAGAAGTTTTGCCTAGATATGTTATATTTTGGGCAGACTTGGAGTATGTGCTCTGCTGTCTGCGACGCCAGTCCACATGTGCACATGACTGTTTCACCAATCTTAAATAGTGTATACATGTGGTTGCGTAATATATTGTGTCCTGTTCTTTGGGGCAAAATAATGACTTGTTTTGGACTGTCCATAACGTGGTAGTCGTCTTTAGCAGGTTTTGGTGGCTTTCTGACTGATTTGATCATTCTTTTCTTTTGGTGGTATGTAACGGACACATCAAGCTGTTCTTCTTTTGCTCCAGCCTTAGACAATCGATCAGCTATGTCGTTTCCGAGTATTCAACATGAGATGGTATCCACTGTATGGTGAACTTACACTGACTGCTAAGTTCAGAAAGTAGTGTCCTTAGTATGGCAATTTCCGAGACAGGAGCGCCTCGAGTATGATTTTGTATCTGCTAATAGCACCACAGGTTGTGTACCATGGCTGATATTTAGTAATTAATCTTTATGTATCTCGTTGGCATTGATTTCAGCATCATAGTTATGGCAGTACTTTCCTGTTGGTACTCTGGCCGTGTCCCTAGTATTATTTGGGTATTCTATGTACATCCCCGCTCCTCCATTTCGAACAGCATTTTGTGCTGACCCATCTGTGTAGACGTGGATCCAAAGGTCCTGTGGATATTCTTCATCAAGGAAGCTGAGAGTGGCTGTTCTGCGCTGTACACTGTTCTGTTCTTCCTTGCCAAATGTTCCTCTCACTTTTGTCTAGATTTGTAGTCTTCTTCTTGTTCGTTCATCCGGAGTTTTTTTCCGGGCGTGATTGCGTTGTGCCTGTTTACAGCAGAGCTGCGTTCTTGCGCCGTTAGGCCGACACATCCGACTTCTGCGGGCATTTGTTGACCGGGTTAACCTTCCCGGAGGTTTCTTAGGACGTTAGACTCTCACTGTTGTGGTGTTATCTCCCATCCCATCTTGGCCCATATAGAACAGCCAAAGGCATCCTGGTCAGCCCTCAAGGGAAGGCAGGGGCAGACCATGGGCATTCCCCGCCATCCAAGGAGGTTTCCATAATTGCAGAGCCATCACACAGCGCTCTGGTACTGGGCTCACCTAAGGAATCGTCACGTCCTGCACATGGCTGCTTAGCCTCACTTCCGTATATTGGGCCTTCCGTTCACCATAGGCTGTTCTTCTAGAAGCCAGAAGAATGCAGTTTGCAGATGACATCCACACAGTGAGCTTTCGATTCGGACTTTCCACGTAATGGATTTGCTATCCGAGCAATATTCCATTTCGTGCCACTAGGACACTTTTTCTACCTTATTTGAAGCCCACACAGTGAGCTTTTGATTCGGACTTTCCACGTAATGGATTTGCTATCCGAGCAATATTCCATTTTGTGCCACTAGGACACTTTTTCCACCTTTTATGAAGCCCACACAGTGAGCTTTCTATTCGGACTTTCCACGTAATGGATTTGCTATCCGAGCAATATTCCATTTTGTGCCACTAGGACACTTTTTCCACCTTTTATGAAGCCCACACAGTGAGCTTTCGATTCGGACTTTCCACGTAATGGATTTGCTATCCAAGAAATATTCCATTTCATGCCTCTGGGAGGCTTGTGTAACCGACATGCCTGTGGTATGAAGTGTGGCAGTCTAAATACTTCTTCATGTACATTTAAATGTCAACCTGACTACAGTTAAAGTAAGCTGCAGTCGACTTGAGCTTGTTGATATCTCCATAGAGCTTGTCCTCGAATGAAGCAGGTGTGGGCCAAAATATCTTTCTCTGTTCTGCATATATTGGGCACTCTTGCAGCAAATGTTTAGCTGTCATTTTACCAGTTCCACAATTACATTCATCTGTATCTCCTATCTTTAGTTTGTTGAACAAGTGGTATTTCAGCCTGTTATGTCCTGTGCGGAGTCTGAAAATTGTTACTTGTTCTCTTCGGTCGAGTTTGTAATATGCATCATCCTTCTGGTGGCCTGGATGCTCTGATTCCCATTTGGTTCTATAAGTGCTTTTTATCAACCTCTTTGCCTCATTATAGGTTATGTCTATGTCAGGCTGTGGTAGTCGTCCGCCCTCTTTTGCCAGTCAGTAGTGATAGTCTATGTTCATCTTTCCATGGAGTTCGCTCTGGAATAGTTTTCAGGGGTATACCAACTGTGGGTAGATCGATGGTTTCTCTGCATGGCCTGTGGATAAAACTGCTTCTTTTCAACCGTCCTATAGCTAAGTTTTCAAATCTGTTCTTCATAGGGTGGTCTGGCATGCTGAGAAACATTTCTGCTTGTGTTAGGGTTTTCGTACCTCTGCGCTCTCTCAATGCTTGTGTTCTCCCCAACTTCTCCATCTCCACTATAAGGGTTGATCTTATCTCTCATGTGGTGACTCTAAGTGCTTGATTTTGCACCTTGTCCAGCACTTGTAGTGTGGTTTTTGATGCTAAACACACGCAGTTGACAGGTAGTCCAGGTGTGGTCGTATGCTCTGTTGATAAACTTTGCTAAATATTTTACCACTGGCTCCCCATGCGGCTCCACTTAGTTTTCTCAGGATGGCTATTGTCCTTCTGGCTTTTGCTACTGCTTTGTTAATGTGCTTTCTTCATGTCAGCCTGTTATCAAATGTTACTCCAAGGTATGTTGGTTCATTATCTTCTCTTAGGTGTATTCCATTTATGTGGATTATCCTGCCTTTTGTTTGGGGAGAGGTAAATAAAGTGGTGCTGCACTTGTCAGTGTGTATGCTGATACACCATCTATTTGCATATGAAACAAATGCATCTACAGCTCTGTGTAGCAATCTGGTGGCCACTGATGCATGTTCATTTGTGCTCCATAGAAGCAGGTCATCAGCGTACATTGCCGCTTTAATTCCATGTGGTAGTTTAGCAACAAGGTCATTGATTAAGATTAGAAAAAAGTTTGGGGGACAATGCTCCGCCCTGGGGAACACCGTGACGCAGTAGTACTTTCTTGCTCTTGAGTCCGTCTATCTGTACTCGGGTCATTCTGTTGTGCAAGTATGCTTTCACCCATTTGTACATTCTTTCAATGACTTTATCGTTTCTCACTTTCTCTATCAGATCTTATTTCCAAACTTTGTCAAAGGCTTTCTTTAGACCTATCCATACCGCAAGCACCAGTTTCTTCTCTTGGAATGTTTCCTTAATATCTTGAGAGAGGTAGGTTGTCTGATCTTCCGTAGAGTAACACAGCCTAAAGCCCGCCTGCTGTGGCACAATTATGTTTTCACTTTCAATGTACCACTGCAGTCTGTGACTGCTGATGCGCTCCATTGTTTTGTAGAGACAGTTGGTGAGGCTAATTGGTCTGTAGCTGGAGGCACTGTAACTATCTTTCCCTGATTTTAGGAGAGGTATCATGATTGCTTCTCTCATGGAATGCTACCTAAGGTCCAGCTGTTATTGAAGATCTGCAACAGCTTTGTTTTGGCCTAGGTTCCTGATAATTTCATTGGAGATACCATCAGCTCCTGGTGACTTTCTCATTTTCAGTTTTGATATTGCTTGCTCCAGTTCGCTGATTGTGACAGGTACCTCTAGAACCTCAAGTACTATTTACCGTGGTCTGATATTTAATTCCTTGTTGAAGTAGTAATATTCTATTGTACGACCTTTACAGCTTTAGAGTTTATCAACCTCACACATTGGGTTGCAGAGTTGTCTTCTGGTCAAACAATGGGATTTGACGTGAGCCATAATGATTCTGAGAAATATACATATATGTATAGACCGACACTCATAGAAGTAGTGAAAAGACAGTGATTAGATGAAACATGTAGTTGCTTGCTTGCTTGTGTTCGCTGGCTGTGAACTTCAGCGTGAAGTCCTGTATGTCGGATAGGACCTGAGGTTTGCATGAGTATCCGTTGTTCCTTGTCTGACTTATTGGTGTACAGACTGGTGGTTCCTCGTGTGCAGGCAGACACTCTCCGGCTTCGGAGGAATCAACGATCCTACTGACTTCAGCCAGGACCCCGAAGGGACCTGTTGCCAAGGACGCTCGGCGAGGACGCGTCAATAGGTCTTGGCCAGTATATAACCCGGCCGTGGTGCTTTGGAAACACCTCTGCGTCCCTAACATGTAGTTGAATCGGTGTTTATTTGTTGTCTGTTTGCTGACGAAGGCTTTGGCCACATTTCAGTTTATTACTTGTGATCATGTTCTAGTCAAGGTCACTGATTCTCCTTCACGTTTCTTTTGGTGATTCATTAATTGTAATTACATACGTGCATTATAAACACACACTTTTATAAGAATAGATAATACACTCTTTACCACAATTTATATGCTGAGGTTAATGTTCTTGTAAATGTGTCTATTCCTGCAGACCGCGGTGGTTTATGGGACACAACTGGCCATGGAACACATGAGGAAAGATAAAGGAGGCCGTGGGGGTCGGATCATCAACATCAGCTCCGTAGCAGGTGAGTGTGATCGATTGACACACAGATACACACGATATCAATCAATCAATCGATCGATCGATCGATCGATATAGTACTGTTTCCACATAGATTATTTCATCCACACATCACTTCTGATGCCAATCGAGAACAACACCACCACCACCAACAACAACAACACCAACAACACCAACAACAACAACAACAACAACAACAACAACAACAACAACAACAACAACAACATAATCATTTTAAAGGCATAGGAAATGTGCAAAAAATTAATACTGCATAACTCACTAATATTAATAATTATGTGGCAATTGTTATTAAATCTGAAGGGAAAGGTGGGGAGGGGGGGATACTGTACTACCAAATGGGGGATAACTGTTATACTAGAGTTTTGTTATTATTATTTGTTATTATTATTATTATTATTATTATTATTAATGGGGAGTACAACTAAAGGAGACGAAGCCTTGTTACAAACCTTTGAGAACAAAGTTTTAAGACGCATCTTTGGGCCCATTAGGGATACACAAAGTGGAGAGTGGAAAAGAAGAAGTAACAAAGACATTTATGATCTGTTTAAGTCCCCGCTAATCACTGGTATCATGAAGGCTAATAGACTACAATGGCTGGGGCATATAGAAAGAATGGAAGATAATAGAGAGATAGGCCATGAAGGCGGTGGAGAGATAATATATATACAGACCTACAAGCACTTGGAATCAACGACTGGCAAGAGAAGGTACACCAGAGAGACGAATGGAGACGGCTTGTATTTGCAGCAAAGAAGCTCAATGGCTCGGAATGCTGAAGAAGAAGAAGAAGAAGAAGAAGAAGAAGAAGAAGAAGAAGAAGAAGAAGAAGAAGAAGAAGAAGAAGAAGAAGAAGAAGAAGAAGAAGAAGAAGAAGAAGAAGAAGAAGAAGAAGAAGGGGGACTATATTAGGTACTGAGATAGTGTTTGAATAGTTTGCGAGAGAGAGAGAGAGAGAGAGAGAGAGAGAGAGAGAGAGAGAGAGAGAGAGAGAGAGAGAGAGAGAGAGAGAGAGATGGGGGGGGGAATAAGATAGAGAGTGAGAGAGATGAAAATAGAGAAGGGAGAGAGAGAGAGACAGAAGAAAGATGTTATGAATATACAGTTTATACATCAGGAAAATCACGATTACATAATAGAAAAGAAGAACATATAAAGGATGACAATAGTAACAAAACAACATGTTACACTAGTCTAGAAGTTGACACATTTCTGCCTTATCTAGGTCTGAAAGACTTTCCGCCAGTTCCTGTCTACTGTGGGACCAAACATGCAGTGAGATCCTACACATATTCACTTGCAGTAAGTCAACTCTCAACACATCACCCTACACATCTTCTCTTGCAGTAAGTCAACTCTCAACACATCACCCTACACATCTTCAGTTGTCGTAAGTCAACTCTCAACACATCACCCTACACATCTTCTCTTGCAGTAAGTCAACTCTCAAGACATCACCCTACACATCTTCAGTTGTCGTAAGTCAACTCTCAACACATCACCCTACACATCTTCTCTTGCAGTAAGTCAACTCCAACACATCACCCTACACATCTTCTCTTGCAGTAAGTCAACTCCAACACATCACCCTACACATCTCCTCTTGCAGTAAGTCAACTCCAACACATCACCCTACACATCTTCAGTTGCCGTAAGTCAACTCTCAACACATCACCCAACACGTCTTCACTTACCATAAGTCAACTCTCAACACATCACCCTATTCATCTTCATTTGCCGTAAGTCAACTCTCAACATATCACACGTCTCTACCTCGTCCTGTCAACCAGTACCATCTTATAATCTCTTTCCACCTCCCAGTGTCGCACACAAATCGTCACCTTTTCGTTACAAAATCCCGAAAGAAAAAAAATTACTGCAAACCGGAAGTTACCATTAGTGTATCCAGATTTCTGTCATATTCTCTGACCAAACGTTAGGAGAAAAAAATGGCGTGGCTGGCTAGAAAACATCTAGAAACGGAACAACAACATCTAGAAATATCGAGACGTTGTAGACTAACATCTGGCTGGGATAGTGACTGCCGCTTCTTTCAAGGATGAACTGCATGTTTCGTAGTGGACTTCTGTGTTGGCATTCTGGCGACTGCATTATGTACAGTGAAAGTTTTTACATCTGCCTGAGGTTGGTTTGTTGCGTGAACTGCATTTCGGAGATAAAATGGCGCGGCTGGCTAGAAAACATCTAGAAACGGAACACCAACATCTAGAAACATCGAGACTTTGTTGGTGAATATCTGGTTAGGAATGTGACTGCCACTTCTATCAAAGATGAATGTTGCGTGGAAGACTTTTATGGTGACATTCTGGTGGCGGCATTATGAATAGTATGCCTGAGCGGGCTGTTGTTTGTCGAGACTCCTGTCTTTTCAACTTTTCACGTGGGGCAGTGAGGAACATTTTATGTGATATTCACTGGCACAGGAATGGAGCATAATGGGGACGACCCGTTGCTGAGATGTTGGAACCGTGACTGAACTGAACTGACCAAATATGGCAAGTAAGAGAACTCAGGACGCGATGTTTAGGACACACAGAAACGAGCTAATCACTCATCGTGTTTTGCTTGAGACTGAATGACTCACAGTAACTGCAGTAAACATGTATAATGTTAGATCTTCACATTTAATAGTTCATAGCAGAATAAAGTGGGTTGACCAGCTCTCTTAACTGTCACTTTTACTTCACAGACAATTCAGACAATTACCCAGTGTATGAAGCATGTGAAGAGAAATGTGAAGAGAAGCGGAGAAGACAACATAGTAGATGAATTCAAGATGTGACAGATAATGTACACATGATTGCAAGAGAGACAGGACATCTGGCTTTTGATAGAGAGAGATTTCGCAAGACTGCTATGGGGGGGGGGGGGGGGGGGACCTTCCTACACACAGCATGCCGTTGGATGATGATGATGATGATGGTTATGATGGTGGTGATGATGATAATGATGATGATGATGATGATGATGATGATGATGATGATGATGATGATGATTATGATGATGATGATGAGATGATTATGATGATGTTGATGATGAAGATGGTGATGTTGATGATGAAAATGGTGATGATGATGATGATGATGATGATGATGATGATGATGATGATGATGATGATGATGATGATGATGATGATGATGATGATGATGATGGTAATGATGATGATGGTGATGATGCTGATGGCGATGATGATGGTGATAAGTTTGGGTCGACTCTCGAACTGTATTGCTTGGAAAATATGCAGCACTGTCCTTTTGGGGATTGAACCCTGCTTACTTGTGCTGGTAAGCAGGCACTAGATCCATTGCGCTTCCGCGGCTACACATGGTCTATTAGCTGTTAGACATGATTTAATTCAGTCAGTGTAATTATCTCCAACAGTTTTAGTCACCCAGCATGGATGTATTATCTAGTATTCATCCCCATATGGACAAAGGAGCCAATGTGGCAAAGTGGTTAGTGTACTGCCAAAACAGTAGCCTGCGTTCAGTAATTTTGTAATTTTTTTTTATATTCTTTTTTACGGTGAGCTGCGTTGTGGTAAACGCTCCCAAAAGGGCCAGAGGTCCCACTTTAAAGACACTCTGAAGATCTCACTAAAGGCTTTTGGAATTTATCTTGACACCTGGGAGACTGCTGCCAAAGACCGAAATTCGTGACATACATCATTACGCAAGGGCGCAGTCACTTGTGAAGCAAACAGGACTGCAAGAGCTGTGA
>JACEFZ010016049.1:115000-210000 GCA_014155875.1 Cepaea nemoralis
AAGGAAGACGTGTAGAAATTTTCATCTCAATCGGATGGGCCGTTCGCGAGCGCATAAAGGACATACGGACATACAGACAGACAGACAGACAGACAGACAGACAGACAGACAGACAGACAGACAGACAGACGGAGATCGCAATTTATATATAAGATGACACTATGAAGTAGAATTAGCAAGCTGTACACAAACACAGTCACAAGTGACAAAATGAACGTTACAGCTAGTGTCTTTGTCTGCACACAAACAACAAACTCGGATTGCCCTTACGCTGATGATCATCAGTGTCTGATTGGTGTTTGTGTGCTGATGAAGCCTTTAGCTGCAAGGTTCATTCTGTCTTTTGTGATTGTGTTCTTGTAAAGCTTACCAATTTCACTTTTCATTTATGTGAATTTACCCACCGTATATTTACGGTTTTGAAAGTCAGGTCTTAGTCAGACATGACTGAGCTAGCCTATGACAGTAGACGGTGCTACCTGCTGTCTGTTAGTGCTGCATGTGGACGGCGCTCATCAAATCCGATATTGTGCTAACGGCTTCGGGCGGAGGAGCCCACTTGGGAGGGTACAAGCCTTACCCTATTGCGAGTAAATGCAACCTAAAGACTAAATGTCATGGCAGGGCAGACCAGGCCCTAAGCCTTGGTCGGCAACTGGTCTAGGATGAAGCTCCAACTGGCGAACAGTTTGAGCATTGCTTTGCTGATCCGGCAGCTTTTGCAGCTTGCCTTGTTCCAAACGTATTGGTGTTACCTTTCTTCTGGAGTAAACTTGGGGAATCATGCTGCATGGGCAACTCATGATCTGTGCAATTCAATCAAGGCTTTGTGATATGGAGAGGTATAACTCCATCCCGGGTCTTACCCCCATGGGTTGCAGTAGCCTTTTATTTGAAACATAAAATAAACTATCATACATCAAGACGGCAAGGGGCCAGTGAGTATAGAACTTGTTCATGGTTTTTCTGTCTGTCCGTGGTATTATTTGGATATTCCGCAGTTAATTATTACAGTGTAGGTTTGCCATTATTTGTTCTTTGTTAATTTCTTTTGTTATTGTCCAGCTTCAGCCATTTTTAGTGGCGCAGGGAATCGAGTTTGGCATCTTGTGCCCAGACACTACAGACACCGAACTCGTACGGAAGCTTGACAGTGACAAAGTACATTTATATGAGAAGATAAAGGACATAATTGAGGAAACCATAATACCGTAAGTCGTGACCTCATTGTTTAATAATTAACCATAGATTGATCTGTGTGGTATCTGCAAGCTGTTGCCATGGGTCACCATTGTCAAGTGTCTGGCCGTCTAGCGTGGATGATCATGCTTCTCTACATCTTAGATCTCCAGCGGCATGTATTAGTTCGTTTGCTGACCCCCTTCCGTGCTATGACACAAGACTGTCCAGAATTTTCTCTAGTTGTCTTTCTCTATCTCTCTTTCCACAAGTCTTTTCAGTTGACACAACATATTCCAGTTTTTATCTCCTCATAATGTGGCTAAAAATGATGACTATATCTTTCTGATGTACATAATAAATTGTCTTTGCTATTTAGCCTTCCTTACTCATTTTGTCAGTCCAAGAATTTTCAGCACACTTCTATAAAACCACATCTCCAAATTATCAATGGTCCCCCCTCTCTCTTCCTATCCTTCTTCTCCCCCCCCCCCCCCCCCCGCGAGCTTGTTCACTAATTGTCCAGGAATATGTCATATGTTAGAACTGGCACTGTATAACACGTAAGAGTATTTTTTCCTAACTTCCAATGAATAGGAATGAATGCATAAAATGTTCTTCGTTTGAGACAATACATTTGTCCCTTGTCCTATTCTGTTCTTTGTCTCCGTAATGTATCTTCCATCTGATATTATCCACGTGCCCAGATATTTGAATTACCATAAGTAACTGAGGTAAACCTTTGCAATAGAACACCCCTGTTCTAGGCCAGCAAGGTTGTGTTTCTCTGGTTATAGAATTTAAATATTCTATTTATAGCTCGCCTGCAGACCCCGTGGTCATGTGTTCGATCAGCACCGGGACGGATTCAAATTTCCATAGCACAAAGTTCATGCAGCATGATCCCTCTATCGAGCTGCCTGGTGTACTCCAGAGGAAAGGTAACAAAGTTTATGCAGCATGATCCCACTCTCAAGCTGCCTGGTGTACTCCAGAGGAAAGGTAACAAAGTTCATGCAGCATGATCCCACTATCGAGTTACCTGGTGTACTCCAGAGGAAAGGTAACACAGTTTATGCAGCATGATCCCACTCTCGACCTGCCTGGTATACTCCAGAGGAAAGGTAACACAGTTTATGCAGCATGATCCCACTCTCGACCTGCCTGGTGTACTCCAGAGGAAAGGTCACACCAATACGTCTGGAACAAGACAAGCTGCAGAAGCTGTCGGGTCAGTAAACCAATACTGTTCGCCTGTCAAAGCTTCCATCCTAGACCAGTTGCCAGCCAAGGATTATGGATAATAAAAATTTAAAAATATTATAGAAATGATTTTAATTTAAATAATAATTTACAACACACAGTCACAAACCTTACTTGACTGTTTTGATTTGTTTCTATTTTACAGCGTGTCCGCGGTAGTGGATGCTTTCTTGGAACTTGTACAACTTGAGACGTTAAATGGGTCAATTTTGTTGGTCACAAAGAAAGGAAAATCCTACCAGAGAATGGAGGCTCATGAGGTCTCACAGAGTTAGGAATAATCTAACAACGATAACACTGCTACATTATTCCATGTTTCTGTGGAGAATTAAAGTTAGGAATATTCTAACACAGATAAGACTGCTATAATATCCCACTTTTCTGTGGAGCATTAAAATTAGGAATAATCTAACAAAGATAACACTGCTACAATATCTAACTTGTCCATGATACATTAAAAGGGAATAAATAAGGACATGATTTTAAAACCAAATTATTATAATGATGATGATTGTGATGATGATGATGATAATAATATCAAAGCATACTGTTAGTTTAATTAGGTAATGCTTGAAACGAGTTTTCTATATGTGTGAATGTGTGTGAATTTGAGAGAGAGAGAGAGAGAGAGAGAGAGAGAGAGAGAGAGAGAGAGACAGAGACAGAGACAGAGAGAGAGAGAGACAGAGACAGAGACAGAGACAGAGAGAGAGACAGAGACAGAGACAGAGAGAGAGAGAGAGACAGAGACAGAGACAGAGAGAGACAGAGACAGAGACAGAGAGAGAGAGAGACAGAGACAGAGACAGAGAGAGAGAGAGAGAGACAGAGACAGAGACAGAGAGAGAGAGACAGAGACAGAGAGAGAGAGAGAGAGACAGAGACAGAGACAGAGAGAGAGAGACAGACAGAGACAGAGACAGAGAGAGAGAGACAGAGACAGAGAGAGAGAGAGAGAGAGAGAGAGAGAGAGAGAGAGAGAGAGAGAGAGAGAGAGAGAGAGAGAGAGAGAGAGAGAGAGAGAGAGAGAGAGAGTCTAGATTAATGTTCATGAACTTGTATCAAATTACCAAATGGATAACATGTATGTCATCATATTTGGGAGATGCATGCGAACAGTGTCTGAGAGGCTGGCAGCGACTTCTACAATGTTCGTATTTAATATTTCAGCCACAATATTATTTGTTTATTCGCTTCATATGATATGTAACCCCGCAATATGCACCTGACGAGGAGAATATAGAAATATGCCAGGCAATAAATAGTGCAAAATATTGTTTATGCCTCCTGTGTTTAAATTTTCGTGTTGTTGTATATATGTTGGTATGTGTGAGTGTTTAAATTTTCGTGTTGTTGTATGTATGTTGGTATGTGTGAGTGTTTAAATTTTCGTGTTGTTGTATGTATGTATGATAGTATGTGTGAGTGTTTAAATTTCCGTGTTGTTGTATGTATGTTGGTATGTGTGAGTGTTTAAATTTTCGTGTCGTTGTATGTATATATGATGGTATGTGTGAGTGTTTAAATTTCCGTGTTGTTGTATGTATTTTGGTATGTGTGAATGTTTAAATTTTCGTGTTGTTGTATGTATGTTGGTATGTGTGAGTGTATTTTCTGACGACTAATTAACGAACTAATGAATCTGACAGACTGTAAGATGCATACATTATAATAATACAAGTGGTTCCAAATTGCTGTATGTAGCCGGGGCGCAGTGTTGGGGTGAGCGCCCAACATTGCTTAAATACCCCAATGGCTCGTGAATACATAACCTCTGCAGCAAAAGTCCAACTCCTGGCCTTCACGTGGCGGAACTGTTTTAACTAACAGGAGAAGGGGCGACGGCGAGTATCTGGCGCCGGAAAATAACCAGTGTGCTCTAGATGTGTATACATATACATGCATGTGCAGACATGTGTGTGCGTGTGTACACATCTAAACTCGAGTGAGACCACAGTCTTCTCTAGCAAAGGAAAGGTGCTGAAGACGGAGGCAACCAGCCAGGAGGCGCACCACAGAAATCAGGATGCCACGTAATTCACGCAATATGGAATATGTCGACTGCTGCTAACTGTTATGGTGCTCGCCCTGCTTTGGACCCCCAGGCAGGTGCAGTGCCGGGCCCTATGTCTCGAAAGGATCCAACCCCAACTACTGGAGGTTCCTTACTCAGATGTCCTGTGGAGCCAGGGGACATGAGAATAGAACAGCTGGCCATACTAAACTAAGACTTAAAATAATGCACTGGAATGCGGAGGGAGTCAGCAACAAAAAAGTAGAATTAGAAAACATCCTGGACCAAGAAAAAGTAAGCATATGTTGCTTGCAAGAAACTCACCTCAACGAAAATATAGCCTTCAAAATCAGAGGCTGCCAGTGTTACCGATCTGACCGAAAGGACAGGCGAAAAGGTGGGATACTTACCCTTGTAAAAAATAACATCATGGCTTCCCAAATCGAAGTCTATATGGAAGGGGCTGAGTATCAGACACTTAGACTTAAAACAGGTAATACAGATCTACATCTGATCAATTACTACTGTCCAAGTGACCGTCCACAGGCACTGGACACACTACCATTAACAGAAAAAATGATTGTGTGCGGCGATTTCAACAGCCACTCGCAGAGTTGGGGCTATGATCACATGGACCAGAGAGGAGAGAGACTGGAAGACTGGCAGGATGAGAATAGATTCATCTTGGTTAACATGCCGTCCGACTCACATACTTTCTACTCGAGATCATGGCTCTCTACAACTACACCTGACCTGGCTTTTCATTCACCAGACCTGGAGTGGAACATTACACGAATTGTTGGGAAACAACTAGGTGGCAGTGACCATCGACCAGTCTTTCTAACTGTAGAAAATGAGCTTGTAAGTGAAAGCAGCACCCTCTCGAGGTGGAACTACAAGAAAGCAGACTGGGCAGTGTACAAGCATCGCACCAGCATACTGGTTAGAACCCTGAACACTGAGAAAGACATAAATAAAGTAGTTGAAGAGTTTGGGAAATGCATACTACAGGCAGCGCGAGAAACAGTACCAAGAGGAGCCCGTAAACAATATAAACCCTACTGGAGTAGTGAACTGGAACAGTTGCATAATGATGTGGAAGTATGTAGAAAGCAAGCAGAGGCCACACCCAGCCAAGAGCACCACAATAAATTCCAGCATGCAAAAGCCAAATTTCAAAGGGCCAAGCTGCAGGCTAGACGGAAAAGCTGGCAGGAAAAAACAGAGTCTCTGAACCTTGAAAGAGACACAAGGAAATTGTGGAAGCTAATAAAACAACTTAACGATGAGGGCACAGGGAGAAACTCAAAAATTGCACTACATAAAGATGGAAACATCTTAACAAGAAAGCAAGCAGCTGACCATTTTGCGGACTCATTCGCACAAGATAACAATATCAAAATCAGTCCAGAGAAACAACAAGAGATTCAAGAGAAACGGCAACATACAGGACAGAAGGAAATAGTACATGAGGTTCTGGAGGCACCCATCACAATCAGCGAACTGGAGCTAGCCATATCAAAACTGAAAATGAGAAAGTCACCAGGAGCTGATGGTATCTCCAATGAAATTATCAGGAACCTAGGAACAGAGGCCAAAGCAAAGCTGTTGCAGATCTTCAATAACAATTGGACCTTAGGCAGTGTTCCACAAGCCTGGAGAGAAGCAATCATGATACCCCTCCTAAAATCAGGGAAAGATAGTTCCATTGCCTCTAGCTACAGACCAATTAGCCTCACCAGCTGTCTCTGCAAAACACTGGAGCGCATCATCAATCACAGACTGCAGTGGTACATTGAAAGTAAAAACATCCTTGTGCCACAGCAGGCTGGCTTTAGGCAGTGCTACTCTACGGAAGATCAGACAACTTACCTCTCTCAAGAAATTGAGGATGCATTCCAAGAGAAGAAGCTGGTGCTTGCGGCATGGATAGATTTGAAGAAAGCCTTTGACAAAGTCTGGAAAGAAGGTCTGATGAATAAACTGAGAAACTGCAAAGTCAATGGAAGAATGTACAAATGGGTGAAAGCATACTTGCACAACAGGAGAGCCCGAGTACAGATAGACGGACTAAAGAGCAAGAAAGTACTACTGCGTCACGGAGTTCCCCAGGGCGGAGTATTGTCCCCCACACTCTTTCTAATCTTCATCAATGATCTCGTTGCTAATCTACCGCATGGAATTAAAGCCGCAATGTATGCCGATGACCTGGTTCTATGGAGCACAAATGAACATGCATCAGTGGCCACCAGATTACTACAAAGAGCTGTAGATACATTTGTTGCATGGATGTGACGGGATGAGTCTAGATCACTATGTGAATACCACCAACATTACGTTAGCTGAATTACTATTTACATTATGGATTCAGTACATCAGCTAAATTACTAATAATGACGTCAGAATGACTACGCAGACATTTTCTGCACTAAAACTACACAGTGCATTGGGGACAGCGTGTATTTTCACGTCATCTATTCAAATGATGTCACAAGGGAAATCCCCTGTCTTCAACCCTTATTAATACCAAGTCTAGGACTGGGGACATAGGTCCGTCACTCCCTAGCAACGGGAATACGGCGATATGCTATTAGTACGGCGGCACCGGAAATTGTGACTAACAACTTCCGTCCGGTTCACAACGACCATAGCTGCTGTGCCAAGCAGACCTTACAGGAAGTGGGCTGCCAAATCCAACTCCATCTTTGGTAGATTATACCAAAACAGATCTTTATTGCTGCAATAAGACTGGGGGTGAGTGTAGTAACATAATAATTATGATTATAGTAAGAAGTGTGTACACATTTATATTCTGATATTGGGAAAACACAAACTTTCCCGACCATGTATATTTATGACACGTGGTATTTGAAAGGGGAGACATTGAGAGAAAACATGTGAGGCCTAGATATATTTATAGATAAAAATATATAGATATAATGTATAAACCTTACTGATTATTTTCATATGCATTTTGTGAATGTATTTACGTGTATATTTTGTTGAAAATATGATAACATGATTTTGCCATGTGGGCAGAAGTAGAAGAGACATGTGGAACATGATTCTCACATGCCAGCAATATTACTAGGCGATTTATATTCAAACATAAATTTGCTTACCCCTGATTCACCGCCATGCCGAACTACACGACACTGACGGTCATAAGTTCAAAGCAAATACTATGTGGTGAGGAATCAGAATTTGGGGAGTAAATAACTCAACAAGGGATAACTGAGACATCCTAAAGCCCAATGCCTGGAATATCTCAGCCCTCTTGCTTGCCTGCTGGCCTTCTTATCTTTTAGCTCGTATATTATGTGGGGTATACCTCATGACTTCGTGGCGACACTTGATTGCTTTATGCCTAATGATTGATGTGGTATTAGGTTGAATTATTGTTGGCCCTTCCTTAGCTACCTAGGGAACCATCCTGGCTGCCCAGGACTTCCTCACCATAGTGTTAAGGAATGCACCAGTAATTCTTACATAAGAGTCACTTCAAGTTTTACAACCATGTACATTTTGTAATGCCTTTTTCAAACAAAGATTTGTCTACTGGTTTTACCCTAATGGACCATGTGGTCCACTTCTGGACCCTTTGTCACTTTGTATCACCATGTCATACAATGTATAGCCAAGCTAATAGGAGCTATTGGCCCTTGCTTTTGATACAGAATAGCAGAGAGGAATTATGTTCTGTTCCTATTCTGCATCTGACACATACACAACAGACACACAACACCAACACTCAGACACATTGCTATTGTCAAGACACTAAGGAGTCTGCAACTGTTTGTTTGATTTAAGGAGCCTCGCTGCTGATACTGCTGACACCTAACTGGTCCGGTTACCGAAACTTTGAGCCACCAACTAGTGGAGACGGAACCTGGAATCCGGAGGAGCATCGTAACCTGTCGAATGCCAGGGTCGACTCCAAGACATAATACAAACGAAAGCCAGCACTACTCCTAAACGAGATCAGATTGTCTCAGGTGACTCTGTGTCTACATGTGTTCTGAGTGTGTCACTGTCTGGATGGTGTGAATGATGATATGCTATCTAAGCATCAGAAAACTGTTTTATTTTTGTACCTGTAACATAATTGTAACTGTCATAGTTCACCAGTGAACGACAATTTTCATTATCTCTTTTACTATTAAAGAGTATTATTATTTTATACTTGTACCAACGTACTCCCCTCGTGATCATTTGAACGCAAGGCGTGTGCGTGAGTGCGTGCAAGTATTTAAAACAGGGGGCTTATCATTAAATGACGAAGGATCACCGACAGATAAACTAGACATTCGTGTTAGGTCTTCCTACATACACGAGTGTTCTTCACCTTCTGCCTTTGTCTACCAAGTGAATCCCAGTCTCTTCTATCGGGACCATCCCTTTAGACATTCTGATAACGAGCCATACTTTCTAGAGACTGTCGGCAAACTCTTGGATAGGGATTTCTGTCTATTTCAATAGAAATACCCTAACGGTCGGTGACAATGGACAAATAGATGGTGTGTCAGCATAAACACTGACAAGTGCAGCACCACCCTATTTACCCTCTCTCCAAAACAAAAGGCAGGGATCATCCAGATAAATGGAACACCCCTACGAGAAGATAAAGAACCAACATACCTTGGAGTAACATTTGATGGCAGGCTGACATGGAGAAAGCACATCAACAAAGCAGTAGCAAAAGCCAGAAGGAAAATAGCCATCCTGAGAAAGCTAAGTGGAACCACATGGGGAGCCAGTGGGAAAATACTTAGCAAAGTTTATCAACAGAGCATACGACCACACCTGGAATACGGGTCAACTGCATGGTGTTCGGCAGCAAAAACCACACTACAAGAGCTGGACAAAGTGCAAAATCAAGCACTTAGAGTCACCACAGGAGGGATGAGATCAACCCCTATAGTGGAAATGGAGAAGATAGGGAGGACACAAGCACTGAGTGAGCGCAGAGATACGAAAACGCTAATACGAGCAGAAAAGTTCCTCAGCTTGCCAGGCCACCCTATGAAGAACAGATTTGAAAACCTAGCTATGGGGCGGTTGAAAAGAAGTAGTTTTATCCACCAGGCCAAACGACTCTGCAGAGAAACCACCGATCTGCCCACAGTTGGTATCCCCCTAACAACTATTCCAGAGCGAACTCCATGGAAAGATGAGCATAGACTATCATTACAAATCCAGACAAAAGTGAGAGGAATATTTGACAAGGAAGATCAGAACAGTGTGCAGCGCAGAACAGCCACTCTCAGCTTCCTTGATGAAGAATACCCACAGGACCTCTGGATACGAGTCTACACAGATGGGTCAGCACAAAATGCTGTTCGAAATGGAGGAGCGGGAGTGTACATAGAATACCCAAATAATACTAGGGACACAGCTAGAGTACCGACAGGAAAGTACTGCCATAACTACGATGCTGAAATTGAGGCAATCAAGATAGCAACAGAGAAATTACTAAATACCAGCAATGGTACACAACCTGTGGTGCTATTGACAGATGCAAAATCAGTACTCGAGGCGCTCCTGTCTGGGAAATTGCCAGTACTAAGGACACTACTTTCTGAACTTAGCAGTCAGCATAAGGTCACCATACAGTGGATACCATCCCACTGTGGAGTACCCGGGAACGACAGAGCTGATCAATTGGCTAAGGAAGGAGCCAAAGAAGAACAGCCTGATGTGCCTGTAACATACCACCAAAAGAAAAGAATGATCAAATCAGTCAGAAAGCCACCAAAACCTGCTCAAGATGACTACCACGTTATGGATAGACCAGAACAAGTCATTATTCTGCTCCTCAGAACAGGGCACAATAGATTACGCAACCACATGTATACAAAATTCAAGATTGGTGAAACAGCCATGTGTACATGTGGATTGGCGTCGCAGACAGCAGAGCACATACTCCAAGACTGCCCAAAATATAACATATCTAGGCAAACCTTCTGGCCTAGAGAGACGACAGTGGAAGATAAACTCTATGGACCGCTGTGTGAACTGAAAAAGACAGTTCAATTCATACAAGAGACAACATTGCAGTTATAGACATATTTCAAGCGAACGAAAGAAGAAGAAGAGTAATACACGTATAAACGTTCTTGGTATGACAGGATCCTAGCAATCATTATTTGATATTTATATGTGATAAAATCAGGTGGAATAGAGTAAAGCTATAATAGAGTTTTTAAACAAGAAATTATCTCCAAAAGTTTCCAAAAAGTTTTAATAGTTTGAACTCAAGCTTAATTATGTTATGCTTGAAGAGCAGGAGAATTTTGAAAGTGACTCTTACTTAATTCAGAACAATGCAGCAGCCATGCGCAGGACGTAGGGATTCCTTGGGTGAGCCCAGTACCAGAGCGCTATATGTCGGCTCTGCAATTGTCGAAGCCTCATTTGATGGCCGGAAATGCCCATGGTCTGCCCTGCCTTCCTTCAGTTGTTCTAAATGGGCCAGTTGTGATGGAGATAACACCACAACAGTGAGAGTCAAATGTCAAACGAAACACCCGGGAAGGTTTCCCGGTCAACAAATGCCTGAAGAAGGTGGATGTTTCGACCGAAAGGTGTAAATATCGCACCTCTTCTGTAAACAGGCACACAGCAATTCCGGATGAATGCAGAAGAAGAAGAAGAAGAAGAAGAAGAAGAAGAAGAAGAAGAAGAAGAAGAAGAAGAAGAAGAAGAAGAAGAAGAAGAAGAAGAAGAAGAAGAAGAAGAAGAAGAAGAAGAAGATTCAAAACAATGTATTCCCTTGGTGAATTTAAACATAGAAGCACCATGTTGCACGAATTATTGCCTGACATATTTCGCAACATCTCGTTTATTCACCTCAAATGAAATATAACTGGTTAAACGCGCAGCATACGAGTCGGAACATTTGTCCAGCCATATAATTACAATGACAGTCACTTCACATCAACAGGACATTATCAAACAACGTTCTGTATTTCCGGTGTATTTTCAACGAACATTGTAGCTGTGTGAGGACGGTTGTTTGTATTTAAGAACCACTTTGAGCAATGGAACGTTCCAGTGAGTGATATGAGTGGACTTTAGTGATCGTTAGCAGCTGTACCACACAAGTGCATAAGATATACTTTGTATACCAGCCGTTTTGTACTGTACCAGGTAGTGTGTGTATGTGTGTGCGTGCGTGTGTGTGTGTGTGTGTGTGTGTGAGAGAGAGAGAGAGAGAGAGAGAGAGAGAGAGAGAGAAAGAGAGAGAGAGAGAGAGAGAGAGGGGGGGGGGGAGATTGTAGTGTGGCGAAAATGTACCTCGAAATGGACTGCGCATGTTGTTTTGAAGGTTGCCCAACACTCAGTCCATAGTTTACAGTGGAGTGAGCTTTTCATATCATTAAGTTAATCAGAATCACTCTATGACAATTTACATGCTGTGTATCATTGGGCATAAACGTTAAGTCAGCTGCCACCGTGACTTTGTTTTGGTCCATTCGTCTAACAAACACAAACATATAAGTATAAAATATAGAAATTATAAAAATTTCAATCAAGATGTCTTTTTAAAAGACTTGCTAAACTCATCTCTGGACTATGTTTACCAGCTTCCTGCCCCAGACGATGGTCTGGACCACTGGCTGAAGACCTTTCTAAGTGTATTTGATAATCATGTTCCATTTAAGGAAGTCCGTGTTAAACATCACACTAAGCCCCATGGATCACACGGGAGGTAGTTGAACTCTTGAGAGACCGAGACAGGGCACATAAAAATAGAAATCTATCTATGTACCGTAGTCTGAGAAACAAAGTTCAATATGTTATTCGAAAGGAAAAGAAAATCTATTTTTAAGAATTTAATAATAGATCAAACCAACACTAAAGATATATGGAAAGCAATTAATACCTTGACAAACAAACATAAATCATCACAACCACTACCATCAAATCAGGTTACATGTGATCAATTCAGTAGATTCTTTCAGTCCAACATAAACCAACTGAAGGCTGCAATACCAGATGCGCCTCACGACATATCTTTATTATCATCATTCTGTGAGAACAAATGCTATGGTGACATTCCCTCCAACATGCCGCTAATGACGACCACTGAAGTATTTACTCATCTCAGTAACCTAAAAAACAATAACTCATCAGAAATAGATGGAATCAATAATCGAATCCATCGGCGATCTGCGAGTCACTAACTTTTATATATTATCAATGTCTCACCAAAGGTCACTTCCCATCACCCATTAAAATCGCTAAAGTGTATGCTCATTTAAAAGCTGGTTCATTAGACAATCGTCTCATGAGTAATTATAGGCCAATTTCCATATTATCCTCACTATCCAAACTGCTAGAAAGGCACATCCACAAAACAGCACTAGAGCAGTTAGTTCGCCACAAACTAATTGTTGACAGTCAGTCAGGATTTCGGCCAAAATTTTCTTGTCACACGGCCCTATCAAACATGATAGAAAACTGGTATCAAAATATTAACAACAATACTCTTTATGGAACGGCGTTTATAGATTTTAGAAAAGCATACGATATGATAGATCATACTATTCTAATTTAAAAAACTAGAAACAATGAAAGTAAGCTTTAATATAGTGGCATTAATAAAATCATTTTTATTAGACAGAAAACAAATAGTATCACACAATACATCTCTATCTCAAACCATTACCATTAATATTGGAGTACCTCGTGGATCTATACTTGGCCCTCTGTTATTTGCCATTTATATAAATGATCTTCCCTTATATCTGTCGTCGTCCTGCCATCTATTTGCAGACGACTGCACAGTATATACAAACGCTATTCATCGTAATGTGATAGAATTATCCTTGCAACAGGAAATAAATAATGTAGTTAACTAGAGTCATGCAAACCGCATGCAAATTAACATTTCTAAAACAAAAACTATGTTAATAGGAACCATGCAAACACTCCATACTCTAAACTCGCAGAAAACTCTTCAGCTACACATTGGTAGCACGCCTATAGAAAGTGTAACCGAGCGCAAGGCACTGGGTCTTATCATAGATCAAAATCTATCCTTTAACTCCCATGTTCATGCTTAAGTTAAACGAATAGCCAAAAAAAGTATACCAACTTGCCAAAATTAAAAATTTCCTCGACGAAAACACAAGAAAAATATTCTATACTTCCCACATACAAACACATATTGATTATTGCTCTACAATCTTGAACAGATGCTCCAAATCAATTACAAAACGCCTGTATTCACTCCAGAAAAGGGCAGGGCGTTTAATCAACGGTGATAAGCTTACAGACAATTATATCCTACATGAACGTCTTCAGTTACTGCCTCTCCACAAACGCCTACTTTTTAATAAGGCTAAACTAATTCACAAAATCCTATTTCAAAATGCTCCAAGCTACCTTTGGCCATTGTTTAAATAACGCAAGACGTAGCGAACGACTGAATATATTTCATGTCCCTAAACCTAGGATAGGCTTATATAAAACAAGCTTAGCATACTCTGCCACTCAATTGTGGAACAATCTTCCACAAGAAATCAAAGACACCACCAATCATTACACATACAGTCGCAACATGTTTGAACACTACCTCAGGACAGACTACATTCCCCCATTAAAAAAACAAAAACAAAGACAAAACAACAACAAAGACAATAATAATGGTAAATTATCTCGAACAATTAGCCAAAAAACATTCCCATATGTATGGCACGTTACGGTGAGTCGTGTATTTTTGATTATTTTTCATGCGTTTTAATGCTTATTGTTCTTTAGTTGTCAAAGATTTGCTTCATAAGAGATGTTGAATGAAAGGATAAATGAGAGGAAATAGAACAAACTTTATTTTCAAAGGGTTAAGATTTGGGCACCCAGGCCCGTCTGACATTCTGCCCTTCTATCACACTCTTTCATACATTATTTCATTCACACATGAATCCTTTGAGTATCGGGAGTATGAGTCACAGAACCCAGCTGCTCTCAACCAGAATACCGCTATCCAGATTGATATACACGCTCAGTATGCCTTCAAGCTCCCCTCCAATAGCTACCTTCTAGTAGAAGGCCGGCTCACTGCGGTTGGGGATGCTCCCTATGATGAAAATAGTCAGGTGGCCTTAGTGAACAATGCTGTCGCATTCATGTTCAGTAAGATGCGTTACCAGCTTAACAACAACACCATCGATGATGTGTCATATCCTGGGCAGGCCACAACCATGATGATCCTTCTGTCATGTGGGGAGGACTTTGGAGTGAAGGTCTCAATATGTGTTGGTATAAGGACTCTGGAGAAGGGGCTGCTGTGTGGGGTGCTACGGGGAATTCGGGCTGGGATAGGCGACTCGACGGCTTGTCATTATGAATAAACCTACAACTAAGGGCAACTTAAATACTTCTTTGGGTTTTGTAATGATTATGAGAAGGTGCTCTATTGTGGGAAGCAATCCCTGTTGTTAGACCGTCAGAACGATGCTAATGCCATCCATCGTGTGGCTGCGATTCCGCCTGCTGTCGAAACCGTGCCCGATGGTAGGATCACACTGACCAAGCTCGCCTGGATGATGCCTCATGTTATCCCCTCTCTTAAGTATATAATCGCGCTCACAACAATGATAGAGAACAAGGTTAGAGTGCCTGTTTCTTACCGTGCCTTACAGTGTGATAGCTTGGCGGTGCCGCAGGCCACTTCCTTCACCTGGCAATTGGGGATTAAATCCCAAACAGAGAAACCTAGGTGGATCCTGGTGGCTTTTCAAACTAATCGGTAAAACCGCCAGACAGTGAATAGCGCCATATTCGATCATGTGCGGGTGAAGAATATTCACGCCCTGATCAATAGCGCACGCTACCCCCTGGTGGATACGAATATCGATTTCACTGAGTATATAACCTCTCGGGCCTACAAAACCTTTGCAGACTTCAAGGAGGCATTTTATGGTATCAGTGGTTGGGAGTCGTCCAACCTGGTGAACCCTATGGATTTTGTTGGCCTCTTCCCCATACATGTTATTGATTTGCGGGCCTAGTCTGAAGCCCTTAAGAATGGGGTTCACCCTTAAGGTGGAGTTCGACGTTGCTGTGCCTGCAGACACTAAGGCTTTTGCTGTGATCATGGCGGATAAGTCTCTGGTCTTGGCTTCTGATGGTAGGAAGTTTACTACTGTCTTGAATTAAAAACTAGGGGTATACTAGGATAATCATGTCGCTGATACCGTATGGACTGAGCCTCTCACCGGGGCAGAAAGAGACGTTGGTCAAGGTCTCTAACGACGGCAGTGGCGCTGCTCTACGCCTGAGTGTGGAGCAGCTGCATGGTGCTGATAGTGTCGGCCTGACCCAGCGTCAAATTAATCACATCCAGAAAAATCTCGCTGCGGGTTCGTGGGCTGAACTTACCTTCTCGAAGACTCAGGTGAAGAAGATGGTTAAGAATGGTGGGTTTTTTCTCGTATTGGGGGGGCTATGGTCCCCATCCTAGCCAAGGCTCTACCCATTCTTGGTGGGCTTGGGGGGGGGGGGGGGCTGGCTGGCGGGTAGGGCTGCTGGTTTAGCCCTGGCGGTTGACCAGGCTCGTCATAATCGTGCGGTGGAGGGGCGGAGTGTGTACCTATCTAGGGGTAAGGGGGTTTACCTGCGGAAGGGAAGAGGCGCGAAAAAGAAAAGCATTAAGTAACTTTGATGTTGAGAAAGAGGCTAAGGACATACCCCACTTCCGCGGTGTGTTTATGCGCGATGATCTACCCATGGCTCTACACGAACAGGAGTGTGGGATTGTAAATTTTGACTCGTCAGAAGGTGGGGGGGGGGAACTAACTGGATTGCTTATTACAAAGTGGGGCCTACTGCAATCTACTTCGATAGTTTCGGGCTCTACCCTCCTCATGAGATCTTGGATTATCTAGGGCATCTGTGCGACCCAAACTTTTCAACTACAGGGGACAGACGATGTGATCTGTGGTCATTTATGTCTTCATGTACTTCGTGGGCTGGCCGGTGGGCAGCAATTTGAAGACATCATATTACGTATGTTGTGTCGGTTGAAACGTGTGGCGGGGGAGGTGGGACGGTCGTCTAGTTCTGCCGGGCTGGCCTCTATGTATAAGGATAGTAAGTATGTATGCAAGTATGTGGATACCATGCAGGGTATACTATCCATGGGTGGGTTTCGCCTCACCAATGTGGGGGAGCCTACAACGCCTACGGTTGCGGCAACTCGCGGTTTTGTGGCACGGCACCTTCCACTGTTGGGTTGGACGATGGTTGGGGAAATTAATTAGTGCCCATAGAATCACCGAGGTCGCTGACCCCACGGGGGAGCAAGATGCGACCACTAAAAAGTATGTTGATTTCCGTGATGGTGAGGTGCAGCAGCACATGAGGAAGATGGTGAATTCGCGCGCTCAGGAGATACAGGCGAAGGTTGATGCGGATAAGGCATAACTGGATGTTTCTATAAAGCAAAAGGTGGAAGAGGGTACTAAAGATTTGTCTACAAAGTTGATGTTAAGGCTGTTCGGGATTCTATAGGCACACTCTCCAAAGGTGTGTTTCTATAACTTGGTGGGGGATTTTGATATGAATAATCACCAAATCACTAACTTGGCAGAGCCTACACCAGATCAAGAGGCGGCCACAAAAAAGTATGTGGATGTGGCGGTAAAAGATATTGACTTATGGGGGTATGTGGATGACTAGTTTAGGGCGATCGATTGGGGGATGTGGTTTGAGGTGAAGAAGCCTTTTATATTGATGGCTGGTGATAAATTTGCTCACCTCAATAATATTGGGACATTACCTTGTGTGCTTAGTCCTTTTGGAATAAGCACGCTGCCTGGTATAACGTCGGGTGCGGGGGTGCTAGTTCAAGAGGTTGATGGTATTTCCTCTCCTAGTGCCTTCCCAGACGCCTCTGTGATGTTTGCTGTGATTGTATCAGATGGTGATGGTGGGTTTATACCCCAATACCTCGACCAGTCACCACTTGTGTGCTCTATATATATATATATATGAAGTTGTTTATTGAGCCGTCAACTGACATGTTTCTGTTGTGCGCGGATTTTCAGATAAAATCCTCAAAAAGGGGGCGTTCTGGGTGGTTGCCACACAGCATGATAATAAACTTACTCTTAAGTCGCTAGACCCTGCGGTTGAAGAGCGTGCGGATGCCTCATTCTTTAGGGTGGGGTATCCTAATGTTTCGAATGGGGTCCGTCTTATTAAGTATCTGTTTACTACAAAACCTGTCATTGAATGGTATTCAAACTATATAACCTCAAGTTGAAGATGCGGGTGGTGTATAACAAAAAATGTCTGGATGGGACGTGGATTTTTAGTCAAAGATCCCTATATTAATTGGACTCGTAAAAAAGGCTACACTACTGCACACCTTACATGCGCTGGAAGGTTGTCTATTTTGCTTTACCCCGAATCAGAGGATGTGACTATGGGGGTTGGTCATCATGGGGATCTTCTTTATCTCTCCTGTCAGGAAAAATTAAAATTGAAGCCATTCCTACTAGGCCACCCTGAGCTGGTGGCTCTACTAGTCTCTGGTGTAGTTGTGTATATAAAATTTAGACTGAAATGTGGGGTGAGGGTACATCTTTTGCCTGGGCTGTCTCTTTATTCAGAGTGGGGCTGTAAGATTGCTTGGGTGGTCATAATAGTAAAAAATGCCAAGCAGGCGGCCCGGGTATCTGACCCCACAATTTCTATGGATTTTGTTCAGTGTCTGAACGCCATAGAATATATAACTATTTCATTTAATCTTCACCTGGTTAGGTTCATAATGGCTACGCCTCCTTTTGATGAGAACCTTATTTTACATACATAGGAGATAGTGTACAATTATGGCTGATCAGACGTTTTGGCTTCAAGAGATTGAGAGGATACAGAATGGCCTGCTGGCTGAGAAAGATAAGCGGTCACTTCTATAAAAGAAACATCACTCTGTAGTGAATTTCTTTGATGTTATTGATACCGGTATTATGGCCTTTAGTGTGGGGCTCCTGTCAACGGCAATCTGTATACCCACCTTCTATGGCCTAGATATTGGCGCCCTCCTATGTAGTATACTGGATGTTGCGGCGAAGTTGATGTGTAGACAGTGCGCGCATAAGGCAAAGAAGCATGACCAGATTATGACTCTGGCTGTGAGTAAGCTTGGCATAGTCACTGGCCTTGTTTCATCTGCACTACAGGATGGAACAATCTCCGATGTGGAATTTAAGCTGATTAAGGATGACTTCTTGAGATTCCAACAACAGCTGGTGGAGATACGGGCTGCTGCTACTCTTGAGATAAAAAAGGAACTTTCTGACTTCTCTCCGCCAGTCAGAAAGTCTTAGGCTGCGCGCTCTTTTTTCCAGTGCCTCCTTAACCTCGAGGTATTTCTCCTCGTGGAATGGGTCGGTTTCTGGTAGGTCTTTTATGGCTATCTTAAACCGATCGATCAGTTCATGATCACAGATCGCGCGATTGTTTGGTGTCGGCGCTACACACTCAACCTTGTCTTTACCCTTTAGGGCCTGATGCTTATAGTATAGACATTTTCCCCCACACCGGGCCCCCTCGAGCCAGCAGCACTTATTCATATGTGGCATCCTTTATCAGCGGCCTCAATCATGGCCTCTTTCATTTCTGTAAATGTGTTCAAAACGATGAAGCGCTCTAGTATTTTTAGGTGACATATCTTACATGTGTCGCCAGATTGTAGAATGTCCCAAGCATATATTAAACATGGTATGTAGTCGTGTCCCATAGCAAAAAGAAGCCTGTGGGTGTTGCAGAACCATGCATCTTGGGTTGGCACATCACACGATCATTCCGGCCGCCTATGCACCAAGAACAATACTCCATTATAGGCACTATTCCAATCTTCTCTAAATCTACAAACGAGAAAAATATTTTCGCTGGTGATGCGCCCACACCGTGTGCATCTACCCTTCATCCTCCTCAGCGATCGACTCCAAAGAGTCTGGTGGGGATCCTAGAGATCTCCAACCCCAGGGATTATTAATAATTATGGTTCCCCCACTTATTCGTTTACCGTGCCGTTCTATTGTCCGGAAATGATAGTTACAATAAAGTCTCCTCGAGGGCTTTCCACAGAATGTTGTTGGGCTCTTGAACCACTGACATGTAGACATGCTATGTATGTGAAGTCTTCCCTCTAATTCATGGACCATGTTCTGCAGTATATCCGTACATCGTCTACAGACCGGCTTTCCGGTGTCTACTAGAGGTATAAACAGGAAGCAAGGACCACTTACTTCTGCTACGGTTAACAAGAATAGAAAAGAATTAAGGTTTAAGAAGATCCCAGGGTGGGCCGACAGGGGATTAGAACAATATTCTCCAATCCCAGACAAAGAATTACTCCAAGGGCTGTTCTAACACCAATGACTATAACACTAGAGTCTATCAACTAAACAACAAAGTAAGGGTAACACAAGCATCATTTGTTTATTACACTTCTAAACTTCACAATAATATACAGACATGTAGCATCAACAAAGAAATTAGGATACAGCAAAAATCAAACAGCAAAGAGACTAACCTAACAAACCAAATTCCTAAATGTAGCAAAAACTTCTAATCCAGTGAAAGCTACAAATCTACCAAACACTAATTCACCAACAACTGATCCACTAAAACTAATTTAACAAAAACTTCTAGTCCACCAAAAACTAATTTATCAAAAACTTCTAGTCTACTAAAAACCCAGGAAAATCTAAAATCTAAAACTAGAATTCTGGCTTTTCCTGTAGATAAAATAAAAACCAACAAAGATATTAGGCAAAGACAAGTCAAACATCTCAACATGATGGCCCAACAAGACAACAACAACACCCAGTCTCTCTACGTAAGACAGACAACACTCTTGTACTTGTGACGAATAGACACAAGACGCAACACCCTGACACATTCATTAGATTCACTTACATCACGAGCAAACACAACATCTCAACACTGACCTGGCCAACATACATCAGACATTGTAGGCAAACACAACATCTAATTATTAACCATCAAAGACTCATTATTTGCATCAACACATGGACAACCACTACAACACTGGTGTATGTAAACAATGTCTTTGTGGCACAAACATAGACATGGACTGTGTAAATTCACACCAACCACATGATGCTTCAACTGGACAACAATGATATGAATAGGTTATAGGATGTGCTCCACATAAAATATAAATGACAGGGAGCTTCTATTCAACAGCCTCCAATGTTTTCTACACTCACCACACATCCTCAATCCTACACCATGACCATGATTGTGGCCAAAACCACAGTATAGTCTACATACATCCGCCTCGATCATCACAGGCCACTTCAACCCCTGGCGGATATAATAATCATCATCCTCATCATGGCTATCATCATCATCCCATGACCACCACCATCACAAGCATAGTCATCATCATGTGATACTTATAACACAATGTCCATCCAAGTAGCACTCAATCCGGTACCTACATCACTACACCCAGTCATGGATAATAATTACCATAACCTCATTTATAACAGTAATTGCTCTGTCCATGCATGTCATACCTGATGGGTTTTACTTTCTAGTTAACTTTTGCTTTCCCACCAACACCGGTTTCACAAACTCCCAATACTATATTCCTTAATGTTCCCTCAATGAAGCCAGCATTGAAATCCACCAGTCTATCATCATGTCATCTCAGTTGCACCCTGATGCACCATATGTCAGGAATCAACCCTAACTCACCATCATGACATTTAAATACCTAGACCCATAAGGGATGCCATATGACACAGGGCACACCTCTCCTGCAATGCCCATGTTATGATAAAGGATATCAACAACATGACACCACACACATTACTGCATGATATTACACATTACTAGCCGACAAGTAAAACATGTTCAACCGTGGAAAGCAATGGACACATATACCCAGTGGAATTACCATATTTGTAGAATGTGGCAATGTAACATTTGCACATAAAAGAATCACAACATTCACAGAAAGTTGAAGATATAAACATGTACTACACAGGAACTCAACCGAAGAACTCTGAGGCTACTAAGACAGCTCATAAAATAACCACACAATAGTTACCAAGTGAAAGTACACAAAATAGTGACCAGAGTGCCTCATTCATATGAGACAGGGTCCAAGAACAACAATGTCCATGGCAGGATACAGAACATTAGTTCTAATATAATAAACAGTGTACTATTATATATTATGTCATTATTACACACTAATGACCAATAAGTGTTATTCAAGGCCCAACACAATCAGTGTAATCAGTTGTACCTGATGTAATAATGCCTAAAACAATTATAATATATATTGTTGCCATTAATATTATTCCTAATATTATTGCAAATTAATAACCAGCAAAGCACTGATTGAGGCCAACACCATTAGTGCACTACTCCTTGTGACTAGACACATAGCAAGTGCATATAAATATATTTGCGAAAGGTGGTACGTAGCATTAAATCACATTCTCTCCCCCGTGCGACAACCACCATGCTTAACTTAAGGCAGAATCTCAGTCACTGATTCCACCAATAACTTGATACACCTACAAATATTACTGCCTCCTGTTGACAGAGGTGATGCCAGACTTCACTTACTGCTGAACAACAAATTCCTATACTATATTGAATACTTAACTATATTGTAATGTACCTTGTCTTTCATTGACTGCAGTCCAAGTGTGTTTACTTTATTCACTCATAGCCACTCCACTAATAATAGTAATATTCTGTATATTATTTTCTTCAATAATTATACAGCCAATATTTGCCCAGCTCTTACCACAACAAGATTCTTGAACTCAATAATTTACACCGCTGTAAAATAAACCATTAGTTCTGAATAATTATAAAGTATTACTAAGCCCCTGTGTGCCCAATTATCTCCTAACCTGTTAAACATTGTCTGCTCCTTTATCACTAGCCAATATTCCAAATTTACCTTTTAAGTTGCCTCGAGAACAAAGGCTAGATGTTATTTGCTGAGCTGGCCTCCCACGTGTCAATTCTCCAAGTGCTGTTCCTCAATCTCCCACTTTTCAGTCTCATAAAACTTAACACAAGTAGCTTCTAAATTGTTCCTTACTATATTTCTTGTGAATAACTCGTCGAAGTCCAGATCGATCTGCGCCATTTTCTCCAAGAACCGATAACTCTCATTTGCCATTATCTGGGCATGGTTCCGCACTCAGTTATCTGTAACTGGGCTTACAGATTTCTTTTGTTAATTTTAGTTACTGCTAGAGAAATTATTAACTTAAAGATTAAAGCTAGGAATCAGTATAAGATTAGCTATATTTTAAATCTAATTAGTTTGATAATCACTTCATTATTATTATACTGTCATAGCTTTACTGAAGTATACATTTAAATAACCAAAATACTATGTCACACATGGTTTATAAAATTAAAATTAATACATATAAAAGAAATATAATATAAAACAAATTAATTATGGTTACATACCACTGCAAAACTTCAGGGTCTAACTACTAAACACACAATAGAAATAGGCATTGGCGCCTAGTCACTCAGTGGTGGACTACGGAAAAAGGGCCAGTTCTACCTGTGCGGGGCCTTATATACTGGGGTCCCAGAGTTCCAGACCAATCAGACGCCCTCTTGCAGAATTCCACCATCATCGCGAGCCGAGTACATTATTCCCCATCTTTAACTGTTGTCGTCCCAGACAACTGAACATTACACCCCTAGTGCCTTGGGTAAAGGAGGGATAATTTCTGACCCCTACTTTATAGTCCTCCACTACTGATAGAGCTCAAAAAAAAAATTTTTTTCCTATCCTCACCAGACATCACCCATCAAGTAAAACACCCCAAAAATGTACATCAGGTACCAACAAGAATAATGGTCACATGCAAATACAAGGTACCTTTACATTAATACCAGTCATTATTCATGACTAAACTAATATCAGCAGTGAAAAAAAATAATGCAATCAACAGGGAGACAGTCTCCCGCCACCTTAGTGTTCACAATATTATACAAACAATTACAAAAACAATGAAGAATTCCCCTCTTTAACTGTTGTCGTTTCGACAACCAGACCATACGTCCCTGGTACACTTATCAAACAAGTAGTTATCTTCACGCCTCTATGGTCTGATAATTCTATGCCAAGGAACACATTTCTCAGCAACAACAAAAAAACCTGTCACTCTTAAGGACACTGCTCTCAACAGCTGAACTGCTGGTTACATCCCTAAACAGTACCATTATAAAACAATTTACTCATTCTATCCAGATTTATAATGTGAAACAGTATACATGTACGTCACCAGTCATCAATAAGTCCAAAATAACATTAATAACATATAAGCATAAGCCATCCTTATACTAGTACAAGTTAATACTCAGTGACCAAATTAACATCAGTGAGGAGAAATAGCCCCTCTGCTACATGAGCAATCATAACAAAATGAATACAACCCTCACTTCTTACATAAAAATAATTAAACAATCATAAAAGTTACACAAACAATAAATCAGCAACCTTTATACAGGATACCACTGGCCTCAACACTGAACATGTGAAACAAAATGTATTCAAAAATAACATCATCTATCTCTTCTAAGACGGATTCTCTCTGATCGCCTCACATTCAAGTCTCCTGGCTCAAACATGTACCAGTCACTTCTTGGCGGTCTAGTCCCGTGGTTCCTCAACCTCTGCCACGACAGGCAATTCGGGTAGTCTTATCGTCGCCTCCGGTACCTCAATTACCGCATCTTTCTCACACCGCTTTAACTCGTGTCCTGCTGCTCTAATGTCAGGTCCATTCTCTCCCACTCTTCTAATAACATATGGGCCTCCTGATGCTTTTGGGACCTGCACCACTGTATATTTATCTACAGACCACTGGTCTTTAATCTTGCACCTCTCTGTATAGTGGACTCTCTTCCTAACTACTTCTCCTATGGTTAGCAATTTAGAGGATGATGTCTTGTCACATCTCTCTTTCCTTACAGCAGCTAACTTTCTTAACTGTTCGCCTGCCCTAACATGCGCATTACGCAGACGGGAAAGATGTCCAGTCACCCAGTTCTCAACATTTGGTTCCCCATCATTACAATCACTATCATCACTAGCATCTAGCATGAAATCTACTGGCAATCTGGGTTCTATTCCAAACACTAAGTAGTACGGGGAGTAACCTGTGGACGAGTGGGGCGTAGAGTTATAAACTAACAAAACCTCAGCTATATGTTCAGACCATTTCCTTTTCTGGCTTGCCTCTAGTGGCCTCAGAAGATCATGTAGGGTCCTATTAAACCTTTCACACTGACCGTTCCCTTTTGGATTGTAACTCGTGGTACGGCTCTTTTGAATCCCGTACACTCTACAGAGTTCTGCAATCACAGCCGATTCAAAGTTCCTGCCTTGATCTGAATGGAGTCTATGGGGTACACCTAAATACAGAAACCATTTCTCCACCAGAACTTTTGCAACTGTCGAGGCCTTCTGATCCCTTGTGGGAACAGCAACTGTAAATTTGGTGAAAACATCTGTAATGACCAACACATTTTCATACCCCCGACTATCCTTCTCTAACATAGTAAAATCCATGGTCACCACCTCAAAAGGCCTAGATGCTAATAAATTACCTGAAGGACGCTGCAGTTTAATATGGGGTGGTTTAGCAATATTACACCTCTGGCATCTTTTACAAAACAGTTCAACATCTTTCGTGATGCCAACCCAATAACATCTACTTCTAAGGATTTGTATCATCCTATCTCTGCCCTGATGGCCGGTGCTGTGCACCGATTCTAACACTCTCTGCTTCAATGCATCAGGTACCACTAATTGAGAAATCCACCCTCTACCTGGCCTCTTTAATTTCCTGTACAACAACCCATTAATCACACTCAACCTCTTTCGCTGCTTCAACAAGCTTTTGGTTTCAGGGGGTAAACCCCTCATCTCTATCTTACTCAGTCTCACTCTCTCACTCACACAAGTTAACACTTTATACACATGGACATCTTCTGCTTGTAGTTTTACCAACTCTTCAGCTGAATATGATGGTAATGATAACAGTGGCACATTACCTACAGGGTTATTCTGTCTATCTACATCTACAATCTCTCCTATCCTAGCAGTTCTTAAGTTTGGACTAACTGGTGTAGCAGCTATGTGACTGATTGGAATGTCACCTTCTTCATCTGATCTTCCTGGGGCTTCAAATGGGTAGCGGGACAAATAATCAGCATTTCCATTAGCACGACCTGGTTTGTGCTTAATGGTGTAGTCAAACATCGACATCTGTGCTATCCATCTCTGCTCAATGGCACCCAGTTTTGCCTTTTGCCACAAAGCTAAATTCCTACTATCTGTAAAAACTTCTACTTTAGTACCTAAAAGATAACTTCTAAACTTCTCAGTCATAGCCCACTTCAATGCAAGTAACTCAAGCTTAGAACTGCTTTTAGCGTTTCGTTCTGAGGGGCGAAGCGTACGGCTAGCGTAAGCTAAGACTCTTTTCTTACCATCTTGAATTTGTGAGAGGACAGCACCTAAACCCTGGTATGAGGCATCTACCTCCAATATGAACTGTAATGAGAAGTCTGGGAAGCCCAAAAGGGGTGTTGATGTCAGAGCCTCTTTTAATCGATTAAACGCCTCGTCACACTCTGGAGTCCACAACCGCCCTATGGGTCCTTTCTTCTTCTTAGTATCACCGGTTTGCTGCTGGTTGAGTTGGCCCACCAGCTCATGTAGTGGTCTTGCAATATTAGCAAACTTTGAGACAAACCGTCTATAATAACTGGCTAACCCTAGAAATGACCTAAGTTCTGTCTGAGTTCTGGGCACAGGTGCTTCTTTTATGGCTGCAACTTTATCATCCATGGTACCAATGCCTTCTTCTGAAATGGTGTGCCCTAAAAACTCAACCTTTTTCTGACAAAAGTTACACTTTTCAGGATTTAGTTTTAGCCCAATGGACTGCAGTCTCTCAAACACTTTCTCAAGCCTACTCAGATGCTCTGAAAAATCCCCAGAAAACACCAAAATGTCATCAAGGTATACCAACAAAATCTGAAAAAAATAGTCATTCAGAGAGCATTGCATTAACCTCTGGAAGCTGCTCGCGGAGTTTGCAAGTCCCATTGGCATACGCGTATACTCATACAAACCAAACGGGGTGGTAAAAGCAGTCTTCTCTTGATCCTCTGGCTTCATGGCCACCTGGTAATACCCACTGGCAAGATCTAGAGTTGAAAACAATTTGGCACCCCCTAGGGCATCTAGATACTCATCTACTCTAGGGAGAGGGTATGCATCTTTCTTTGTCCTAACGTTTACAGCCCGATAATCGACACATAGCCTAAGTCTACCATCCTTTTTTCTCACGAGGACCACCGGAGAAGCCCAAGGACTGGAACTTTCCTTAATTATCTGACTATCTAATAAACCTTGGAGATAATCTTGTACTTCTCTATAAAATGCTGGGGGAATTCTCCTATAAGGCTGCTTAATGGGGGTCTCATCTGTCAACTGGATGCTATGGGTTACTCTATCTGTATAGCCTATGTCAGTATCTCCCTTGGCAAAAAGACTATCATACCTAACTAATAACTCCTCTAACTTCTTCCTATCTCTATCACTACCCTCAAAACTGCTCAAATCTACAGGGCACCTAACATCATCTTTCTCTCCGGCATAAGGCCGTGTTGAAACCTCCACTTCCTGAGCACTTACCATTTTGAAATGGTTGGTCAAATCTACAGTAGCATCTGAAATATCCCCAACCTGAGTACCCTTCGACAAGAACATGTCTTCATCCCCCAGATTGACCACTTGGACTTGGCATACGCCCCGTCTCAAGGTAGTCAAAGTGTGGGAGAAAAGCAAACCCTTGTGCTCCAAGTCTCGAGTTGGGCTGAAAATGACATGCATATTTTCACGCACAAATCTTACACATTTTACACTAACTGCAGTGATGGAGCGGGCAGGTACGCAAACTCTATTGTCAACAAACACTTTAACACCGTCCAGTCCGACTCCAGGAATCTCCTCCACTGTGCTGCTCCAATTAAGAAACCTACACAGATTCGGTACTGACTGTAAAATGTTCGTGCCAATAATGCCAGGCACTCTTCTCTCCCCATTGTCCATGTCTTTGGTGACAAACACCCCACAGTCCTTCACTTGTGTCCCACCCAACACAATGTCACACATGAAGTACCCCACATATGGAATCATTACGCCATTTGCGGCCGTCAACCTAACGAATTGTCCTTCCTTTAGAACAAAGTCCTGGAACATGCCCTTGAAACAGGCCTCAGTAATGGTGGATACTTGAGAACCTGTATCGATGACACACTGGACACTGTTCCCACCTATCAAGACAGTCTCTTCGGGCCTACCACCCACAATTTTAATGTCCGAGCCATGACGCTCCCCTTCTAATACCTGGCTCCCAGCCTTAGAGGGGTCCCGTTTAATGCTTGTCTGCACTCGCGTCTCAAGTGACCAACCCGATTGCATCGCCAGCAACGTGGCACTTGATGTTGTTGATCGCTGGTGGTGAGTCTGTTCAGCCTGGCACCAATCTCAGACATCTCCCTCTGAAGAAAGTCAATTTCACCCTGCCTGGAAGTAAACTCAGTTCTTGGTGGTACTCGAGCTGGCTCAGTATGTGCAGGCCTACATTCTACCGTTTGTGGGACTACCTCAGCCTGCACCGGCCCATACCGCCCCTGCTGAAACTCAACTTTCACTGCTGAAGGTACGCTTGACTGAATTTCCCCAGTGTTCTCATTTCTGGCTCTCACCTCTACCTCTCTGATTTCAGCACCTAGTGGGGCCCGCACACCTTCCCACGTTTGTGCGCACTCCCTGACTTGAAGAAAAGTCACAGATGAATCTTGTGCGATCTTTTCTTTTAGGACAGTTTGGGTGAAACTGTCCCTTATGCCAGCCACAAACTGGTCTCGAAGGGCCTCCCCATCCAACACAGGGACACCTTGCGTTTCCTGGGCCTTCACTACCCTCTTGAACTCAGCATTGACCCTATGGGAGAAGTCATGGACTGTCTCCCCAGCTCGCTGGCGTATTGTGAATAACGTTGCCAGGAGCTCCCGTAGACTCTTCTTCTCACCATATATCTTCAGCAAGGCCTGTAGCATGGCCTCGGGATCTTCCTCAGAAGCATGGAGTTCCAACTCCCTCCTGACAGGACTGGTTATGCTGTCGAAAATAACATCCACCTTATCGACAGTCTCTAACATACCAGCCCTCCAAGCTGACCTCACCTCCCTGACGTACTCTTCTACTGATGGCCCACCTTTCTCCCCAAAACACCGAACAGGCTTTCTGGTTGGTACTACAACGTACCTCAAAGCCTCAGTGAGCTCGCGTGGTGGAGCTTCCATTGGGCGGGAATCTTCGGTTCCCATCGTAGAAACTGGCGGCGACTCGTCTTCTTCAACTCTCACTGCCGCACGAGTACTTCTGGTCTCCATCTTGAGGACAAGATACTATGCTACGGGTGGTTCTGCAATGGAGCCTAACTAGCTAACCTGGGTTTTGCTATCTCTAGAAGACTATTACCAACTATACCAAAAATGAACCGACACAGAAACCAACTAAAGACCTCAACTAAAACAATCACTTGGTACCAAAACAATCCTACCAGAATAATTCTAAGGCTGTCACTATCCTGGTTCAGGCTCGCCACTTGAAAACTAAGGTATAAACAGGAAGCAAGGACCACTTACTTCTGCTACGGTGATGTGAGGAGAAGAGCGCAAACCCTGACTGCGTAGGGCCAAAGAAGAAAATGAATAAAGAGAAAGAACCTCTCACCGTCCTCGGTTAACAAGAATAGAAAAGAATTAAGGTTTAAGAAGATCCCAGGGTGGGCCGACAGGGGATTAGAACAATATTCTCCAATCCCAGACAAAGAATTACTCCAAGGGCTGTTCTAACACCAATGACTATAACACTAGAGTCTATCAACTAAACAACAAAGTAAGGGTAACACAAGCATCATTTGTTTATTACACTTCTAAACTTCACAATAATATACAGACATGTAGCATCAACAAAGAAATTAGGATACAGCAAAAATCAAACAGCAAAGAGCACTAACCTAACAAACCAAATTCCTAAATGTAGCAAAAACTTCTAATCCAGTGAAAGCTACAAATCTACCAAACACTAATTCACCAACAACTGATCCACTAAAACTAATTTAACAAAAACTTCTAGTCCACCAAAAACTAATTTATCAAAAACTTCTAGTCTACTAAAAACCCAGGAAAATCTAAAATCTAAAACTAGAATTCTGGCTTTTCCTGTAGATAAAATAAAAACCAACAAAGATATTAGGCAAAGACAAGTCAAACATCTCAACATGATGGCCCAACAAGACAACAACAACACCCAGTCTCTCTACGTAAGACAGACAACACTCTTGTACTTGTGACGAATAGACACAAGACGCAACATCCTGACACATTCATTAGATTCACTTACATCACGAGCAAACACAACATCTCAACACTGACCTGGCCAACATACATCAGACATTGTAGGCAAACACAACATCTAATTATTAACCATCAAAGACTCATTATTTGCATCAACACATGGACAACCACTACAACACTGGTGTATGTAAACAATGTCTTTGTGGCACAAACATAGACATGGACTGTGTAAATTCACACCAACCACATGATGCTTCAACTGGACAACAATGATATGAATAGGTTATAGGATGTGCTCCACATAAAATATAAATGACAGGGAGCTTCTATTCAACAGCCTCCAATGTTTTCTACACTCACCACACATCCTCAATCCTACACCATGACCATGATTGTGGCCAAAACCACAGTATAGTCTACATACATCCGCCTCGATCATCACAGGCCACTTCAACCCCTGGCGGATATAATAATCATCATCCTCATCATGGCTATCATCATCATCCCATGACCACCACCATCACAAGCATAGTCATCATCATGTGATACTTATAACACAATGTCCATCCAAGTAGCACTCAATCCGGTACCTACATCACTACACCCAGTCATTGATAATAATTACCATAACCTCATTTATAACAGTAATTGCTCTGTCCATGCATGTCATACCTGATGGGTTTTACTTTCTAGTTAACTTTTGCTTTCCCACCAACACCGGTTTCACAAACTCCCAATACTATATTCCTTAATGTTCCCTCAATGAAGCCAGCATTGAAATCCACCAGTCTATCATCATGTCATCTCAGTTGCACCCTGATGCACCATATGTCAGGAATCAACCCTAACTCACCATCATGACATTTAAATACCTAGACCCATAAGGGATGCCATATGACACAGGGCACACCTCTCCTGCAATGCCCATGTTATGATAAAGGATATCAACAACATGACACCACACACATTACTGCATGATATTACACATTACTAGCCGACAAGTAAAACATGTTCAACCGTGGAAAGCAATGGACACATATACCCAGTGGAATTACCATATTTGTAGAATGTGGCAATGTAACATTTGCACATAAAAGAATCACAACATTCACAGAAAGTTGAAGATATAAACATGTACTACACAGGAACTCAACCGAAGAACTCTGAGGCTACTAAGACAGCTCATAAAATAACCACACAATAGTGTCAAGTGAAAGTACACAAAATAGTGACCAGAGTGCCTCATTCATATGAGACAGGGTCCAAGAACAACAATGTCCATGGCAGGATACAGATCATTAGTTCTAATATAATAAACAGTGTACTATTTATATTATGTCATTATTACACACTAATGACCAATAAGTGTTATTCAAGGCCCAACACAATCAGTGTAATCAGTTGTACCTGATGTAATAATGCCTAAAACAATTATAATATATATTGTTGCCATTAATATTATTCCTAATATTATTGCAAATTAATAACCAGCAAAGCACTGATTGAGGCCAACACCATTAGTGCACTACTCCTTGTGACTAGACACATAGCAAGTGCATATAAATATATTTGCGAAAGGTGGTACGTAGCATTAAATCACATTCTCTCCCCCGTGCGACAACCACCATGCTTAACTTAAGGCAGAATCTCAGTAACTGATTCCACCAATAACTTGATACACCTACAAATATTACTGCCTCCTGTTGACAGAGGTGATGCCAGACTTCACTTACTGCTGAACAACAAATTCCTATACTATATTGAATACTTAACTATATTGTAATGTACCTTGTCTTTCATTGACTGCAGTCCAAGTGTGTTTACTTTATTCACTCATAGCCACTCCACTAATAATAGTAATATTCTGTATATTATTTTCTTCAATAATTTATACAGCCAATATTTGCCCAGCTCTTACCACAACAAGATTCTTGAACTCAATAATTTACACCGCTGTAAAATAAACCATTAGTTCTGAATAATTATAAAGTATTACTAAGCCCCTGTGTGCCCAATTATCTCCTAACCTGTTAAACATTGTCTGCTCCTTTATCACTAGCCAATATTCCAAATTTACCTTTTAAGTTGCTTCGAGAACAAAGGCTAGATGTTATTTGCTGAGCTGGCCTCCCACGTGTCAATTCTCCAAGTGCTGTTCCTCAATCTCCCACTTTTCAGTCTCATAAAACTTAACACAAGTAGCTTCTAAATTGTTCCTTACTATATTTCTTGTGAATAACTCGTCGAAGTCCAGATCGATCTGCGCCATTTTCTCCAAGAACCGATAACTCTCATTTGCCATTATCTGGGCATGGTTCCGCACTCAGTTATCTGTAACCGGGCTTACAGATTTCTTTTGTTAATTTTAGTTACTGCTAGAGAAATTATTAACTTAAAGATTAAAGCTAGGAATCAGTATAAGATTAGCTATATTTTAAATCTAATTAGTTTGATAATCACTTCATTATTATTATACTGTCATAGCTTTACTGAAGTATACATTTAAATAACCAAAATACTATGTCACACATGGTTTATAAAATTAAAATTAATACATATAAAAGAAATATAATATAAAACAAATTAATTATGGTTACATACCACTGCAAAACTTCAGGGTCTAACTACTAAACACACATTAGAAATAGGCATTGGCGCCTCGTCACTCAGTGTGGTGGACTACGGAAAAAGGGCCAGTTCTACCTGTGCGGGGCCTTATATACTGGGGTCCCAGAGTTCCAGACCAATCAGACGCCCTCTTGCAGAATTCCACCATCATCGCGAGCCGAGTACACTATGTATGTGAAGTCTTCCCTCTAATTCATGGACCATGTTCTGCAGTATATCCGTACATCGTCTACAGACCGGCTTTCCGGTGTCTACTTTGCAGAGCATACACTCCACCCGCATATGACGGTCACAATAGGATCCGAGGCATTGGCGTCCACACCGCAGTGAGGCGAGCTTCAGCCATTCGCACCTATTCATGCTGGTATAGTGATTGGTCCTCTAGTTCATATTTAGGGTCTAGCTTCATCCCTTTATAGAGTAATAGCTTGATGCCGGTCGTCTTTTCAAATGTCCAGATCATCCTATGAAGTGCATCTAGCGTACAACGTTCACACATCTCGTGTGGCTTCCTAACCCCCCGCTCACAGAATATACACTCTTCAATCATCAAACCCCGCTTTGCTCGCGCATTGAGCCGAGAACAATAAAGGCCGATGAATGGGCGGCTGCAGCGCAGTTCTGTGCCGCGCTTAGGCCACTCACACCCGTGGGTATCCATCTTGTTATGCCCAATGGGGTATGGCTCTAATTCGGGGGTAGGTTATTTCGCTCCCGCTCTATGGCCTGGCGGATATGTGGAGGAGTTAGCTTCAACCCTTGGCGGTAGACCACCTTAATACTTGTTTCCTCTTCAAGGCGATGGAAATTTTTTTGCACGGCTTCTTTGATGCATCGCTCGCACCCTCTTTCACAGAATCTACACTCCTCTATCACCACACCATGCTCTGCTTCTACGTTGTGCCGAAAACAATAACGACCTCGGCAGGGGCGGCCGCAGCGTGGTTCGGTGCCAAGCTTGGACCACTCACAACCCTCCATGTTGACATGAGGGAGGTGTGTGTCTAATTCGCAAGCTCTGGGCGACCTGAGTAGTATATCCGGAATTAGAATGATACTACAGAGGCTCGCGACGCGCGCGGGGAGAGGGTGGTGGTATCATTCTTATCCGGATATACTACTAGCAGTCAAGCTGAAAACATCTGATGGCTGCAAAAATGTGGTTTTTGAGGAAAATGCAAAGAATACCATGGACAGACAGAAAAACCAATGACCAAGTACTACAGGAGACAAATGAAAATTGTAAATTGTTTAGAGAAATTAAACGTAAACATTCAACATTTTTTGGACATGTTATCAACTGTTATGAGAAGAAATGGATTGGAGAACTTGGTGACAACTGGCAAGATCGAAGGGAACCGACCAAGAGTAAAAAGGAGAGGAAAATACCTGGATGACTTGGCCACATGGCATGGACGAGACAGGAACACTGAACTGATCCACGACTCTGGTGATCGAGTGAAATGTCGATTCATGACCGCCCACGCTTTCCGGCATGGCACATGATTGATTGGTTGCATTGTGGTAAACGCTCCTAAGGCGGCCAGAGGAAACGCTTTAAAGACACTCTGAAAATCTCACTGAATGCTTTTGGAATTCACCATGACACCTGGGAGACTGCAGCCAGAGACCGAAATTCGTGGCGTGCATCATTACGCAAGGGTGCAGTCACTCGTGAGGCAACCAGGACTGCAAGAGCTGTGAAGAAAAGGCAGGACAGAAAAACCACTGCAGGAAATCCTCCTCCAGAAACGTCAAGTATTCTTTGTCCACATTGTCAAAGAACATTTCGAGCCAACATAGGTCTTATCAACCATCTTAGAACTCACGGCTCCATACTTTCAACCCGGCTGCATAAAACGAATGGTCGTCATCATTCTTGATGGAAAAACAACAACAATTATAATCATCCCTCTTAAGAAAACTTGGAACGGAGGTTCGCCAGACCCGCCCACAGAAGGGAAGTCACTCTGCATTCAAAATGGTGGCTATGGAGGAGTCCAGGATGGAAAGGAAATGTAACAATAATGATCCCTGGGTTCCTTTATCAGAAGAGGGATCAACCAGCTCCCAGCTTGTTATTACCCCAGCTGTCATTGCCCCAGCACCCGAGAATCCTTTAAGTAAAATGATTGAATCTGAACATTATATTCAGACATTAGGTAGGTAACGTACGTACGTAGGTAGTCTTAAGTTAGACGTAGACGTGTGTCTCAGACACTGTCTCAGTCTGACGTCTGTCACTGTCTTGTCTGACTGTACTCCTGTACTTCTCTGTCTTCTGTACGATTAATGATTATGATGCCAGTTGAATAACATAACAATAACATTTACAACGTTAATAGATTCAGTGCCAAGCAAGAAGTAGGTTTAGACCGAACAGAAATGGAAGACATAAAATGGGAAGTTTGGGTATGTCTGTTGTCACAGTTATGACCTAAAGGCTAGTTGTTAATATAGTAGCAGACATGTTGTATTAATAAATATTAATAATAGTCTAGTCTAATAATAGTTTAGTTAGGGTAGCCCCTTTTCACAAAATTTTGTGAATAGTACGAGCCCCTATACACACAAATTTGTGGCTGGTCATGTGATTATTCCGCACAAAATTTTGTGAATAGTACGAGCCCCTTTCACAAAAATTTGATGAAGACTCTATTATTCTCTCTTCTTGTCTGTCTTTATTTTTTTTTCGCGAGTTCTTTTTCTTCAAACCTCATAAAGACAATATTTGTCAACAAGGACACACTCAACATACAGTGATATATATTTTAGTTCCTAAAACAAGAAACTAGAAAGTCGCTTAGAAGCCCTGGAGATGTTGATATACAGACGAATGTGTCATATTTCATGGAAACAAAAACAATCAAATGCAGAGGTTCTAGAAAAACTGGGAATGAAGAGAGAGTTGATGGAAGAAATAAAGAGGAGGCAAGTGAAATATTTCGGCCATGTTAAAAGACATGACACTCTTATAACAACTTTACTGGAGAGCAAGGTTGAGGGCAAGCGAGCAAGAGGTAGACAACGACACAAGTGGGAAGATAACATTGAGACAGACAGTGTTGGAGTTCCATTGCAGCCAACCTTCATTGTAGAGACGGCACCTGATTGATTGATTAAAAATTTTAAAAACAAAAAAAAAATTGCTGGCGGGGAGTTGAACCCCAGTCTCCCGCATGACAGGCGGAGATACTAACCACTACACTACCGAGAACACAATGATGGCTCCACAAACTAATTAATAATGTAGTCAAAAGGAAGTAGACATCACATGACCAGCCGAATAATCATGTGACCAGCCACAAATATTTGTGTATAGCGGCTCGTACTATTCACAAAATTTTGTGTATAGTCACTCCGATAGTTTAGTCGATGGATCAACATCACGGCACATGGGTGTAACCCATAAGTGCTCCGTTCTCCTCCTAACTCAAACCTGAGTCTGGAGAAACTCAACTCAGTGCACAAACTCCATAGCACCGGCGAGGATCCTGAAATACTTTGGGTAGATTTTTAACTCAAATTTTGCCCGGGCAGCGCCTTTAGGCCCATTCCACATGCTTCAATCAAAGTGGATTATTAAGGATGATTTCATTTTCTTTTAAATGAATGCACCCCGTTCTGAACCCTGTTAATTAAGGGCATAGTGTCATAGTAATACTGATACTTGGTTTTTTTGTGCATAATTCATTTGATCAATGATAGTTCAAATCTGTTTATAGACATTATTATTAGGAGAACCATACACTCTAGTTCTCTCAAAAATTGTTCAAATAGTAAATGTGTTTTTAAACAAAATTAATTGGCTTCAACATGCTCACCATCTGTGAAGTGAGCGGATGTGTATATCAACACACTGGTTAGTAAAATAAGCAAAGCATACATTATAAAACCCCCACTTGTAAAAATAATTGAATCCCATCAACATTAGCTTTCTGCAATTTCCTGAAGTCCCATTATCTTTACGAATGAGTCAGTAATTTAGTGAACATGGGAAACTGGTGTGACATTGGAAACTCTGGGGTGGACATGGGGAACTCTGGTGTGAACATGGGAAACTCTAGTGTGAAACATTGGAAAACTCTGGTGTGAAACAACGGAGATGTGTTTCCTGAGACGAATGTTGTGAATTCCTTGGACTGCTAGAGTAACTAACAATGACTGCCTGAAACAGGCTAATGAAACTAGAACATTATATACAACAATAAGAAAGAGACAAACAGCTTTCTTTGGTCATGTGATGAGAAGAGAGGCATTGCAGAACATCGTGACAACTGGAAAAATCAGTGGGAAAAGAGGCAGAGGCAGACCAAGAGAAATGATGCTGGATAGATTTTGATGTTGGCGTGAAGGAATATATGATCAACAGAGTTGATCCAGAACACCAAAGACCGAGATATGTGTGGAGAGACATGAATGTTTATGCCAGCTGGCAGGGCACTTGATGATGATGATGATGTTGGGCTCTAGTATATTGAACCCTATATTGTTTTGAAGATTGGGGTGTGTGTATATATATATATATATATATATATATATATATATATATATATATATATATATATATATATATATATATATATATATACTTAGAGTATGTATTTGAGTAGTAGTTTATTGTTCATCGAATACAGTAAATATGTCCCCGATATCTTCAAATCAATATAGGGTTCAGTATAATAATTACGCATCTACAACAAGGGTTATGCAGACAGAAAGAATTCATTGTGACTCCTTGATTATCATGAGAATAACAAATGCTCCACATTCATAGAGTATCAGTGACTGTCTGTTAGTATTTCAGCCAAATTATGATTCCTCTATTCACTTCATATGATTTATAGCTGTGCACCTGAAGAGATGCAGCGAAATATGCCAGGCAATAAATTTTTCAACCTACTGTTTGTGACTTCTTATTTTAAATTCACTAAGGCAATACATTGTTTTGAATTTCAGAAAGAAAGTTAGCACAGTTGACCAAAGTCAAAAAAGGAGAGCCATCATCAAGGGACATCATTACATCTTTAGCACTCTTCCATGATGACCAGATGAGGCGCTACATTTCACAGACTGAGATCACTGATTTTGGCCTTGCCAGCGGCAGCAGAAGTGATGAAGCTGTGCCTCAGACTTCATTTGTTCAGAGAAAGTTGCACCCAGAAAAACAACCTTTGAACGCTGAAGAACTAGCAGAGCTTGTCAATGAAGATGTGTTGGCCAAAGTCTTTGAAGAAACAATGAGCAATTCAACTGTTGAGATTGTTCAGTCCAGTTTAAACCCACAGCCAGATAGTTCCCATGTGTCTGAGCCTTCTGGAAGTCCAGCAGTTTTGGACTGCACATCTGCTGATGGCACACACAAGCAGAATGACCATGAAGTTGACCATACAGAAACGACGGAATCACCTGATGAAAACTGGGCACATTTTGATGAATTTGTTTGATAGTTTAAGGATGTAGATATTACCGTTTTATTTCCTTTATTTAAACTTTCCTGTTTAATTTATTAATTGTATAACATAATTACCGGCTCCGTGGCGAAGGTGTTACGGACGCAGTTTGTAATCCCACATACCCGTGTATACTGAACGTAAACTTGCCCAGGAATCATGAACAGCTAAAAAATGCTGGGGTTGACTACTACATCCTGTAAAGGATATGCAACAACATAACATAATTATTTGTTTACATTGTTGATGTATTATATTTGTTTTAATTTCAAGTGTATTTGTTTTCTTGCTGAAAATTGTGTGTGGTCGGTCTGTTCTTCCTAATGGATGTGAATGCTTGACGGTACTCAAGTAATGAAATGGTGAAGAAATCAGTGGCAGTTTAGATGGAATTTTTAAAAAATATGAATATTGTGAAGACAGATTGTGATTGTTGTGAAGAAAACAAACCCAGAGGTTTGATATCTGCAGATTTTTACTACAAGATCTGTCATTAAGTTAAGGACAAGAGAAATAAAATGTATTAGGCATATCACCCACAGAGGTGGAATATAGAAACTTGCTTTATGGGGAAAGTACTAGACAAGAGAGGGCGTGGAAGACAAATAGCTATGTATATTGAAAGTTTAAACAGCTGGGGAAATAATAGTATACGTAATACCAATATCATCAAAATATCATTTTAAACACATTATATCACAATTTGAAATATAATTTCCAGAAATGTTCCCCCCAAATCACTGTCTGTGATATTTATGCCACCATTAAATGGTTTGTCCACCTCAAAAGAATGCCCTGATACCATCTGCCACAAAAAGCCTCATTGAAGAAATATAATGGATACAGAGTAAGGTGAAGACCATGTAAAAGATGAAGAACGATATCAAGAACAACTTTAGAGAAACAGCATTAGAAACAGTGCATAAAAGATCTTTACGCCACCCCTCAACTCTTCACTGAGGTAAATGGAGGAAGAGAAGAAGAAGATGAAGATCACAATATCAAATGACAGATCAGATAGAAGCGTCTTGATTACTGACATCAGCTCCAGAATTCTGTTTGTAGGTGTCCCCAATTGTGTATTGTAGTTATTTTGTCATTTAAAAAAAATTTTATACATAGTTTCACCATGATTCACCATGTGTAGAGGTTCTAGAAAAACTGGGAATGAAGTGAGGAGTTGATGAAAGAAATAGAGGCAAGTGAAATATTTTGGCACGATAAAAGGTATAACACTCTTATAAAAACCATACTGAAGGATAATGTTGAAGGCAAGCGAGCAAGAGGTGGACAATGATACAAGTAGGAAGGTAACACCAAAAGATGGACAAACAGCAATCAGCAGAAAGTATAATCAAGGCGAGATACAGACAGTGTTGGAGATCTATTGCAGCCAACCTTCATTGTAGAGATGGCATCTGATTGATTCACTGAATTATTTAAACACTAAAGATAGTCTCATGACAGTCACTACCGCTGAAGTGTTCAGCCTTCATATATTCTAGGTCATTGCATAACCAGCTTCCTTCCTTGTTGTCTTTCCTTTCCTGACAATTCTTAGAAATTTCTGGAAAATTTCTGACACCCATTTTATTGGGCTTGGTTGAACCTAGAACCGTAATAGTAGAAGCAAATCCTACTCCTACTGGGGGGTGAACATCAGTCGACTGTACTTGCATTGACCTGGGCTTCAAGGTCGACTCAGACAGAAATGGGTACTAAGAAATGTCTTGGGAAGTAAATGCAGCTGGCATGATACTGACCTCATCACCTGCTAAATGCTGATTGGTCTATACAAATATGAGTCTTGCACCACATGTCCAACACATGTAAAAGAGTCCTTTACTTATGTACTTACTGTCTTTTATGTTATATTGCTAGGATAACTGTTGGACTATTAGTGTCGATGCTTTACTGCTAGGACTGTAGTTCTCGACATTTTTTGTCCCAAGCACCCCTTCACCATATGTTCAGAACGTCACCCCCCACACACACACACACACACACATACATAGTATACGTAAAAATGGAAGCTAACTTTAATAACACATAGTAGAATAAGTCTAGACGTCTACATAAAACGTGATTGGCGGGTCTGCTTACGTTATAAAACAAATTTCAGAAAGGCAAGAAGTACAGAACAGTAAAGTATGGAGGGAAAAAACAATCAATATCAAATAATTGGTGTATTGTACTAACACGATCTTGAAATAATCTTAAATTCCCCCCCCCCCCCCCCCCCCCCCCCCTCGGAAACCCTAAAGTTCCCCACCGGTTGAGATTCACTGTTCTAGGAGAACTGGTAGACTATTAGTGTTGATGCTGTACTGCTTGAACTGTTTGGCTATTAATGTTGATGCTGTATTGTTAGGAGAACTATTGGACTGTTAGTATTGATGCTGTATTTTTAGGTCAACTGTTGGACTATTAGTGTTGACGTTCCATTGTTAGAAGAACTATTGAATTATCAATGTTGGCGCTGTATTGTTAGGAGAACTATTGGACTGTTAGTATTGATGGTTTACTTTTAGGAGAACTATTGGACTTTTAGTGTTGATGCTGTATTGTTAGGAGAACTATAAAACTATTAGTGTTGATGTCATATTCAGAAGAGAACTGTCAGACTATTAGTGGGGAGCTGTGATAGAGATCACTGGGTCATAAGGTACAAGGTTTGTCCCAAGAGCAGCATTACAAGTTTTCCAAGATTGATATGTGTATAATGATGATCATGGGCTGGAATTCGCACTGAGGCAAATTTCTAAAATTGAGCATGGCTCTGAGGTCGATCGAGCCTAGAATTTTTACCCGGAAATATCATAGGAAGTAAAAGCAACAGACATGATATTTGCCTCGTCACTCATTGAGTGCTGGTTGGTCTATGAAAAATATGGGTCTGGCACGAAATGCCTAGTTCACTTCAAGAAATACGAGAGGCTTCACATGAAAACTAAATGGTTTCTGTGTGTGTGTGAATAAATTCTGAAAAAGTAAAGAACAAATGTATAATTTTTCAATGTAGTCAGCACTGCGTTCAATGCAAGTCCTCCACTGCCGATAAAGTGTTGGTTTCTGTAGGGAAAAAATGCTCTTGTAACCACTCTAGGGTCACTACTCGACCGATTGTGAACTGGCACGCTGTTTGGAAATTTCTGACTCCACTCATACACTTGCTGGACTGACAGGCATGCATCACATACCAGACTTTCATTTGCGGATGAATTTTTATAGGTTTCACCCATCACTGATTAAAAACAAACGGATAACAGAACGCTACTCTTCTTTGGTGTATGTCAGAATTGGGGTGGCCATTTTAAACTGTCCTTATGACATCACCGTGTTCGTCAGCGCCGTGATGTCACATGCTTAATGTTCTTGATATCCTTAACAACAATATTGATAAGTTACAAGACAATGCATGGTTATTGTAATGCCTGTCACACTTTTAGTTTTCAATTGAAATCCCCTCGTATAACAGTTCCTAAAAAATTAATTTAAGTAAAGGGGGACAATACCAACAATTGATGGGGAGGGGAAGGGGGGGGGGGGGGGGGGGGGGGTTGAGGTGTTTTCATGATGAAGTTTTAAAATTGTGAAAGAGACCGAGCCAAATGGGAATAAAACCTGGTGCGATGAGGTTCATCTTCTCACCTTTAAATACCAACACGTGTGAATGTTTCTTTGTTTATTTTCCTTTATTATATATGAAACAATGACAACCATTATAATTAATCATACTAAACATGCAATAGAGTTCACACATTATACGAGGCGTGTTTTTTTAAGTAAGTCCCGTTTTGACCACACCGACAAACGCCGATGGAAAACGGAAATGTGCATATGCAGTATGTTTATGTGGTTATTTAGCAAGCTGTGTACTATTTTTTTTCACTGTCGATATCTTGTTTGATGTTGCTTGTGAGTGATTTATAATGAGTGCAAAAATAAACACTTCCGCCAGCTCCCTGCTCTGGAATTGTACTTTTGCATGATAATGCTCGACCTCATGTCGCATATGGAACTGTTCAATTGTTGCAAAAATTTCACTGGGAAATTGTTGACCACCCGCCCTACAGCCCCGATCTGGCGCCAAGTTATTACCACCTTTTCATGCACCTAAAGAAGTTTCTAGCATTCCAGCGGTTTGAAACTGATGATGAACTGCAGACAGGCGTTAATGAATGGTTCAAGACACTGGCGGCAGACTTCTACGACATTGGAATTAAGAACCTGGTGCCACGATACCACAAATGTGTTGAAGTCAATGGTGACCATGTTGAAAAATAATGTAAATGTGTGGTTCACTTTTGGTTGCAATAAATCATATTTGTATATAATGTTTTTGTTTTTTTTAAATTTTATACCGGGACTTAATTAAAAATCATGCCTCATACAAGGTCAGATCAGTTACTGTTTTGACAATAGATGTCGGCTGCAACAGGTCTCTTGCAAAGATGGTACTGCCCACCTCTTGGGAGTGTCTTCTTCTTCTTCTTCTTCTTCTTCTTTCTTCTTCTTCTTCTTCTTCTTCTTCTTCTTCTTCTTCTTCTTCTTCTTCTTCTTGATCTTGCTTTTCTTGTTCTTCTTCTTGTATTTCTTCCTCTTGTTCCCCTGCTTCTTCTCCTCCTCTTCCTCCACCCCTCCAGTGGAGCATAGACCCTCAATTAACTCTTGTGCAGCCCTCCTGTGTCTTGCAGCAGACGTCGACTTGGCTGATAAGAGCCCATCCATCCATCATGTTACATGCCGAAAAGCGTGGGCGGTCATGTTTTACCATCTCACTTTATCACCAGAGTTGTGAATCAGCTACGTGTTCCAAGATAAGAGCACTCACTCTTAAACTTCCAGTGCAATGAAGCTAGGTCAGGCGTTCAGTCTCAATACTGACATAAGTTGGACTTCTTCTTCTTCTTCTTCTTCTGCATTCATCTGGAGAGTTTTTTCGGAGGTGATTGCGTTGTGCCAGTTTACAGCAGAGCTGCGATACATGCTCCTTTCGGCCGACACATCCAACTTCTGCAGGCATTTGTTGACCGGGTTAACCTTCCTAGGATAAGTTGGACTTAAACGTTGACTTCTGGTTCAGATAGCAATTGCAAACTACTGAATGTAAAATAGCCCAGAAAAAAGCCTGGGATTGATTGCAACATCCTGCCAAGGAGATGCAAGATGTGATGTTTTTCAGACTCCATTTCTTTTATCTCGTGGTTTTCAGAGAAAGTAAGCTCTACTTCACTCTGACCACACTGCTGTACACATTAGTGTCAGCACTTGACATATTGTTGACTGTACACATTAGTGTCAGCACTTGACATAATGTTGACTGTACACATTAGTGTCATCACTTGACATATTGTTGACTGTACACATTAGTGTCAGCACTTGACATAATGTTGACTGTACACATTAGTGTCAGCACTTGACATATTGTTGACTGTACACATTAGTGTCAGCACTTGACATAATGTTGACTGTACACATTAGTGTCAGCACTTGACATAATGTTGACTGTACACATTAGTGTCAGCACTTGACATATTGTTGACTGTACACATTAGTGTCAGCACTTGACATAATGTTGACTGTACACATTAGTGTCAGCACTTGACATATTGTTGACTGTACACATTAGTGTCAGCACTTGACATAATGTTGACTGTACACCATTAGTGTCAGCACTGAAATATTGTTGACTGTACACATTAGTGTCAGCACTTGAAATATTGTTGACTGTAAACATTAGTGTCAGCACTTGACATAATGTTGACTGTACACATTAGTGTCAGCACTTGACATAATGTTGACTGTACACATTAGTGGTCAGCACTTGACATATTGTTGACTGTACACATTAGTGTCAGCACTTGAATATTGTTGACTGTACACATTAGTGTCAGCACTTGACATAATGTTGACTGTACACATTAGTGTCAGCACTTGAAATATTGTTGACTGTACACATTAGTGTCAGCACTTGAAATATTGTTGACTGTACACATTAGTGTCAGCACTTGACATAATGTTGACTGTACACATTAGTGTCAGCACTTGACATAATGTTGACTGTACACATTAGTGTCAGCACTTGACATATTGTTGACTGTACACATTAGTGTCAGCACTTGAAATATTGTTGACTGTACACATTAGTGTCAGCACTTGACATAATGTTGACTGTACACATTAGTGTCAGCACTTGAAATATTGTTGACTGTACACATTAGTGTCAGCACTTGAAATATTGTTTACTGTACACATTAGTGTCAGCACTTGACATAATGTTGACTGTACACATTAGTGTCAGCACTTGACATAATGTTGACTGTACACATTAGTGTCAGCACTTGACATATTGTTGACTGTACACATTAGTGTCAGCACTTGAAATATTGTTGACTGTACACATTAGTGTCAGCACTTGACATATTGTTGACTGTACACATTAGTGTCAGCACTTGACATATTTTTGACTGTACATATGAATAGTTTCAGTTCTTATTCCGGCCAAACACTTGGTGATTTATGTTGGGGCATTTCTTTATTGCTGCTTCGAACTCCTGATAAAGTATTTTAAGTTCTTTGCGCTCTTAATATTTAGATATAAATTTTTAGTATTCTCAGGTGTCTGTGGACATGTACAGTTCTTGAACATATTCGATGCATCCCATCTTTCTATCATTTTCTTTTTCTTTCGTTCGCTTGAAATTTATTGTCTATATCTACAATGTACTCTCTTGTATAAACTTCACAGTCTTGTTAAGTTCACGCAATAGTCCATAGAGTTGACTGTTCTGCAGTTCGTCTCTTTAGACCAGGTATGCCTAGATATGTCATATTGTGGGAAGATTTGCCAATATCTTTCTTACAAAATAACAGACTTTTGACAGTTGATGTAAGACATAAACTTTTATTCATAAACCTCATTGTTGTAACATGTTTAGATGAGTCAAATGTGCTGCTACACGTAGATCAGGCTCTCCATCTTTCTGTACGTTTTCCCTTCTAACGTCACCAGCAAGATGGCCCCGTTCATCTTCTCCAGCTGGACCAGCTCCAAGAAGGCATCCACAACAGTCTCCACCCTGCAACCATACATGGAAGAAATCAGTGCCACCAGTGGATACGTGTGTATAATAAATACATTGTAACAGTCATTACTGCCTATAGTACCGAATAGTACCTTGTGGTGTATCATACAGCTATAGTACCTTGTGGTTTAGGACAGAGGGGTCTTGAGCCTGAGGAATTAAGGGCCCCTGGCTATTACAGTTATCGCGACATGTACAGGTTGGGGTTTTCTTTGTGCCCCGGAAGGTAAGGTTGAAGTCAAGCAAGCAAGAGGTAGACAGCAATGCAAATGAGAAGACAACATCAAGAGATGGACGAACTGCAGTCTGAAAGAATATACAATAAAGACGAGAGACAGTGTTGGAAATTAATTGCAGCCAACCTTCATTGTGGAGGCGACACCTGATTGATTGACTTCTCCCTACAGGAAAAAAAAATCCATCACCTTACCAAAGATTCAAACCTGGGTGCCCAATGTTCTATCCGCTTGGCCACATGCTCCTCATATAATAAATTGTCAGTAAAGTAGACCTCTGTCCACTTCAGGAGCTGTACAGGGTATATGGTGCTAGCGTCATATGTTATTATCTAGTTTGTATACGGTATGTGACGTCAGTATTACCCCGGTCTCTTTTACCACCTGGAACATTTCCTGGTACTAATTGTAGGCTGGCTTCACCTGAGATCTCAGCACAGTTTTAAACAAAAAATGACAGGCTTTGATAGAGATTGAAACACAAAACCATTGGGCCATCAGGCAAGCATTCTAGTCACTAAGCCACCCGGCTTCCTGTATAATACACAGCCGTGCTATTTATAGGGGGGGGGGGGTGTTAGGGTTGGCAAACGTCTAGCCACGGCGCTTGCATACATCCATTATTGTCTCTATTTAACCCCATTACTCTCTTTTCTCACTTAAATTTGCAGTTTTTTTATTGGTGAATATGTTTTCCATCCTGCAAAAGGCTATCTTGCCGCGTACGTTATGACTGTTCCTAGATAGTTGTATCGATTCACCTGCTTAAAAACTATCCCCATTTACTTAAAGCAAATTTGAATTTGTGTCTGATTTAGTAAAAATACAAGTTACTTAATAATTCTTTAGTATGAAGCTATGTAAGATATGTTCACAGTCAATATAGGATAGAGACAGGGATGTGTGCTCTCCCCCCTGCTATTCAATATCTGCATAGACAGATTATCCAAAGAAGCCAGAACAGATTCGCGAAATTTCAAACGCTTTACTTTAGACGAAACAATAGATCCACCCGCAATTAGTGAGCTTATATTTGCAGACGATCAGCGACTGTTTTATAGCGACGAGGGCAGACTGCAAAATCACATTAATAAGCTGATTTCAACATGTAGCAGATCTCCTGGCCCACTAAGTATGCTGCTAAATAGTACACATCTGAAGCAAGTTAATGAATTTAAATGTCTAGGAAATATGATTCACAGAAGATGGCAGAATAGACATCGAAATCAGATGTCAAAAAGCAAGTGTGCTTATATCAACTATCACCCATACTTTTTTATTTTTGTTTGCATAGCCTATTTACAGGACATCGCTATCAACACCAGCACTGCTGTTGTTGATGTCTTGGCAAGTTTACCTTCAGTAGTTTGCCATTGCTTTCTAAACGACCGACTCCCATATCAACACGTTAAAACCCAGCGCTACACGGTCTGCTGCCAAATCGGCCAAAGCTGTGTTTCGAACGCAGGTAAGCGAAATTACGAACAGCGTCCGTAAGCCTTTGCCACGGAGACCGGCATCAACCATACTGAAGCATCCAAATAGAGTATGCTTATGTCCGCAAAACGACAGATAATATAAGTAATAAATAGCGTATTCACGCCAACCCTATGCTACCATGTCAAACTTGGACATTATCCAAATCACACTTATGCTAAACGAACACATGCGAAATGAGATACGTGAGAAGATCTGCCAACTGAACTCTCCGAAACCGAGTAAGAAATGATATCAGACGGACAGCGGGATCTACTTCTTCTTCTTCGTTCATCCGGAGTTTTTTTTTCCGGATGTGACTGCGTTGTGCCTGTTTACAGCAGAGCTGCGTTCTTGCGCCGTTAGGCCGACACATCCGACTTCTGCGGGCATTTGTTGACCGGGTTAACCTTCCCGGGGGACAGCGGGATCAATACCTGTGCCATATACAGTAAAAGGCAGAAGATCAAATGGATTGGCCATCTCGTTAGAATGCAACACCATCAATTAGCATCACTGGCGCTATATCAAAGAAGGTCTGATACGAGAGCAAGAGGACGCCCGAGAAGAAAAAGGATTGATGACATCAAAGACATTGTACAATCACACCGAATGACACTATCTAGTCCCCCCCCCCCCCCCAAATCGGGCGCTGGAACGTCAACTATTCCTCCCCACGGCGCTTAACTGCAAAAGTGGAAGATGATGATGATGATGACGACAAATTACTTACTCCATCCTACTGTTATCAAATCTGTGTTTTGTCTCTTCAAAGAAGTTAATCCTGTTCTCGTCGATCTTGAACACGAGGTCAGTGGCGGCTGCATCCGGACACAGGACCCCAAACTCAACTCCGAGTTCTTCCACATTGGGTTGTAGCTGAGGGACAGACACAAGCTCATTAGTTTCTTGATTGATTGGTTGGTTGATTGGCTGGGTGATTCTCTGGTTGTTTGTTTTATTTTTTATTTTATTTTGTATTATTGTTTTATTGGCTGCTTGATTGTTTTATTGGCTGCTTGATTGTTTTATTGGTTGGTTGATTGTTTTATTAGTTGGTTGATTAGCTGTTTGTGTGGTGTTGCTTAAAAAAGTCGTTTAAAAGTCGACAGGTCGACTTCATTGCACAGGTTTTTATCCCATATGGCTCGGTCTCTTTCCGCAGCGCGGAAAGCGTCGCACAAAGCACGAACTCCGTAGCTCTAGCGACGACCCACAGGAGTCTCCGAAAAATTTCACTCGTGAACAGAAGGACGCGGCCGGAATCGAACCCACAACCTTCGGAGCCCGAGTCAAACGGCTTGACCACTTCGCCACGGAGACTGTTGGGTTGGTTAATTGGCTGGGTTGTTTTGTTGGTTGATTGACTAGTTAATTGTTTTGTTGAATGCTTGTTAGTATGCAATCTGGTATGAATCAGTACAGGGATTAGCAGGGAATAAACCCCAGGATGGTCATGTTTTCGTTGCAGATTTTAGGTATTTTTTTATAACGGGTTTTTCATCGCGAGATTTAGAAATTTTATCACAGGTTCTCTGTGGCTAAGGGCTTGCGAACACGGTTTGTGAGCCCGTATACCCGGGTTCGAAACACGGCGGTGCTGGTTTTTTCGAAAAAGGTATAGGAGCCGGTCGTTCAGAAAGCAATGGCAAACTACTGAACGTAAAATTTGCCCAGGAATCACGAACAGCGTAAATGCTGGGGTTGACTGCTACGTCCTGTGAAGGACGGGCAACTTAATTTTTTTTTTTTTTTTGGGGGGGGGGGGGGGGGGTAGTATGTATTTGAGGTATTGTAAGGGAAGAAATACAAACTAGAATCAACTCTGGAAATAAGATATACTATGCACTACAACATCTACTAAAATCAAAGGCGCTATCTCGTAACACCAAAATCACAATATACAAAACACTGATCAGACCAGTTGTGCTGTATGGCTCTGAAATCTGGAGTACAACGAAAAGAGACGAAGCCTTGTTACAAACCTTTGAGAACAAAATTTTAAGACGCATCTTTGGACCCATTAGGGATACACAAAGTGGAGAGTGGAAAAGAAGAAGTAACAAAGACATTTATGATCTGTTTAAGTCCCCGCTAATCACTGGTATCATGAAGGCTAATAGACTACAATGGCTGGGGCATACAGAAAGAATGGAAGATAATAGGGAAACAAAACTCGCTTACACTCAGGATATAAATGACCTTAGACCCCGAGGTAGACCAAGAAGGCGGTGGAGAGATAATACATGTACAGACCCACAAGCACTTGGAATCAACGACTGGCAAGAGAAGGTCCACCAGAGAGACGAATGGAGACGGATTGTATCTGCAGCAAAGAACCTCAATGGCTCGGAACGCTGAAGAAGAAGAAGAAGATTATGTTGCAAACAGACTCCAACTCAATGTTCAGAGGGGAACATTGCACGTAAATAAAATTGTGACAATCATAGATTTGACCAGCAAGAAAGTAATGCTAACTCACAATTAGAGCCTGCTTTCGTCTGCCTGCAATAATTGCTTTGGAAATATTATCCCTCCCTATATTTATTTTGGAAATGCCTAGATGTGTGCAAATGATAGAAACTTGTTAGAAAAAAAAAGACACACAAGGCACAAGAGAAGCAATGAAATATGGACACCAAAAGAAACAAACATAATTACAGTAAACAAAATAAATCACCAGAAAGAATTGTTTCTTATGCTCCCGCTCACGGAAACTAAACCTAGCTGATTCAGTATAGAAGGATAATATATCGCCAAAAGTGCCCCCCCCCCCCCATTTGTACAGTGTATCTGTCTCTGTGTGTGTCTGTCTCACTTTGACTATCTCTGTCTCTGTCTATCTGTGTCTATCTTTCCATGTCTCTCTATCTCTCTGACTCTCTGTGTGTGTGTGTCTCTCTCTCTATCTGTCTCTTTCTGTGTCAGTCTCTCTCTGTGTCTGTCGCTCTCTGTCTCTCTGTCTGTATGTCTCTGTGTCTGTCTCTCTCTCTATGTCTCTCACTGTCTCTCTCTCTCTCTGTGTCTCTCTCTCCATGTGTCTCTCTATATGTTTGTCTCTATATGTCTGTGTGTGTGTGTGTGTGTGTCTCTCTCTCTGTCTGTCTGTCTGTCTGTCTGTCTGTCTGTCTGTCTGTCTGTCGGTCTTTCTCTCATTTTTACCTCAAATAATCTTGTTGTTCTTGCTTTATATTGATAACAGTACCTGTTATAAATCATTACTGAAAATATAGAAAATCAACTCACCGCCAAAGACGATGTAAAAGATCTGACTGCATGCTTGGTTCCACAGTACACGGGGATAAAGTAGTAATCTTCTAGACCTGGGAGATGAAGGAACATTAAATTACAGCACACATACCACACTCAACATTGAAGGTGAGACCGTATTTCTAGACCTGGGAGATGAAGGAACATTAAATTACAGCACACATACCACACTCAACATTGAAGATGAGACCGTATATCTAGGTGTGTGGTAGAACAGCAATGTCAGCACTTCCCACATCCACAGAAGACGCAATCGTTCGTGAAATGTTACATTACCATTAGAAACAATATAAAATAACACGAAGGAACAGTGCGTGCAGAGGGGGGTGCGACGGTCCCGGGCATCCAGCCGGGAGGGGGCATCCAGTTAGGGAGAGGGGGCAGCACTGTGCAGTCGGAGGGGAGGAGAAATGAATGAGGTAAAGAACAATTTAGGAGCATCCAATCAAGGGGTTGGCCTCGGGCATCAAAGAACCTCTGCACGCCACTGTGAAGGAATGCGGCGTTACAGAACACAATTAGGGAAACCAAGGGCCGTTGTGGTGACTGATCTTTATCAGCAAACAAATAATAAAGCACAAATATAAGCATGGGGAAGACATTACAGTGAGAATTCTGTTCTGTAAAGCTGCAATACTTTGTGTTATTTTATATTATTTACATTTCCACATCTTTACTGCAGTTCCGCTGGCCGAGTGGCTAGAATACTGGGTTCTTCTTTGGGAGACCCGGGTTCGAATCCTCGGTAAGGTGTGGAGTTTTTTTCTGTCCGAGGCAAAAAAAAAAGAAAACTAACTTGCACAGTTCGCGGCGACTGCACTAGCCATGCGGCCTTCATTCCTCAGGCTCAAGACCCCTCCCCCCCCCCCTCCCGCGCGTCCTACACCGCAAGGATTGATGACAATTTATTATTATTTTTTTAAATTGCAGTTCCATTAATTTTATTCATAAATTAGCTTAGACGAAATGCGAGGAAATGCAACCTAAAGACTAAATGTTGTCACAGGGCAGACCAGGCCCTAAGTCTTGGCTGGCAACTGGTCTAGGATAGAAGCTCTGACGTGCGGAGTGTTAGAGCATGTCTTTGTGATTCGGGGGTTTCTGCAGCTTGTCTTGTTCCAGATGTATTGGTGTTATCTTTGGAGTAAACTAGGCAGGCCGAGGGCGGGATTATGCTGCATGGGCAACACATGCTCTTTACAATTCAGCCCAGGCTTTGTGCTATGGAGAGGTATAACTTCATTTCTGGTCTTAACCGGTCTCTGAATCAAAGCTAGAGGCAATAGTGACGGATTATAAGTCCTTGTCTGCATGATGGTGGGGATTATCATGTGTTCACATGCATCCATTGTGGGCGAACATTTACAGCACGGATTGGGTCTGATCAGTCGCATTCGCTGCCGCCATGGATTGTAGTTACTCGTATTATCCATCCATCATGTGCCATGCCGATAAGCGTGGGCGATCATGTTCTGCCATCTCACTCGATCACCAGAGTCGTGGATCAGCTCCGTGTTTATGTCTCGACCATGCCATATGGCCAAGCCATCCAGGTATTTACTGCTTTGTCTGCCCCTTGGTCTGTTCCCTTCAAGCTTGACAGTTGTCACCAAGTTCTCCAATTAATTTCTTCTCATAACATGCCAAAAATTTTTGACTGTCTACGTCTAATGTATCTAATCAATTTACGATCTTCATTTGTTTCTTGAAGGACTTGTTCATTGGTTATTCTATCTGTCCCTGGTATTCTTTGCATTTTCCTCAGAAACCACATTTCCACAGCCATCAGTTGTTTTTCAGCTTGTCTGCTCATTGTCCACGACTCACACCCGTATAAAAGTACAGTTTCTATGTAGCACTTCAACACTCTTTTTCTCGTTTCAGTTGATATCTTTTTATTGGTCAGTATGTTTTCATCTTGCAAAAGGCTACCTTCGCCATGGCAATTATTGTTCTAATCTCTTCAAGGCATCTCCCATCAGATGTTATGATTGTTCCGAGATAGTTGTACTGATTCACTTGTTAAAGTATATGCCCATGTACTTGTATATTACATTGTGGTATTTCTTCCTTCCTAGCGACGACCATAATCTGTGTCTTCTTACAATTCAATTCTAACCCCAGTTGTTCACTGTGTGCAACAACCGCATCTACTCAATTTTTCAGGTCCTGTTCATTGTCTGCAATCAAGACTGTACCATCTGCGTATCTAATGTTATTGATGTATCGTCCCCCAATGTTTATTCCTTCCATATCTTCTATATTTCTGAAAATATGTTCACTGTACAGGGAAAAAAAGTATTATATAAAAAAAGTATTATGCCTTGTTTGTAAGACAATTTAACAATCTATCATCTGTCAAGACGGCAGCGTGCCAGTAGTAGCCCTAGACAAACCGTGACAAGGTTTACAACTATGTCAAAATAAACATCAATACCGTTAGTTGACTGTATCAATCAATCAATCAATCATGTGCCATGCCGGAAAGCGTGGGCGGTCATGACTCGCCATTTCACTCGATCACCAGTGTATATTGACTGTATATCAAAGGATAAAATAGTAGAGACAATTACCAAGTGTGTCTTTACCTTTACAAACTGTGCAATAATGAAATGCATTTGCATTAAGTATCTGGTACTTATAGGTGGTCTGTTCCCTGGCGAAGGAGTTACAGACACAGTTCGTAATCCCATATACCCGCGTTCGAAACACAGCTGTGGGCGATTTCGTAGCATTCCGCCTTATACTGGTTTTTTAATGAAATGTTATAGGTGCCGGTCGTTCTGAAAGCAATGGCAAATTACTGAATGTAAACTTGTCCAGGAATAAAGAAAAGCCAAAACATGATGGGGTTGACTGCTACGTCCTGTAAAGGATATGCAACTAACTTTTAACTTATAGGTCAGAATCAAAAACATGTTTTAATGATTATCTTCCTCAGTGTACATGACAATCTTTCACACAGAACCTGACTTCTTTCATATAGTATCTGATTGATGTTCACACAGTAACTGACTATCGTTGAGACACTACCTGACTGTCTTTCATACGGCACACGACTTTCTTTCACAGTGTCTGACTCTCTTTCCTACAGTCTGTGACTGTCGATCACACACTACTTGACTTTCTTTCATTCAGTGGGTGATTTTCTGCCAAGCAGTGACATTTCCTTCTCTCAACAGAACAATACAGGCTCTATTCGTGTACTTTATCTTCCCACGTGAAACGTTCTTACGTAACTTATAGTTCACACTTTAGAAATGTTCATTACTTTCTTCATTTTTGTTCACTGACCTGCCATGGAGCTGATGTTGATGATTCGACCTCCACGTCCCCCCTTGTCTTTCCTCATGTGTTCTATGGCCAGTCTTGTGCCAAACACCAGCGAGGTCTAAACAGATAGCATAAATATACGTATCAAGTGTTTGTCTGGCTGTCTGTCTGTATTTTCGTGAGTTTCGTCTGTCCTCCCATCCAACCAGCCTTCTCTCTTTCTGTCTATTGCGTGTCTGTCTTACGTCGGCAAAACCACCACTCTGCCTGTCTGTGTGTCTATCTGTCTGCTGCGTATTTATCTCGCGTCGGTATCACCACCTGTCTGTCTATCTGCCTGCTGCATGTCTGTGTTACTTAGGGAAAACCACCCGTCTGCCTGCCTGTGTGTCTATCGATTTACCCTCACGTGTGTCTGCTTCTGTCTATTAAGCTACGCCTAATCTTTATCTTCATATGTGTTAATATATCTACCAGTTTATCTTACTATCGTCGCTATCAAAGCCATTAGAAAAACACATGCTTAAATAACACTACATCATTTAATTAACAACGATCTAATAATTGACAGTCAATTTGGGTTTCGACCTAAATATTCTTGCCATAGTGCCCTTACAAAAATGACCGATAACTGGCATCTTTGTATCAACAATGGCAACATTTGTGGAGCAGTATTTGTAGACTTTAAAAAAGCCTTTGACATGGTAGATCATGATATTTTAATTATAAAATTAAAACACATGAAGACTAGCACCAATATGGTGAACCTAATTACGTCATTTTTATCTGACAGACAACAAGTAGTGTCCTTCAATAACTGTCTATCAAGACCCACACAACTTAATTTGGTGTGCCTCAGGGCTCAATACTAGGTCCGCTGCTTTTGCAGTGTATATTAACGATCTTCCTTTATACCTCAATACTTCGTGTGACCTATTTGCGGACGACTGCACTATTTACACAAGTCAAGAGAGCCTTTGTGACTTAGAGAGCTCTTTACAAAACGAACTTGACAACCTTAGTAGATGGAGCAGTGAAAATCGAATGTTAATTAACATCGACAAAACCAAATCCATGCTAATAACGACCAGGCAAAAACTACAGACCCTAGCCATAACTGGGACACCGCTCGAGCTCCACGTGGACACGTTACCTATAATTAATGTAAATGAACATAAAACATTAGGTCTTTTAATTGACAGACATTTAAACTGGAGCCCTCATGTTCACGTCCTTACCAAGAGAATAGCACAAAAAGTTTACCAACTTGCTAACATTCAACACATTTTGGATGAAAGCACACGAAAAATATTCTATGCATCCTATATCCAATCATCTCTCGATTATTGTTCAACAGTCTGGGATGGTTGCCCTAAATCTAATATGAAACGATTGTGTTCTCTTCAAAACCGCGCTATACGTCTAGTTTCTAGCATAAAGCACGTTGAAAGTAATAAATTATACAGCCATCTAAGACTTCTACCACTTCAAAAGCGCTTCCTTTTTAACAAAGCCAAATTAGTGAATAAAATTATATCTGAAAATACCCCAGAGTATCTTCTACCGTTAATTCAATCTAATGCAATGAACAGTAAGCGCTTAAATTTATTACAGCTTCCTAAGCCTAGATTGGACTTATACAAAACGTGTTTCGCATATTCTGGTGCTCACTTGTGGAATAGCCTTCCACCAGAACTGAAAACACCAATGAGTCCCTACACATTCAACCGAAAACTCTTTCAATACTTACTTCATACCGACTATATGCCTCCATAAGTCACCTACTAGTATCATTTTTCCACTATCATTCTTCACTGTATGTGTGTGAGCGAGACAGTGGGTGAGAGAGTGAGTGAGAAAGAGTGTGAGTGGAAGAATTAGTATGAGTGAGAGTGAGAGAGTATGCACGCGTGTGTGTTTGAGTGAGTGTAAAAGTGAGTGAGTGTGTGTGGACATATGTGTGAGAGATTTAGTTAGAGAATGAGTGAATCTGAGAGAGTGGGTGTGTTGTGTGTCTGCCTGTCTGTGTGATAGAGTGTGAAAATTAGTGAGTGAATGTGAGTTAGAGAGTCAGCGAGTAAATGAGTGAGTAAGGGATCGTGAGTGAGTGAGAGAGAATTTGTGGGTATGCGTGTATGTGCGCGAATGAGTGAGTGTGAGAGCGAATGTATTCTCATTTTCATATTATCATTTTGATGCACTTGATTTTAACATGCATAAAATGAATTCATGTAAATTACTGTAAAGTAAGTGAGAGAGTTAGTGAGTGTGAGTGAGAGAGAGAGAAAGTGAATGAGTGTGAGAGTGTGTGTATGTAAAGAGAGAGAGAGAGAGAGAGAGAGAGAGAGAGAGAGAGAGAGAGAGAGAGAGAGAGAGAGAGAGAGAGAGAGAGAGAGAGAGAGTTGAGCCCACGCATGTCATGTAACATGCTATTCCATATTTTTTATGTATTCTCATCTTTCATATTACGAGTATCTTTTGTATGCCACTTGCTTGTCCTGAAACATGCCATTCATTTAAAAAATTTCATCTTGTCATTATTCTGCCATGTGATTTTCTCATGTAGATGTACATCCTGCCTGTGATGTGAGTGAGAGAGTTAGTGAGTGGGAGGAGAGAGAGAGATAGAGAGAGAGAGAGAGAGAGAGAGAGAGAGAGAGAGAGAGAGAGAGAGAGAGAGAGAGAGAAGAGAGAGAGAGAGAGAGAGAGAGAGAGAGAGAGAGAGAGAGAGAGAGAGAGAGAGACGAGAGAGAGAGAGAGAGAGAGGAGAGAGAGAGAAAAAAGAGAGAGTTGAATTGCATCACTAATTTTTACGCTACATAATGTATATGTACAATTTTTTCTCCACTTCTTGCAATTGCGAGAATTCTCACGACAATCGTCAGTGTCTCAATTGTGTGTAAAGTGTGGGAGTTTGTTCTTATTAGTTTCAGTGATCATGTGAGGCATCATGTATGTGTCTAGATGTGAGGATGTGTGTATGGGTGTGTATGTGAGGGATATGTGTGTGTGTGGGGGGGGGGGAATGTATGTGTGGAGGGGTTGTGTGTGGAGGATGTGTATGGGTTAATGGGTGGTGTGTGGATGCGTGAAGGGATGTGTAGTCGGTGGTGGATGTATGTGTGTGAAGGATATGTGTGTGTGTGTGGGGGGGGGGGATATTTGAGAGGATAGTTGGAAGTATGTGGGTGTTGGTGGGTTGGGAGGGGGTGTGGGTAGGGAGTGTGTGTTTGCGTGGGTGAATGGGTGTGTAGGAGATTGTGTGGGTTGGGGGATGGGTGTGTAATGGGTGTGGGGGATGAGTGTGGGGAGTGTCTGTGAATGGGATATGTCTGTGTGGGTGGGAGTGTGTGAGTGTGGATGGGGTAAATGTGAGTGGGTGGAGGATGTATGTGTGGGTGGTGAGGATGTTTGTAGGTGGAGGATGTGTGAGTGGGTGGGGAGATGTGTGGGCGGGGATGTGTATGGGGAATGTATGTGGGGGATGTGTGTGTGGGGGGAATGTGTTTATGGGTGGAGTTTTGTGTGGGAGGGGAGATGTGTGAGAGGTGGGGGAGGTGTGGGATGTGCAGGTGATTGAAGGGTGTATGCGAGGATGAGGGATGTGTGTTTGGCTGGGTGGTTGGGGTGTGTGTGGGTGGGAGGGTAGATGAGAGATGCATGTGTTGATGGGCGCGTGGGTGATGTGTGGGTGTGAGTGGTTGATGGATGAGTACGTGAGTGGGTGGATGTGTGTGAGAGATGAGTGTATGGGTGGGGGGAGGTGTGTAGTTGTGAGAATATGTGTGTGAGCGGCGGATGTGTGTGGGTGGGGTATATGTGGGTGGCGGGGTGTGTGTGGGTGGGAGGTGTGTGTTTTTGGGTTATGGGTGGGGGGATATGTGTGGGCAGGTGGGGAGATGTGTTTATGGGTGGGGATGTGTGTATAGGTGGGGATGTGTAGTTGAGAGGTGGCGAATATTGGGTGGGTGAGTGGGTGTAGGTTGGCTGATGTGTGTGTGGGTGGGTGGGGAAAATTGTGAGAGTGCGGGATATGTGTGTGGATAGGTGCGGGATGTGTGGGTTGGCGGGGGTATGTGTGTGTGTGGTTTCTTCTTCTTCTTCTTCTTCTTCTTCTTCTTCTTCTTCTTCTTCTTCTTCTTCTTCTTCTTCTTCTTCTTCTTCTTCTTCTTCTTCTTCTTGGGGAAATGTGTGTGGGTGGGGGATCAGTGGGTGTGTGGCGGCATGTATGTTCGCCTGGTTCTGTGTGAGTGCGTGGAGGTATGTGTGGGTGGATGGGGGAGGTTTGGTGGGTGGGGGATGTGTTGGTGGCTGCGGGATATGAGGGTGGATGGGGGATGTGTCTCACAACATTGCAATATGCACTGTTTATGTTTACAACTTTCATGTGATAATGTTTTTTTTAATGTTTTCTCATGTGAATGTATCATGCGTAATATGCATTGTTTATGCTTACAAAATCCATTTGACAATGTTGTTTCCCCTATGTTAATGTAACATGCACATTTGATGAATGAAAGATGAGTGATTGAAAGGGCCGAATGTAAGACGGGCCTGCGTGCCCAATTTGTTACCCTTTTAAAATAAAGTTTATTCGTTCGTTCGTTCGTTCGTTCGTTCGTTCGTTCGTTCTGTCTGCTCGCCATTATGCCCATTAATTCATCTATTTATCTGCGTCTGAATGTCTTTACATTCTTACATCGTCTGTTTTTCGAATTACCTCATTTGGACAACAATCCCTTTCAAATTAATATCCGAAATGTGGCGGGTCAGATGATTATTAATCTGAGGCTGGGATGGGTCCTCTTGTGAAGGGTAATGGAAAAACGACATACCGGCATACCATCATTCTGTGTTCTAGTTCTTTCTTTTTGGGTGTAAAACTGCACAAAACAACAAAATAACTACACAATAACATCATTTGTGAACAAAAGTTATACATTGTTGGAAATTACAATCAAAGAAGTTACTTTCTGTAAAGTGCGAGAAAAAGAAACAATAAGAGTTGATACACTATATACTGATGTTCGTTAGCAACTGTTTGGTGAGCAGATTTACACAATCACAGGGAGTTATATCTGAACACATGGGGTGATGTTGTACTGCAGTAAATGCACGGGAAAACAGAAGATTAATGATGTCAGTTACGACAACACTGTCTCTCGCCTTGATTGTACATTCTGTCAGACGCAGTTCATCCATCTCTTTATGTTGTCTTTACACAATGTCTAGAGTGAATATTGTCACGATAAAGCATTCATAAAATTATCAAAGCAGAAAATTATTGCAGATAAGTCACACACCGAGCGTATGAGACGTAAGATGGTGAATGATGGTGTAAATGACCACGTGTTCATATGCACCCACTGTGAACGGACATTTACAGCTCGAATTGGCCTTATCAGTCACATTCGCTACCGCAATAGGTAAAGGTTATGCGTTTTTAAAGCACAAACTATCGTCTGTCAAGACGGCAAGGTGCCAATAAAAGCATTAACCAGTAAACAAAACCAGGTGATGTAATCATCTACACGGATAGCTCTTTGTTAAGGGATGAAAGAAGTGCCTAGGGGTGTGTGGCATATGTTGCTGTACGGTGTTTGGTGCAGGAGAGCCTGGCATATGATACCACAACATCTAGTCTGTGAATGGAGAGGGGGTGGGGGGGGGGGGGTCACGATGGCGTTCCGCTGGCTGGAGGACAAACAGCACACGCATGTCGTGATTGGTGCGGACTCACACCGTATGATGAGACATGATTCTGGCAACAGTCACAAATAGAGAGCATCTGTTGTATTTTTCCCCAGGACATGCTGGTGTGGTGGGAAATGAGCAGGCGGACAGACTGGCTGGGTCTGCATCACATGTGAGGATACTGGTGCATGATAAGGCAAGCCTGACCGGGACCTTTTGTAATTGCGTGTATAGTGCGGAAGAATAGGTAGATCATCACTATATGGAGAGAATGGTGCTGCGGGGAGTGACCAAAGGAAATGGCCGACACTCAGGTCTCCGAGGAATGGCCAGACACATAATCAGACGGCTACTGGTACCATTAGTATTGGGACTATTCGCTGGCTGTTGCAAATGAGGACGGAACACGTGTGGGAATGTCCGAATGCTATTATATTGGTTTTTGACTCAACACAGTAAACAAACACAAAGACAGACATACACTAATGTATATACTTTTAGAAATATGTGGTCAATAAGCGAGGCAGAGAATGATTCAGAATAATCATATGTGCAGACACTTTTAAAGACAGCTAGAAAAAGTGCACGTATTTGAAGACAGATGGAAAACAAGGATCCCGTTGAAGACAATTATGATTATATTCATATATGTTTATAGACATCCAGAATTTGTGGCCATATTTGAAGACAACTAGACCACGTGGACATACTTACATAGTTTATGTTAATCATCAGCTCCCACTTGGACTCGTCCATTATCCCGGCGTTGTTCACCAGCACATCGATGTGTCCAAAGGTTGATACGGCTGAATCAAAGGCATCTGGATGAATACAAACAACACAGACCAGTTACAAATGATGTGTTGTATAGACCCTTAGGGGAATTGATGGCAACAGCAACAACAACAACAACAACAACAACAACAACAACAACAACTACTACTACTACTGCTACTACTACTACTACTATTACTACTACTACTACTACTACTACCAACATCACCACTACCACTAATGCTGCTGCTGCTGCCGCCTCCACCACCACCACCGTCACCATCATAACGACAATTTCTACCGCAATTTCTACAGTGACTCTTCACTGGCTGTTGAACAAGGGGACGGAGCACGTATGGAAATGCCCTGAGTGTAATGATGTCAGCTGTTAAGTCAACTCAGCTCAACTCAAATCACCATACTGAATTCCATAAAACACCAACATGATGACAACTGCATGCACGTGGTCGGACGAGAGTTCGTGTTCCCGCTCTCCGTTCTCTACGGAAGAGAGAGATTGGTCACCTATTCCTCCGTGCACTCAGGCCAAACAAAATGTGATTGTTTCAACGCTACACGTATCAACAACAGGTCCCTGCTTTGAGAAAAAGAAATGAAATGGTACATGTGAAACAGAACGCGAAAGCATACATTACCTCGAAACTGCTGCTGATCGGTGACGTCAAACGCAGAAAATGTTACGTTCTCCTCACCAAAACGTTTCTGAAACTCCTCCAACGTGGCAGTACCTACAGCTGCATTGACATCTCCCAGGGCAACCTGCACAGCAAACACAATAAATTCACGGGTATTGGTCAGCACTCGTTGAAGAAGAGGACATAAACAGAAATTAGAACACACTCTAGACAATATACAAATGAAAAGCAACGCCTTGATTCGAACTTGCGGTCTCCAAATTACGAATTGATATTTCTATTCAATAACAGCAACAACACAATATCGAGCACACACAAAATAACACAGACAGCTGATAGTAAAATCATTTATCATTTTGTCACATGACGGAGTGGCTTGCTATTTTAACGATGTGTAGAACTGGTGAATGGACTCCGCTAGAAATCAAGTACATATGTCATCCTCAGCAAATATATATAATTTTAACTTCCTACATATATATTTCTATATTGTTCATGAACCAGCCGGACATGGCCATTAAATAAACCGTTCAGCTGTAGTGTTTTCAACACGGCATGACTATTTCTCCGATAATATACCTTGTTCACTTCGTACATACTCTACAACGCTTTCCTTGTTTATATACGTTATGTTACAATGAGAACTACTACTACTACTACTACTACTACTACTACTACTACTACTACTACTACTACTACTACTACTACTACTACTACTACTACTACTACTACTACTACTACTACTACTACTACTACTTCTATTGTTACTACTAGTACAACAACAGAAAAAACAACAATATCAACAACAACAACAACAACTACAACAACAACAACTACTACTACTACTACTACTACTACTACTACTACTACTACAACTACTACTACTACTACTACTACAACTACTACTACTACTACTACTACTACTACTACTACTACTATTACTACTACTACTACTACTACTACTACTACTACTACTACTACTACTACTACTACTACTACTACTACTACTACTACTACTACTAGTATTAGACTCCTGTCGGTTCCACTTTTCACATGGGGCAGTGAGAAGCATTTTCTGTGATATTCACTTTCACAGGAATAGAGTATGATGGGGCAACCCTTTGCCATGAATTTATAACCGCAGCTAACTAACTACTACTACTAGTGTTGATATTTCTGCTGCTGCTGCTTCTGCTACCTCTACTTTATTTACTTGTTTATATACTCTGTGTCATGTTTACCTCGTTATAAACTATAACGTTTTTCCTGATTATTCAGTAGGAACATCGCATATAGTATACATTCGGGGAACACTGTATAGAGTGTATGGCCACGGAACATTGCATAGAGCGTATAAACAGGGGACATTGCACGTGTGCCGTGTATAAACAGGGGACACTGCATGTATGTCGCGTATAAACAGGGGACACTGCATGCTTGTCGCGTATAAACAGGGGACACTAGGTGTATGTTGTGCATAAACAGGGGAGACTGCATGTATGTTGTGCATAAACAGGGGACACTGCATGCATGTCGCGTATAAACAGGGAACATGTCACAGAACACTTCTATCACAAATAAACAGAATGGTCGCAACTCAACCTCTACGCAACTATTTTAACTATTTAGTACCAAGACTAAGTCACATAACTCACTCTAGCTCCTAGCTGAAGCACGGCTTCTGCATACGCCTTCCCCAGTCCTTGAGCGGCCCCGGTGATAAAAACAACTTTTCCAAATAATTCCATGTGAGCGGTTGTTTGTTAAATGACAAATGAAAGTTGCTTAAGATTTCATCAACAGATCTAGCGATGTTTTTTATATTCACAGACAAGACCACGCGACGACAGCTATGCCAGGTAGTAATTGACGTCAGAAAAGTGAACAGTGAGAATCGCAAGAATATTTCAATTATTAACGCGTGTTTGCAAATGATAGTTACACATTTGTGTGCTAATTCATTTTCACGCATTATTCAATAAACGTACGCTAAGTAAATGTAAATGAACTATTGTTTCTGTTGTATGTTGGTTCCCTTGGCAGTTTTGACCTGGACAATGTTAAAGCACTAGATTGGATTTCTTGGCTCGTCACTTTCTGCCCGGCATCATGGACGACCAGAACCAGAAGAAGGAGGACCATAAGGAAAATGAACAAATAAATCTAAAAGTGACATGCCAGGACGGCAATGTTGTCCATTTTAAAATCATGAAAAACACATCCTTGCGGAAGTTGATGGGTACATACAGTAATATAATCTAAACAGGTGTAGTTCAATTCCGCTTTGCTGGAAACCATTTCAGTTATGAGGACACTCCAACAGTGGTGGAGATGGACGTCGCACAGAGCATGAACGCCGTAGCTCCAGCAACGACTCTCAGGATTCACCGAGAAAATTCTACTCGTGAACTGAAGGGCAGAGTCCTGAACAAACTCACGACCTTCGGAACACGAGACAGAGAGTTTACTCATTTCGCCAATGAGACCCTCTTGTTGAACAGTTCTTCTTCTTCTTCTTTTCGTTCATCCGGAGTGTTTTTTCAGATGTGATTGCGGTGTGTCTGTTATGCGCCCTTGGACCGAAACCCGTAGGCCAACACATCGACTTTAGCGTGCTTTTTTGACCAGGTAGCATTCCTGGGAGACTCTCACTTTTGTGGTGCCATCTACAACCATGCTGGCCAAGTTAGAACGGTCGAAGACAACGGTCATCCCTCAAAGGAAGGCAGGGACAGTCCATAGCATTTTCCGCCATCCAAGGTTGCTTCCATAGTTGCAGGGCCGACACATAACGCCCTGGTTCTGGGCTAGCCGAGGGAATCGTCACGTCCTGCTCATGGCTGCTTTAAATCCTCACTTCAATATATTGGTCATTTCGTTTGCCCCGGGCCATTCCCGCACAAACCAGACAGGTTTGCAGACGGTATCCACTCAGCGAGTTTTCGGACATGTGCTTGTCGTTGCGCCCGTCAGAGCTGTTCCAGGCACGACAGACATTCGGAAAACTACCTAGTCAGAGCTGTTCCGAACAAGAGCGGCATTCGGAAACTAGGTAGTCAGAGCTGTTCCTAGCACGAGAGACATTCGGACGAGACATTTCACTCGGACGTAAATGCGTAGTGTCAATTTTTAGTTTGCCACCCGTAGGACGACACTTCCGGCTTCCGGCGGGCATTTTTTAACGAGGTTAGCCTTCCTCGGGTTTCGAGACTCTTGTTTCGGCTTCCACACAGCAAGCTTTCGCTTCGGGCTGCCACGTAATGGATTCGCAAGACAGGCGTTCCATTTCGTGTCAACGAGACAATTTTCCACCTTTGACTACACTCACTCCATGAGTGTGGTTACAGACTATCGGACGTCTGCGAGACGTGCGACCGAGGTGTTTTTCCACCTTTTGTACTCACTCACGAGGTAGGCTACATGTGCTGCCGGCTCAGCACCTTACCTCCGTGCGTCTGTGGGCGAGTAACGGTCAGGCCCTTTCATCCGGGGATACCTCATATCCCCCAGCTAAGAGCCATCGAACGAATCTGCGCCGAGCATGTAGCGTTCTCAGCAAATCATCACAATTTTGATGTAGGTTTGTGTCGGCCAGGCTCCCACTTCCGAGAGTTTATGGCTTAGAGACGTTCAGCCATACACCTCAGATGGGAGCCTTAGAGGTTATGCCCGGACTGAGATTTAGGGATCGTTTGTCTGATTTTGACTGCTATCCTCAGTCTTACCTGCAGGGCAGCAGGTTGTGTCTCTCTTAGTCTGGTCCCTATCCCATGAGCCGTCCGATATGTAGTTTTCACCCATCGGCAAGCACATGGGGTCGATGGGACACGCAAGCTCCCCTACCACGGCAAGGTGGAGACACATCGGGGGAGGTTGAACAGTTCATGACTCAACGTCCAGCCTTCGCTTCTATAGATTGTGTATATTTATTTTATTTTCAACTGTAATGTGAGTACTGATACCTTGTGTTTAATGAGCTTGAAGGCGATGGTTTGTTAATTGATATGTGTTTTGCTTATAGAAGGCAAAAAAAAAAAAGAGCATAATAATACATTCACTGGTGGCGACCATTAATGGAATTATACTCTCATAGCACAACACTGCGTGGTATGATATTGTCACAGGACCATGTGTTGCCCATAGACAGCAGTATGGATTTTCCTCTCTCCGGCTGCGTGGTTTTACGTATTTTTACTCCAGAGGAAAGGTATAACCCATATATTTTATTTGAAAACACGTCAAGCCGTTAGAAGCTCGCCCGGATTAGTAGAAATATAATTCATGTGTATATTAACTCTCTCGCTGTTGGAGTTCGATTCTAGACCCAGCTACCAACGACAAGGCGAGCTGCCTGGCCTCCGCCTGTGCTCATGCCATACCAAGGCTTAGGTGCGCCTTTTCTCGCAGTAGGATAAGGCTTGTGCCCTTCCAATTGCGACCCTCCGCCCGAAACCGTTGGCACAATGTGGGGTGTCGGATTTGGTCAGCACCGCCCAACATTCGACGCAAACAGAAAATAGGTGGTACCGTCTACTGTCATACGGTAGCTCAATCATGTCTACTGAAGACCTGACACACTCTTTAATATAAATTGACGTAAACATTCTAGTGTGTGAGCTCACAGATGTTAAATATAGGCCCCTGGAGAAACCAGACGCGAAGATACAAGAAAGTCATATTTACACACCATTTTATACATCAATTAACAAACGCAAATCTATACATGATACGTTACAGTTAGTTGCATATCCTTTTCATGGCGTAGCAGTCAACCCCAGCATTTTTGGCTGTTTGTGACTTCTTGGCAAGCTTACGTTCAGTAATTAGCCATTGCTTTTTGAACAACCGGCACTCATACCATTTTATAAACGCCAACACAAGGCGGTCGGCTGTCAAATCGCCCACAGCTGTGTTTCGAACGCGGTATACGGGAATTACCAACTGCGTCCGTAACCACAGAGCCGGTATACATGATCAGGGCAATGACAATAATCGACAGGCACACAGGTTCACCTAACACGTAGCAACAATCACATACAGGCACAGATCAGGATTTCTCTCTGTTACTAATATCTGTGGGATCTTTAACCGGCGCTGTGACATAGGAGTCAGTGAGACTCGCAGTTTCATAATTCTCCGGCAGAGTCCAGAGTTCGAAATCAACTGTCAGCGATTTGGACGCAGACCATAGCTTTGCGTTGCCTTCGATAATATGAGGCATCGGCCGTTCAAAATGCAATGACAAGCTATTGAACTAACATTGCTTAGTAAATTACTAACTGAGAATAAATGTTGTTGATTATAAAGTTCTGTAAAGGACATACAACTAAGTATTGGGTCGTGTTTGGTAAATTCACGCGAACCTTTGACTTTGAATATTCAAACTGGCTATACATTAAAAAGTTCTTCACTGGCCAGGAATATGAAATCTACAGACCAAATAATCACTGAAGAATATACACGTTTTAGTTACGGTCATACGACAGTTCCAGTTAGTGCTTGTTTTCACTAATTAGCTTCTGTGACGAAGCAGATCACGCCGCTGTCACGTCAGTTTTTATTGCTAATCACGCTACCTTACTCCACGTTGACAACTATTTAACAGCGGTTTCGTGTTTTAATTCTGTTATATCCCTCACTTTCAGTTTTGTTAGGTCTCTGGTAATTGTGGTCCACTTTCTCAGATGTTAATTTCAGGTTCCCTACACTAATACCAAGTTGTGATGACTGTGGTTGGCAAATAGTTAGTGAGGCGGGTTGATTGCCACGTCTAGCACGATTGATCACGTGGCAGGTGTGGATTTAAAAATAATGAGAAGACAAAGCAAATATATTTTATTTCATTTTTTTTTTGGGGTATCCAAGGGTAGTCCACACACGTCCTATTACTTCTATTGCATTGGGATGATTTTTGTGGGTGAATTAGCTTTCCCTATCACCCTTGCCATCAGACGAACCAACTAGACTTCGGAGGTACTTGTAATTTACGTCAATATTTTATTTAAGTCAATATTTTAGTCCAGCTGACCGGTGTAGGGGTTGAACCGCTGCCAAGAGCCGTGTGTACTCCCATCGTCTACTAAATGTTGCAGGGCTTGATATTTATTAGAGAATATGACTATCAACTGTTCCATGATTGCTATATTTATGAGATATCTTGCATTGTATTGATTTCCGCGATTAAAATATATTATGCATCTATTGATGTTCGACCTAACGTCACTTTTTGGTAATACCCATCTTGCTTTACGTAATCTTTTATTTGCCGGTCTCCCTGGCCAAGGTATTAGCGACTTTCTCCGTAATCCCGTTTATCCACGTGAGCAAACGCAGCTGCGAGAGAATTGGTAGCCGTTCTCGCCGCGCCCGTTACTTACGGGATATGTGAGCCGGCTGCTCAGAAAGCAATAGCAAACTACTCTCCGACTTCGGAAGAATCAGCGATCCTACCACGTTAGTCAGGACCCCGAAGGGACCTGCTCCCCAGGACACACGACTAGGACGTGTTTGTAGGTCTTGGCCAGTATAGAACCTGGCCCTGGTGCCTTGGAAACACCTCTGCGTCCGTATTCTCGGGGTAAATTTCCAGCAATGACAGGATTCGTGTCTCCGACCACACGTCCGTCGGACCTATCCAGGTTCAAGCATAAACATGGCCACCTGTACACGCTTTGAGATATATTGGACGAATGGTGCTAGAACCATATTTGTATAGACCAATCAACGCTCTGTGTGTCACGTGGTCAGTGTCATGGCGGCCGTCTTCACTTCTCGAGACAAGTCCTAGTTCCCGCTGTAGGCTGGGTCGTCCTGGGGTGCCACGTCTAGCCACTACAATACCGCGGCTTTCGAGCTCGTATATAGAAGTGAAAAATTGATAATTTTCTGTATTTACTGAGAATTTAATGAGAAATAATGGCGGCGGGAAACAGAACATGTCATCTCATATAGATTTTCATGATCTAGAATGTGTGAAGGAGTTATAATTTACATCAAACCACAGTATATCGTGGTTGTGTATCAATGTTGGACAACTCATGGTTGTGTATCAATGTTGGAATACTCGTGGCTTTATATCAATGTTGCAGTACCCGTAGTATTATTTCAATGTTGGAGTACTCGTGCTTTTGTATAAATGTTGGAGTACTCATGGTTTTGTATCAATGTTGGAGTACTCATGTTTTTGTATAAATGTTGAAGTACTCGTGGTGGTGTATTAATGTTGGAGTACTCGTGGTTGTGTATCAATGTTGGAGTATTGAGTTAAGAAAAACAAATATTGGAGTACAGGTTTGTCGCCGTTACTTGAGCCCTTCTTTCATGCCCGTACTGGAGCAACACATGTTATCGTCCACTATATTCACACAAATGGAAAATCAATTCAAATCAGACGTTTTGATTGCCAACAAATTGAATAATGATTGGAGAGCTTAATATAAAACATCTTTAGTGAGTCTCCGTGGCGAAGTGGTCAAGCCATCTGACTCGGGCTCCGAAGGTTGTGGGTTCGATTCCGGGACGCGTTCACGAGTGCAATTTTTTCGGAGACTCCTGAGGGTCGTCGCTGGAGCGACAGAGTTCGTGCTTTGTGCGACGCTTTCCGCGCTGTGGAAAGAGACTGGGGCATATGGGATAAAAACAAGGTGCAATAAAGTCGATCCTGTCGACTTTTAAGCGACTTTTTAAAATATAAAACATCTACTCTATACACTTGGTAGATGCTTGCGTGGCTGCGAGGTTGTATGCGCTCAAACTTCCTGTTTGCTGATGACTGGGTAGGAGTTTCAATCCTTACACTGGACAGTTGAACTTCACCGTTGACTTCGTGTTCGGAAAGTAATGGCAAGTTACTGAATGTACACTTGTCTAAACACCTAACCTGGGATGGGGGTTGATCGCAATGTCCTGTATAGAACATTCAGCATTTTGTACAGGAGGCATCTTGTTTGTGACTGGAGTACATAGACTCTAACAATTATAGCCCATCTTGTCTGTGACTGGAGTACATAGACTCTAACAATTATAGTCCATCTTGTCTGTGACTGGAGTACATAGACTCTAACAATTATAGCCCATCTTGTCTGTGACTGGAGTACATAGACTCTAACAATTATAGCCCATCTTGTCTGTGACTGGAGTACATAGACTCTAACAATTATAGCCCATCTTGTCTGTCACTGGAGTACATAGACTCTAACAATTATAGCCCATCTTGTCTGTGACTGGAGTACATAGACTCTAACAATTGTAGCCCATCTTGTCTGTGACTGGAGTACATAGACTCTAACAATTATAGCCCAACTAAGCTGTGACTGGAGTACACAAACTCTAACATTTATAGCCCAACTAAGCTGTGACTGTAGTACACAAACTCTAACAATTATAGCCCAACTAAGCTGTGACTGGAGTACACAAACGCTAACAATTATAGCCCAACTAAGCTGTGACTGGAGTACACAAACGCTAACAATTATAGCCCATCTTGTCTGTGACTGAAATGCACAAACACTAACAATTATAGCCCAACTAAGCTGTGACGGGAGTACACAAACGCTAACAATTATAGCCCAACTAAGCTGTGACTGGAGTACACAAACGCTAACAATTATAGCCCAACTAAGCTGTGACTGGAGTACACAAACGCTAACAATTAAAGCCCATCTTGGCTGTGACTAGAGTACACACACTCTAAGAATTATAGCCCAACTAAGCTGTGACTAGAGTACACAAACGCTAACAATTATAGCCCAACTAAGCTGTGACTAGAGTACACAAACGCTAACAATTATAGCCCAACTAAGCTGTGACTAGAGTACACACACTCTAAGAATTATAGCCCAACTAAGCTGTGACTAGAGTACACAAACGCTAACAATTATAGCCCACCTAAGCTGTGACTGGAGTACACAAACGCTAACAATTATAGCCCAACTAAGCAGTGACTAGAGTACACACACTCTAAGAATTATAGCCCAACTAAGCTGTGACTAGAGTACACAAACGCTAACAATTATAGCCCAACTAAGCTGTGACTGGAGTACACAAACGCTAACAATTATAGCCCAACTAAGCTGTGACTGGAGTATACAAACTCTAACAATTATAGCCCAACTAAGCTGTGACTGGAGTACAAAAACGCTAACAATTAAAGCCCATCTTGGCTGTGACTAGAGTACAGACACTCTAAGAATTATAGCCCATCTTGGTTGTAACTGGAGTACACATACTCTAAGAATTAGAGCCCATCTCGGTTGAGACTGGAGTACACATACTCTAAGAATTGTAGCCCATCTTGATTCAGCATTCAGAGAATGTGGTATGGAAATAATGAACTCCTATTCGAAAAACAATTAACATTATGAATAATATAACATCGTAGCTGTTGGAGCTATAAAGAGCAGAAATATTTAAAGCGCTGTCATAGCCACAGGTGTAGTGAGGTCAATAACTGATATCAACGCATTCAGGACATTCACATACGTGCTATGTCTTCGCAAATTCTTAGCGAAGTCCCAGTACTAATTGTACCAGTTGCAGACTGATTGTGTGCCCGTCTGGCCTTTCCTTGGAGTCCTGACTGTTGGCCAGATCCTCTGGCGACTCCCTGCGAATCTTCTCTCCATGATGCGTTATATTAGTATATGTTCTTTCATATTACAATGTCACAGCAAAGGTGTCATTATGTACCAAACATAACAACTATTTTAATATCATCATCATCATCACCATCATCATCACCATCATCATCATCATCATCATCATCATCATCATTAAGTGCCATACCGCCTGGCGTAGGCGTTCATGTTTCTCCATATATCTCGGTCTTTGGTATTCTGGAACAACTCCAGATTGATATTTCAACTGATATTCCTCCATGCCGCCGTCTCAATCCATCCAGCATCATTTCTCTTGGTCGGCCTCTGCCTCTCTTCCCCTCGATCTTTTCAGTCGTCGCGACGTTCTCCAATGCCCCTCTTCTCATCACATACCAAAGAAAGCTGTTTGTCTCTTTCTTATTGTTGTATATAGTGTTCTAGTTTCATTAGCCTCTGTTATGCAATCGTCGCTAGTTACTATGGCAGTCCAACGAATTCGCAACATCCGTCTTAGGAACCAGATCTCTGTTGCTTCCAAGTTCTTCCTAATGTGTTCATTTACGCTCCAAGTTTCACTATCATACAGCAGAACAGGTTCTATATAACACTTCAGCACTCTCTTTCTTACATACAATGATAGTGACGTATTGCTTAAGATACTTTTAATTTTCTGAAATGCAGTTTTGCTTGCCTTATTTTGTTCTATTTCTGTGTTGTGCACCTTCCGTCTGATATTATAAATGCTGCTAGGTGTATAAAATTATCCGCTTGGTTAAGAATTGTCCTTTCTATTTCCATTTCACATATTGGTGTCACATTTTTCTTTGATATCACCACTGTTACTGTTTTCTTGATATTCAAGGAGAGTCCTTTCTTTGCACTCTTCGTTGCTACAATGTCCAACAATTGTTGTAGATCTTTTGCATTATCATATACCAATACTGCGTCACAAGTATATAAAGCTTGTGTTGTTAGCACACTACTCTATGGGTCTGAATCCTGGACCCTGTACTCAAGACATTAATGAAGGTTGAATTCCTTCCATATGAGATGTCTGAGACGTATCCTGGGCATATCATGGAAAGACCACATAACAAACAAACATATGCTTGAAAGAGCAGATATTACCACAGTGCACTCCCTCCTCAAGCAGAGACGCCTCCGGTGACTGTATCTCGAATGGAGGATGAACGTATTCTCAAGATCTCTTATATGGAGAATTAGCCATAGGAAAGAGGCCAACCGGAAGACCCCAATTGCGATACAGGGATGTGTGTAAAACCCTTGGCATAGATCCAGGCACGTGTGAAAGAGTTGCAACAGACAGATGTTCCTGGCGAAGAGATGTACGAAACGGACTGGTGCTCTTTGAGCTCAATCTGATCCAACAAACTGAGGATAGGCGGCACAGGCATAAAACGCAGTCACTTACTGCGGGACCTGCCTCGTCTTACAGATGCGGAAACTGTGACAGAGATTGTCACTCTCGCATTGGACTATACAGTCACCAGCGGTGCTGTCAGATACCTCCCCAGCAGTACAACTCTGTAGTCCTTCAGGACTGAAAGAGACCTACTACTACTGTGTCATCTGCATAGCATATATTATTTATATTGTATATTATATTATTTCCGGCTTCTCGTTGATATGTCTCATTATTACTTCGCCATTGAGGGAGAAGAGATCCGGTGACAAAACACATCCCTGTCGTACTCCCAGTTTTATTTGTTCGTAATTTTGACATATGGGAGATAATTACACCCCTATTAAGTTTCTAAGCGATCTTGTGGTAACCTCCCTTACGATACAAAAATAACAGATGTCGAGCATTGTTAGCAGAATGGTTGGAGATCCGCATGGCCGAGTGGCAAAGAAAGCTCGGTTTTAAACATCCGGTGTGCTGATACCGAAGTTACCGAGGTTCAATCCCTACACCAGTCAGTTGGACTAAAATGTTGACTTCTCATTCGTGAGTTGGGGAGGTAAATTACAAGTACCTCTGAAGTCGGAGTGGGTTCGCTTGAAGGCGAGGATCACTGGTAATAGGGAAAGCTAATCCCCGCGAAAAATCAGTCCAGTGCACTGTAAGCACTAGTATGTGTATGGACTACGCTTAATTTCAAATTGAGCGAACGCAAAAAAAAAAAAAAAAAAAAACAAGCAGATTTTGGTGTAGTGAAAAATAAACATTGCAACAGTTGGTTTTAGTGGGCTAGCATTTGGGCATTGATGAAGGCAAACATCACAGGGTAGGCAGGCATCGTTCCGCTGATAAACGGCGCGAGTTTTTGTAATTTCTAATTGAATTTAGATTATAATAGAGTCTTTGCAGCAACAGACACAGCAAAAACACCAGTAATACTTCAGAGATTAGTATTATTAGTGGTAATTGTAGTAATCTAGCAGAAGTGGAAGTATGATGAGCAGCAGTAGAAGTTGTAGTAGTAATACAAGCAGTAATATAATACAAGGGGTCGTTACAAATTAATGCACCATTTTCTTTGGAAATTTTGTGTAAATTGAATGAAATTTGCAAAACAATACACAATAACATTTCCTTTAAATATACTATTTTTCTAGACAATCCCCGTCAAGTAGTACGGCCTCATCAGCTCGAAGCAAGTAAATGCATGCCTTGATTGTACCAGTGTTGCCCTGCTCACGTGGACATTCTTTCACTGCATGAATGACATCCTCACCCTCATCATCATCATCATCATCATCATCATCATCATCATCATCATCAAACCTTGCGACACAGACCGCATTTTTGTTTTCTGAACGAGAAAATCGAAAAATCTGAAGACGCCAGATCGAGGATATAGGGTGGATGACGGAGTGCATGCAGTCCAGTCCAATCTTACAGTTGCCTCTCATGTTTTCTGACTTGTGTGAGGGCGAGCATTGTCGTGTTGGAGCAACAGTTCTGTTGGATTCTTTTTGGGCCGAACTCTGCGGAACCGCTTGTTGAGTTTTGTTAGTTTTTTTATGTAAACGTCTGACCAGATTGTCCCCCGTCTTGGCATACCTTGCACAAGAATCACATCATTAGTGTCCCAAAAGACAGTAATCATAATCTTCCCTCTTGATGGAGTTGTCGTGAATTTATTTATTTTTGGTAATTGTGGATGATGCTACTTCATTGACTGCATTTCCCTCACAGGCTTAAAATGGTTCTCTCGGGTTTTGTTACATGTCGCGATTTTTGCTAAACAATGCCCTCACTCTGCAATCGAAACGCCCCAACATTTCATAACAAATTGTTTTCCTTTAAAATCGGTGCTCATTCCTGAGACTTCGCGCGCCTATCTTACGGAAACCTTTGACTATGCCAGAGATTTGACAATTGTAATCGATTATGCTTTTTTCTCCCGATTATACTCATTCATTCATTCATTCAGTAGCATGTCCTTTGCAGAACCTCGCTCCCATAACAACCCTCCGGAAAACCTCTCGATCATAAGCAAGATGTCCCGCGTCTGATACACCCATCTGGAGGTCATCTGCCACATCCTGCACCCATCTTCTCTTTGGCCTTCCTCTTCCTCTCTTCCCAGGCATATACCCTTCCATTATTGTTCTCTCCAAACTTTCGTGACGTTTCATGTGACCAAAATATTTCAATTTTCTTTGTTTTATCGTCTTTAATAGCCAACCTTCTTCAATATTCAACTCTTGAAGTATGGATGCATTTGTTCTTTTCTTTACCCAATATATTTTTAGAACTCGTCTATAACACTTATATTCAAAGGCGTTAATGAGCTGTTCAGCTTGTTTAGTAAGTGTCCGTGTCTCACAGGCGTATGTTGCAATGGGAAAGATGCATGCTCTTAAAAATCTAATTTTTGTAGTTCTGTCTGTCCCACTCCATAATTTATTCAGCTGTTTTAGTCTTTGAAGAGCAATTGATAGTCGCCGTTTAATTTCTTTCATTGTGTCCCCGTTGTTGGTAATCAATGACCCAAGATATTCACAATTTTCCACCACCTCCAATTTTTCCCCATTAATGTATATTTCTTTTCCCATGGTAGTTTTATCTGTATGCATTATCTTTGTTTTTGCTATGTTAAGATATAAGTTGTAATTTTCACTATTCAATTGGGTTGAGGCTATTAGGTTTTCCATGCCATTATGTGTTGTGGATAGTAACACTGTATCATCAGCATATCGAATCTCCGGTATGTCATGACCGCCGATATTTAGGGCATCATATAGCTCCTTCTTTATATCATCTCTTACATTTCAAATTATATTTTCAGCGTACAGGTTAAACAAATAGGGTGACAGCACGCAGCCCTGACGGACTCCTTGCTTGATGTCAAACCAATCTGATGCCTCGCCATCTATTCTAACTGCTGCTTGTTGGTCTAGATAGAACATTTTTATGAGTTGTACTACATGTGATGGAAAGCCCATAGTCCTCATGATTTCCCAAAGTTTCTGATGCTGTACACAGTCAAATGCCTTTGAATAATCCACAAAACATGAGTATAGGTTTACATTAAATTCTCTGCACTTCTATATTATTAAACGCATGTTGAATATGTGATCTCTTGTTCCTCTTCCTTGTCTAAATCCAGCTTGAACTACGTTAATATCTTCTTCCATTTTCTTACGAAGTCTTGCCATTATGACTTTTAGTAGAATTTTACTTGCATGACTGATCAGGGCAACAGTTCTATAGTTGGTGCATAATTTCAGGTTGCCCTTTTTTGGTATTGGAATGAAAATAGTTCTCTTCCAATCTTTTGGCCATATACCATATTTCCAAATCTTTGTACATAATGCATGATATATGTGTATGCTTTCTTCTCCTCCCGCTTTAATTAGTTCAGCTGGTATCTCATCACATCCAGAAGATTTACCATTCTTCAGGTGCTTTATAGCCCAAGCAATTTCATCTAATGAGGGTTTAGGTTCTGTCTCTGCTGTCGTTGGCTCATGTATCTCATTCATATCCTCACTGTCACTAATATCATACATTCCACTGCAGTACTCCTGCCATCTTCCTAGAATTTGTCTAGATTCTGTTAAGGTATTTCCCATCTTGTCACAGATAACATTCAATTGAGGTTGAACATTTCTTGTCAATAACTTCATTTCTTTGAACATTTCATAATCTCTTCCAGTCTTATGATATTGCTCTATTCTGGTACAACAATCTTGTATGTATTGATTTTTGTCCTTTCTTGTGTTCTTTCTTATTTCTCGAGTTAAAGATTTATACTTCATCCTGGTATTATCGGATTCACCTTCTTCTGTTTCAGTTCCCTTCGTTGTTTTATTAATTCTAACGTGTCTGATGTAATCCATGGCTTAAGTTGCTTTTTCTTGGTCGGAATTAAATCTTTGGCTGCAGTTATCAAGATATCTCTAGCTTGTACTGCCAGTTCATCAGGTGTCATTTCCTCTTGTACAGACATCAAGACCCCAAAACGATTCCTAACTCCTACGTTGTATGCATCTGGTATTTTTGTGAGATCAAAACGAAGTGGCCTTGGTCCTCGGGTAAGCTTTTTGAGTTTTAATTTCAGATCTGCTTCTAATAACTGATGATCTGTATCACAGTCTGCACTACGTAGGGTTTTTGCAGATGTTATGCTTGATCTTCATCTTCTTTGTATTAAAATATAATCTATCTGATTTTTGGTAATACTGTCTGGAGACTTCCATGTGAAGAATCTTCTTGGATGTTGTTTAAAAAGCGTGTTGGCTATCGTTAACTCATTTTCTGTGCAAAATTCAATTAATTTGTCACCTGCATCATTTCTATTTCCTAATCCAAATTTTCCTAAAATGTGTCTCTCATTTTCAGCTCTTCCTGCACCTACTTTTGCATTATACTAATACTAATATCCACAAATAGCGGCTAGTCGCGGTTTCACCCACCATCCATCCATCATGTGCCATGCCGATAAGCGTGGCCGGTCATGTTTTGCCATCTCACTCGATCACCAGAGTCGTTGATCATTTACGTGGTTCTGTCTTGACCACGCCACGTGGCCAAGCCATCCAGGTATTTACTTCTCGGTCTTCGCCTTGGTCTCCTCCTTTCGATCTAGCTAGTTGTCACCAAGTTCTCCAATTCATTTCTTCTCATAACATGCCCCAAAAATTTTGACTGTCTACGTCTGCTTGCTTGCGTTCACTGGCTGTGAACTCCAGCGTGAAGTCCTGTATGTCGGATGAAGACATCGTGTTGTCCCACATCAGTGTGACGTCATACCGGACTGAGGTTTGCGTGAGTAACAGTTGTCCCATGTTTGGCTTATTGGTGTGCAGACTGGTGGTTCCTCGCCGTACAGACAGACACTCTCCGACTTCGGAAGAATCAGCGATCCTACTACGTTAGCCAGGACCACGAAGGAACCTGATACCCAGGACGCACGACTGGGTCGTGTTAGTAGGTCTTGGCCAGTATAGAACCTGACCCTGGTACCTTGGAAACACCCCTACGTCCTACTGTCTAAGTCTAATGTCTCTAATCAGTTTACGATCTTCATTTGTTTCTTGAAGGACTTGTTCATTGGTTTTTCTGTATATCCATGGTATTCTTTGTATTTTCCTCAGAAACCACATTTCCACAGTCATTAGATGTTTTTCAGCTTGTCTGCTCATTGTCCACGCTTCACATCCATACAAAAGTACACGTTCTATGTAGCACTTCAACACGCTTTTTCTCGTTTTAATTTATATCTTTTAATTAGTCAGTATGTTTTTCATTTTGCAAAAGGCCACCGTCGCAAAGGCAATTCTTTTTCTAATCTCTTCAAGGCATCTCCCTTGAGATGTTATGACTGTTCTGAGATAACTGTATCGATTCACTTGTTTAAGAATATTCCCATTTACTTGTATATTTTTTTCCGCATATCCTATTTACAGGAAATCGCTGTCAACACCAGCATTTTACCGCTGTTGTTGATGTCATGATAACACTCAGTAGTTTGCCATTGCTTTCTGAGCCACCGGCTCACATATCTCCGTAAGGAACTAACGCGACACGATCCGCTACCGAATCTCGCGCAGCTGCGTTACCCCACGTGGATATATGGGATTACGGAGAAAGTCAATAACTTTTTCGCCAGGGAGACCAGCTACTTGTATATTACATTGTGGTATTTCTTTCTTCCTAGTGACGACCATAATCTGTGTCTTCTTACAATTTAATTCTAACCAAAGTTGTTCACTGAGTGCAACAACCGCATCCACTAGATGTTGCAGATCCTGTCCTGTTTCACCCACACAGGATAATAATTTGAAGACGATTGTTGTCCGAAGAGGGTAATGGCGCTTTGGCACGTACTCCCCTTGCTGCCCAGCAAGGCCACTTGTTGACTTGTTATGCTCCTTTAATCACGAATAACATCATCAAAGCCTTTCAGCATAACTGCCGCGGCAGAACGACCGGGGCGCGGACGATCATGCAGCTCTGTCTCTTGACTTTCTGAAGCTTTAACTCTCTAAGCCTAGCGACTGTCAGTGCTTCTATCGACTGCACACTTCAAACACAACATGCAAACGTTTGTGAATGTTTCCACAGTTTCTTTTTCTCAACAAGAAATTCTATTGAAATTCACCGTTTGTGCAAATTGTTCACACACACCTTTTTTAACTGATTAATGTAGCTTTTCTAAATGTTCAAATGTGATGCAATCTTAAACAAACAATAGAAATATTCCAGATCTGAAGTGGGCATCATTCCGTGTCTCTATCTTTATTATTCGCTGAGGCAAAAAATGGGGTGTATTGCTTTGTGACAGAACCTCGCAGTAACACCAATAGTGGTATCATTATTATTAGTAGTAGTAGCAGTAAAAAAGTAATAGCAGCAGTAGCAGCAGCAGCAGCAGCAACAGTAGTAGTAGTAGTAGTAGTAGTAGTAGTAGTAATTGTAGTAGTAGTAGTAGTAGTAGTAGTATAGTAGTAGTAGTAGTAGTAGTAGTAGTAGTAGTTGTTGTTGTTGTTGTAGTAGTAGTAGTAGTAGTAGTAGTAGTAGTAGTAGTAGTAGTAGTAGTAGTAGTAGTAGTAGTAGTAGTAGTAGCAGCAGCAGTAGTAGTAGTAGTTACAGCAGCAGCAGCAGTAGCAACAGCAGCAGCAGCATAGAGTTGGTAGGAAGACTGCGTTGCGGAGTGCTTTTTAGTGTCTGTGTTTGTTCTACAATCTTTCGTATTGGTACCATTTGCCCAATGAGTTTGTTTGTCTTATTGCGTCTATTTTCAATCTTGTCTTTTAATTTGCCATTTGATGATATTATGCTTTCTAAGTACTTGAAGCTCGTTATTTGTTTTAGGGGGTGTTCTTTTAGATGAATCTTTGTTCTTTTTCTTCTTTAGCTATAGTCATTACCTCTAGTTTACTGATGCTAATTTGCGTGTTATGTCCCTTAACTAAATTCATTCCACCAAGAACTGTACATGAATATCAATTGTTGTTCTTTCCCTTCGTTTGAACACAAACGTAGTCCACACACGTGCCACTACTGGATAGTGTATTGGACTAATTTTTCGTGTATTGTAGCTTTTCCTATTATGAGTGTGGCTCGCCATCAGGCAAACTCACTACTACCCCTCAAGTAGTTCGAAATTTACGTCCCCAACTCAAGAACGAGAAGCCAACATTTACATCCAACGGATCTGCTTGCGGAAGGAACACCCTATCGCGGCCACCAGGGATAGTTTAAGCGCGAGCGCGTCACTTTTGAAAGCATACGTATTTGACGACTAAAAACGTGGACATTAAGAGGTAATCTTGTGTCGACCACAGGCACTCAAGTAAGTAAGATGTTAAGACTTTTTAGGAGGTAGCAACTGCTAGTTTCAAGGAGGTGTGATAAAACGTGGTTAGAAATAACGCAGGGATTTAGAAACCTGCTTTAATTAGTGCATTTAATAGTTGGTTGTAAAAAGTCACATCCGAGAATTTACGACCCAGCGTCTTAAGACGAGACGTGGACTAATCCCGGGCCAACACCACCCTGTAGCAGTGGGTTCATTGGCCGCATAGGTCACGTCAGGTGACATGGCCTGACCAGGCGTCAGAAAGGAGGTCATTGAAAGGAAATTTGAAAAGGTTAGAGTTGTGGTGGGGAGAGTAAGACAGGCTCGTCTATATTTACTGTATTCTGTCTTATGGGGTAACAATGCAGTAGGCTGGCTGTAGTGAGCAGAGTGTCAATTTGTGGAGGGAGAAAGGGACGGTTAGCGACTCCGGTTTCACTAGTCATCTTCAGGGGCGTTGCCTGCTGGCAAGGGCGATCAGATGTCTGCGCAACCTCTTGTGATATGTATACACTTATGAGTTGATTTCTCTTTCTGGCTTGATGCAAGTCAAGTAGCTGTTAGTTTCTTCGCCGTCCTCTGTCTCTTCTTACATCAGTCTTACCCCTCTCTCTCTCCTCTCTCCATCTGTCTCTTCTTCTCTCTCGGTTCGTCTCTGTCATTCTTTCCCTCACTTCCTTCTTTTCTTTTCCTCTCTTTCCCTCTCTTTCTCTCTCCTTCTCTCTCTCCCTCCCTCTATCTCACCCTCTCTCCGTCTATCTCTCCCCTTTCCCTCCTTCTCTTCCCTTCTCTCTATCTCATTCTCTCTATTCTTCTCTCTCTCTCCTTTTCTCTTCTTATCTCTATCTTTCTCCCTCCCTCTCTCTCTCCCTCCCCTCTTTTCCCTCTTCTTCCTTTCCTCTCTCTCTTTTCTCCGTCTCTCTCTACCCTCTCTCTCTCTCTTGATCTGAATCTAAATTTTACAAATATACCGCAGTAGAGACCTGAAGTGGTTATTTGAAGTGTGAGGCCCATCACCATTTGCAGGTCTCGCTACACGCAGCTATAGGGCTAGTTTTTCCCTTTAGTAGAGAACGCTGAAAAAAAAAAAAAATGAATACTGGAGGTTTCATGCACCGTACATGGTTAGATAGCTGTATGACATGGGGTGGGGGGGGGGAAGGGGGGGGGGGGCGTTCCATTTCTAAATGTCATTTGCTTAAAGTTTACAGGTCTACAGGCAGGAGGTTCGACTTCATTGCACCGGGTGTTATCCCATATGGCTTGGTCCCTTTCTGCAGGGTGGCCTGCTGAAAGTGTCGTACAAAGCATGGACTCAGTGGCTCCAGTGACGACCCCCAGGAGTCTCCGAGAATATTACACTCGTCAATCGATTGACAACCGGAATCGAAGCCACAACTTTCTGCGCGCAAGGTACTTCGCTCATGAGACCCGCAGTCGTTTACTTTCCCAGCTCAGAACACCCATCATGCCCCATTTGGTATATTCAAATATGGGTTAGCACCATGAACCCAATGTATCTTAAGGCGCATGAAAGTGTTGATTACTTATTTAATATCCAGTCTTGAGATTTAGTATGATGATTATACATCATAATCATCATCATAATCGTCATTATCATAATCGTCATTATCATAATCATCATCATAATCGCCATTTCATAATAATCATCATAATAATCATCATCAAATTAATCATCATAATAATCATCATCAAAATCTTTATCATCATAATCGTCATCAAAATCCTCATCATCACAATCGTCATCATCATAATCATCATTGAGGTTAGCATGGCCCAATGGATAAGAGGTGTTCGTTCTTAAAGTTCCGGTGTGCTGATGCCGAGTAAGTGGGTTCAACCCCTACAACGGTCAGTTGGACTAAAATGTTGAGGTTTCGTCCTTGACTTGCACAGGAGTGGGTTGAAGTACCGGAAAACATGACATACTGGCCCAATGTAATAGTGACACTGGGTCGTGAGTGCAGAGAATGGGCAGCGGGCCGCACAGAGTTTGGGGTGTAACAACAGATCCAGAGTAATACACATCAATGTGATATAGTAATCAATACTGATGGGGCAGTGGTGAGAAACAGAGGTGTTGTTGGGGTTTCATTGCGAAGGTTAATCGACGAGTCTTGAAAAGAAGAGTATAGCATATGAGGCTACGACCTCCAGCATGAGAATGGAGGTGGAAGTAGTCACAGCGGCATTCCGTTGGTTAGAGGAGATCACTGCAACACATACTGTATTCATCACGGACTCAAGGAGTATGCTTAGTAAAGTGGAGAAAGGAATGTTTCACGTGGAATGGCTCTCGTCGCTTCAGCGGTCACAGATTGTGAGAATTGTTGGATATTTTGCCCTGGCCATGTGGGAGTGTGGGGGAATTAACAGCCTGATAGGCTGGCAGGGAATGCATCTCTTGGTGACAGATTACCTATGGGAAAGGGAGAGGTCGTTGTGCGCCTGTGGGATCAGGTGGGGAACGTGGAGGAATAAATTGAGAACCCGTACGTGGAAAGGATGAAATTGCGGGGGATTGGCAGGAGTTGTGGAAGAATCTCAAAACTGCGAGGGAAGAACAGGAGAACGTTCAATCAGACAGCGGTGGGAATGATTAGTAGTATGACTCTTCGCTGGCTGTTGAACGAGGGGATGGAGCGCGTCTGGGAATGTCCTGAGTGCAGTGATGTCAGTTCTTAGATCAACTCAACTCAACTCAACCTTGATTGGAGTCGTAAATTATGTACCTGAGAAATCGGAGTGGTTCGCCAGATGGCGAGGGACACTGGTAATATGGAAAGATAATCCACACGCAAAAACCAGTCCAGTGCACTAGTAGTAGTAGCAATTGTGTGGACTTTGCTTGAATTTATAACTGTTCATGAATGGATATTGTCATTGTTATTTCCCTTGTGTTATATATGCCACTGTTAGTTCCACCAGAACAGTAGCACGGGAAGTGAAGGCTTGTGAAATAATATTTGAAGGTAGGATGTGTTGGCTGACAGGAGCAAATATAAATAATATCACTGCTCTGCTTTAAACAGACACAACGCAATTAAACAATGACGGGGTTACCGAACGTTGCAACAGCAACACAAGAAGAAGAAGAAGAAAAGTTATAGGACGGGAATGCGGAGGACGAGTTAGAACAGTGGTTCTCAACCTCTTTCGGCCTGTCCAAGATAACGCTTAGTAGTTTGCCATTGCATTCTGAGCGGCCGGCTCACATACCCCGTAAATTACCGATGCGATTCGAACCACTGCTGATTCTCACCGTCATCACGTTACCGACGAGAGTATACGAGATTACGGAGAAAAGTCATAACCTCTAAGCCACGAAGCCGGCTTTGTGGGTCTACTTACTTTATAAATTGAATTTTAGAAGGGTGAGACGTTCAGAACCGTTCAGTATGAAGGGAAAAACAATATCAAGTAATCGGTTCTTGTATTAACGCGACCTTGAAATAATCTTAATCCCTCCCCCCCCCCCCCCCCCGGAAACCCTAAAATTCCCCCTGGTGTGGCGGGGGGGGGGGGAATTCCCCACCGGTTGAGAACCACTGAGTTAGAAGATTCAATCACTCAAAGGCGACCATAAAGTATTTTTAAACAAGTAAATTGCCAAGTAACCAATTCATCGTGTCGTGTGGCTTCTCGTTGTTATTTGGTGATTCATTCATAATGTTTCGGGTACATCTTTTCGTGATCAAACCTAAATGACTGGATGAATTGCTTAGTCCCACTGTACTTCTAGCTCTCAGAATACAGAATTTCAGCATTAATGTGTATTCACAAATCTGGCAATGAGAATGTCCATTAACTGAACTTGAAAATTAATGCGGCTGTCTCCCTTGATTTACAGATCATAAAAGGAGATTAAATATTTTAAACAATGTTTGTGTTTAGGGTATTATGTAGTGTCCTTGATGTAGTTGTATCGCGGTGTGTGTTTGTTGTTTGTGTGCTGACCAAGGCTTTAGTCACAACATCCATTTTGTTACTGGTGATAGCGTTCTAGTCAAGCTTACCGATTCTGCTTCTCGCTTGTTGGTGATTCATTCATTGTGTGTGTGTGTGGGGGGGGGGGGGGGGGGGGCAGGCGGTACCCTAGTGGCTAGACGTTCCATTCCTGGTTCGGTGGTCATTAGGGTCGAATCTACATCAGAGCGGATGGTTGACATTGACACGGGCTTCCGTGTGACTGGTGCCTGGAACGGGTACTAGAACATGACTTGGGAAATAAAGGCAGCAGGCGTGGTACTGAATACACCAGCAAACGAAGCTACACAAATATGGGTCAGCCAACAATTATGGGGTTGAATGCGACGTCATGTAAAGGACATGCAGCTAACTTGTTTCTTTAGGTAATCAGGACATTGGGAATGACAGTCACGTCTCCAAATGTTCATAATATACGAGGATGCAACCCGAGAGTTACCGAAGTCTTCACTGTTGTATCAGTCAACATAATATTTGTGACAAGCTCTTGTCCATGTGTATCAATCAACACAGAATGTATGACCAGCTCTTGTCCAAGTGTATCAATAAACACAGAATGTATGACCAGCTCTTGTCCAAGTGTATCAATCAACACAGAATGTATGACCAGCTCTTGTCCGTGTGTGTCAATCAACACAGTATGTGTGACCAGTTCTTGTCCGTGTGTATCAATCAACTCAGAATGTATGACCAGCTCTTGTCCAGGTGTATCAATCAACACAGAATGTATGACCAGCTCTTGTCCGGGTGTATCAATCAACACAGAATGTATGACCAGCTCTTGTCCGGGTGTATCAATCAACACAGAATGTATGACCAGCTCTTGTCCGGGTGTATCAATCAACACAGAATGTATGACCAGCTCTTGTCCAGGTGTATCAATCAACAAAGTATGTATGACCAGCTCTTGTCTATGTGTATCAATCAACACAGAATGTATGACCAGCTCTTGTCCAGGTGTATCAATCAACACAGAATGTATGACCCGCTCTTTTCCAGGTGTATCAATCAACAAAGAATGTATGACCAGCTCTTGTCCAGGTGTATCAATCAACACAGTATGTATGACCAGTTCTTGTCCAGGTGTATAAATCAACACAGAATGTATGACCAGCTCTTGTCCAGGTGTATCAATCAACGAAGTATGTATGACCAGCTCTTGTCCGGGTGTATCAATCAACACAGAATGTATGACCAGCTCTTGTCCAGGTGTATCAATCAACACATAATGTATGACCAGCTCTTGTCCAGGTGTATCAATCAACACAGAATGTATGACCAGCTCTTGTCTAGGTGTATCAATCAACACAGAATGTATGACCAGCTCTTGTCCAGGTGTATCAATCAACACAGAATGTATGACCACATCTTGTCCAGGTGTGTCAATTAACACAGAATGTAAGACCAGCTCTTGTCCAGGTGTATCAATCAACACAGAATGTATGACCAGCTCTTGTCCAGGTGTATCAATCAACACAGAATGTATGACCAGCTCTTGTCCAGGTGTATCAATCAACACAGAATGTAAGACCAGCTCTTGTTTAGGTGTATCAATCAACACAGAATGTAAGACCAGCTCTTGTCCAGGTGTATCAATCAACACAGAATGTATGACCAGCTCTTGTCCAGGTGTATCAATCAACACAGAATGTATGACCAGCTCTTAACCAGGTGTATCAATCAACACAGAATGTATGACCAGCTCTTGTCCGGGTGTATCAATCAACGAAGTATGTATGACCAGCTCTTGTCCAGGTGTATCAATCAACACAGAATGTATGACCAGCTCTTGTCCAGGTGTATCAATCAACACAGAATGTATGACCAGCTCTTGTCCAGGTGTATCAATCAACACAGAATGTATGACCAGCTCTTGTCCGGGTGTATCAATCAACGAAGTATGTATGACCAGCTCTTGTCCAGGTGTATCAATCAACGAAGTATGTATGACCAGCTCTTGTCCGGGTGTATCAATCAACGAAGTATGTATGACCAGCTCTTGTCCAGGTGTATCAATCAACGAAGTATGTATGACCAGCTCTTGTCCGGGTGTATCAATCAACGAAGTATGTATGACCAGCTCTTGTCCAGGTGTATCAATCAACACAGAATGTATGACCAGCTCTTGTCCGGGTATATCAATCAACACAGAATGTATGACCAGCTCTTGTACGGGTGTATCAATCAACGAAACATGTATGACCAGCTCTTGTCCGGGTGTATCAATCAACGAAGTATGTATGACCAGCTCTTGTCCAGGTGTATCAATCAACGAAGTATGTATGACCAGCTCTTGTCCGGGTGTATCAATCAACACAGTATGTATGACCAGCTCTTGTCCGGGTGTATCAATCAACGAAGTAAATGTGAACAGCTCTTGTCCAGGTGTAAGTCAACACAGTATGTATGACCAGCTCTTGTCCAGGTGTAAGTCAACACAGTATGTATGACCAGCTCTTGTCCAGGTGTAAGTCAACACAGTATGTATGACCAGCTCTTGTCCGGGCGTAGCAGGCAATACATGGTATGTAAACATCTTACGTTTGGTATGAACATACCAAATCCAGCTTGATATTTCAACATGCAGCACAGCTGATGTTATCATCATCATCATGTGCCATGCCTATACGCGTGGGCGGTCATGTTTCGCCATCTCAGTCGATCACCAGCGTTATAGATCAGCTCAGTGTTCCTGTCTCGACCATGCCATGTGGCCAAGCCATCCAGGCATTTACTTCTCTGTCTTCGCCTTGTTCTCTTTCCATCGATCTTGCCAGTTGTTACCAAGTTCTCCAATATATTTCTTCTCATAACGTGACCAAAAATGTTGACTCTCTAATCAGTTTACGATTTTCATTTGTTTCTTGTAATACTTGGTCATTGGTTTTAATGTCTCTCCGTAGTATCCGTTGTATTTTCCTCAAAAACCACTTTTCCACAGCTATTAGATATTTTTCAGCCTATTTTCTCATTGTCCACGCTTCACGTGCATACAAAAGTCCAGGTTCTATGTAGCACCTCAACACTTTTTCTTGTTGCAAATAATGTTTTACACAAGGTAAAAGGTAAAATAAAACGTGTACGCTGCGTTCATGATGGTGGTTGTCCTCGGTGAGCTTTGGCTGTGTTCATGATGGTAGCTGTCTTACTTGAGCATTGGTTATGTTCATGGTAATGGTTGTCCTCCGTGAGTATTGGTTGTGTTCATGATGGTGGTTGTCCTCGGTGAGCTTTGGCTGTGTTCATGATGGTGGTTGTCCTCCGTGAGCATTGGTTGTGTTCATGATGGTGGTTGTCCTCAGTGAGCATTGGCTGTGTTCATGGTGGTGGTTGTCCTCAGTGAGCTTTGGCTGTGTTCATGGTGGTGGTTGTCCTCAGTGAGCATTGGTTGTGTTCATGATGGTGGTTGTCCTCGGTGAGCTTTGGCTGTGTTCATGATGGTGGTTGTCCTCCGTGAGCATTGGCTGTGTTCATGATGGTGGTTGTCCTCAGTGAGCATTGGTTGTGTTCATGATGGTGGTTGTCCTCGGTGAGTATTGGCTGTGTTCATGATGGTGGTTGTCCTCGGTGAGCTTTGGCTGTGTTCATGATGGTGGTTGTCCTCAGTGAGCATTGGTTGTGTTCATGATGGTGGTTGTCCTCGGTGAGTATTGGCTGTGTTCATGATGGTGGTTGTCCTCGGTGAGCTTTGGCTGTGTTCATGATGGTGGTTGTCCTCGGTGAGTATTGGCTGTGTTCATGATGGTGGTTGTCCTCGGTGAGCTTTGGCTGTGTTCATGATGGTGGTTGTCCTCCGTGAGCATTGGCTGTGTTCATGATGGTGGTTGTCCTCAGTGAGCATTGGTTGTGTTCATGATGGTGGTTGTCCTCGGTGAGTATTGGCTGTGTTCATGATGGTGGTTGTCCTCGGTGAACTTTGGCTGTGTTCATGATGGTGGTTGTCCTCGGTGAGCTTTGGCTGTGTTCATGGTGGTGGTTGTCCACGGTGAGTATTGGCTGTGTTCATGATGGTGGTTGTCCTCCGTGAGCATTGGCTGTGTTCATGATGGTGGTTGTCCTCAGTGAGCATTGGTTGTGTTCATGATGGTGGTTGTCCTCGGTGAGTATTGGCTGTGTTCATGATGGTGGTTGTCCTCGGTGAGCTTTGGCTGTGTTCATGATGGTGGTTGTCCTCGGTGAGCTTTGGCTGTGTTCATGATGGTGGTTGTCCTCCGTGAGCTTTGGCTGTGTTCATGGTGGTGGTTGTCCTCGGTGAGCTTTGGCTGTGTTCATGGTGGTGGTTGTCCACGGTGAGCATTGGCTGTGTTCATGGTGGTGGTTGTCTTCGGTGAGCATTGGTTGTGTTCATGATGGTGGTTGTCCTCGGTGAGCATTGGTTGTGTTCATGATGGTGGTTGTCCTCGGTGAGCATTGGTTGTGTTCATGGTGGTGGTTGTCCTCGGTGAGCTTTGGCTGTGTTCATGGTGGTGGTTGTCCTCGGTGAGCTTTGGCTGTGTTCATGGTGGTGGTTGTCCTCGGTGAGCATTGGTTGTGTTCATGGTGGTGGTTGTCCTCGGTGAGCTTTGGCTGTGTTCATGATGGTAGCTGTCTTACTTGAGCATTGGTTATGTTCATGGTAATGGTTGTCCTCCGTGAGCTTTGGCTGTGTTCATGGTGGTGGTTGTCCTCGGTGAGCATTGGTTGTGTTCATGATGGTGGTTGTCCTCGGTGAGCATTGGTTGTGTTCATGGTGGTGGTTGTCCTCGGTGAGCATTGGTTGTGTTCATGGTGGTGGTTGTCCTCGGTGAGCATTGGTTGTGTTCATGATGGTGGTTGTCCTCGGTGAGCATTGGTTGTGTTCATGATGGTGGTTGTCCTCGGTGAGCATTGGTTGTGTTCATGGTGGTGGTTGTCCTCGGTGAGCATTGGTTGTGTTCATGATGGTGGTTGTCCTCGGTGAGCATTGGTTGTGTTCATGGTGGTGGTTGTCCTCGGTGAGCATTGGTTGTGTTCATGATGGTGGTTGTCCTCGGTGAGCATTGGTTGTGTTCATGGTGGTGGTTGTCCTCGGTGAGCATTGGTTGTGTTCATGATGGTGGTTGTCCTCGGTGAGCATTGGTTGTGTTCATGGTGGTGGTTGTCCTCGGTGAGCATTGGTTGTGTTCATGATGGTGGTTGTCCTCGGTGAGCATTGGTTGTGTTCATGGTGGTGGTTGTCCTCGGTGAGCATTGGTTGTGTTCATGATGGTGGTTGTCCTCGGTGAGCATTGGTTGTGTTCATGGTGGTGGTTGTCCTCGGTGAGCATTAGTTGTGTTCATGATGGTGGTTGTCCTCGGTGAGCATTGGTTGTGTTCATGGTGGTGGTTGTCCTCGGTGAGCTTTGGCTGTGTTCATGGTGGTGGTTGTCCTCGGTGAGCTTTGGCTGTGTTCATGGTGGTGGTTGTCCTCGGTGAGCATTAGTTGTGTTCATGGTGGTGGTTGTCCTCCGTGAGCTTTGGTTGTGTTCATGGTGGTGGTTGTCCTCGGTGAGCTTTGGCTGTGTTCATGATGGTGGTTGTCCTCGGTGAGCATTGGTTATGTTCATGATGGTGGTTGTCCTCGGTGAGCTTTGGCTGTGTTCATGGTGGTGGTTGTCCTCGGTGAGCATTGGTTATGTTCATGATGGTGGTTGTCCTCGGTGAGCATTGGTTATGTTCATGGTGGTGGTTGTCCTCGGTGAGCTTTGGCTGTGTTCATGATGGTGGTTGTCCTCGGATAGCATTGGTTATGTTCATGATGGTGGTTGTCCTCGGTGAGCTTTGGCTGTGTTCATGATGGTGGTTGTCCTCGGTGAGCATTGGTTGTGTTCATGATGGTGGTTGTCCTCGGTGAGCTTTGGCTGTGTTCATGGTGGTGGTTGTCCTCGGTGAGCATTGGTTATGTTCATGATGGTGGTTGTCCTCGGTGAGCTTTGGTTGTGTTCATGGTGGTGGTTGTCCTCGGTGAGCATTGGTTGTGTTCATGATGGTGGTTGTCCTCGGTGAGCATTGGTTGTGTTCATGATGGTGGTTGTCCTCGGTGATCATTGGCTGTGTTCATAGTGGTGGTTGTCCTCGGTGAGCATTGGCTGTGTTCATGATGGTGGTTGTCCTCAGTGAGCTTTGGCTGTGTTCATAGTGGTGGTTGTCCTCGGTGAGCATTGGCTGTGTTCATAGTGGTGGTTGTCCTCAGTGAGCTTTGGCTGTGTTCATAGTGGTGGTTGTCCTCGGTGAGCTTTGGCTGTGTTCATGATGGTGGTTGTCCTCGGTGAGCATTGGCTGTGTTCATGATGGTGGTTGTCCTCGGTGAGCTTTGGCTGTGTTCATGGTGGTGGTTGTCCTCGGTGAGCATTGGCTGTGTTCATGGTGGTGGTTGTCCTCGGTGAGCTTTGGCTGTGTTCATGATGGTGGTTGTCCTCGGTGAGCTTTGGCTGTGTTCATGATGGTGGTTGTCCTCGGTGAGCATTGGCTGTGTTCATGATGGTGGTTGTCCTCGGTGAGCATTGGTTGTGTTCATGATGGTGGTTGTCCTCGGTGATCATTGGTTGTGTTCATGATGGTGGTTGTCCTCGGTGAGCATTGGTTGTGTTCATGGTGGTGGTTGTCCTCGGTGAGCATTGGTTGTGTTCATGATGGTGGTTGTCCTCGGTGAGCATTGGTTGTGTTCATGGTGGTGGTTGTCCTCGGTGAGCTTTGGATGTGTTCATAGTGGTGGTTGTCCTCGGTGAGCATTGGCTGTGAAATCTGCTGGCACTGAAAGAGTTACGCGGTTATCCTCATTGTTATCCCTGACTGATTAAGTGCCATGGGATAATTAAATGTCTTAAGCGACTTCCCGTATCTGCCTAGGGCTTATATACAGTAATTGTCCTGATCAGAGCATTAGAACAGCATCAGTACCGCAGGATTGGTTGCATAGCTATCTCATCCCTCTCCCAAAACCATTCAAGGATCATTCAAAACTTAGCGGCTTTAGGATTATCACCCTTCAAAATACATTCGGGAAGGTTTTAGAGAAGATAGTCGCTGTTAAGCTGCAGGATTTTTACGAAAGAGGGAAGCTTCTTCCAAGAGGCCTGGGGAGCTACAGGCCAGGAAAAGATACCTGGTCAAATGCGGCCACCTTTGCCTTTGACGTTTATGAGGGGTTCCAGAGTAGACAGGAAACGATGGCGGCAGCGCTTGATCTCGAGGATGCGTACAATAGAGTTCGCTATGATATTTTGATGACTGCACTTATGGAGAAGGGGGTCAATCCCTGGTTGGTGAACTGGATAGCAGCCGTCCTGCATTCTCGTCAGGTTGCTCTCCGTCTGGGCGCATGGACCTCAGAGCCACATATTTTAACCCCGGGACTGCCACAGGGATCTGCAATCTCACCGGTGCTCTTTAATGTGTATACGAGCAAGATTGCATACCTAGAAGCACCAGGGGTTGGAAGGATTCTAACTTTTGCAGATGATATTCTTGCATACAGGCAGGGGAGAAATATGGATCAAACAGCCCAGGAGCTACAGGTGACAGTAGACAAAGTGATTGACTGGTGCACTGAAATGAGTGCTGTCATCAACCCGGAAAAGGCGGCTGTGTTGTGGTGCTCTCTGGACAACAGGATTGTGAGAGATGATGCCCCAAGCCTCACGATAGATGGCAGAAGCGTCAACAGAGAGAACAAACTGAAGTATCTGGGAATCACATTTGACAGGAGTCTGTCCTTCAAGGACCATGTGGAGACGGTTGTGACAAGATCCCAAAAGGGACTCAATGCACTTAAAACTATGGCTGCAATGGACACAGAGCAGAGAATGCTCTTCACACTATACCAGCACTTGATCCTCTCAGTGATTGATTATGGACTAGGACTGCTCACTGTCTCAAAGAGTCAGCTGGTGAAATTAGAGCGCATACAGAACGAAGCTATGCGGGTCATTCTGGGATGCACCAGAGATACTCCAGTAGTGTGTATGCGTTACATCCTTGGTCTGCCTACTGTTGCTGGTAGGCACAAGGTGATGCAGGCGAAGGCATACCTCAGAGTAGCTGCAGACACAGATCACCCGTTGCATGAGGCGCTGGACGTAGTTAAGGGTCAGAGACTGATAAGAGGGAAATCATGGATGGCTCAGGCGGAGGATACGATCAGACAGGTGTGCCCCTTGGAGAACATCAGGCGAGGAGAGGAGTGGGTCAGAGTGCCAGCCGAGCAGTCAGACTTGTGCAGAGTTATAATCACATTGAGCCGGGAGTGCAGGGAGTGGCCAGCAGGGGCCACAGAAGTGGAAATTCAGCAACTAATTCAGGATAATTCTCGCCCGGGTGATGTGATTATCTACACGGATGGGTCGGTGTTGAGAGGTAGGAGAAGTGCCTGGGGGTTCTTGGCAAAAGCTAATGGTCGGCATTTGGTGCAGGAGAGCCTGGCGTATGATAACACAACATCTAGCTTAAGAATGGAGGTGGAGGCGGTCAGTGCAGCTTTCCGCTGGATAGAGAACACGATACATACACAGATTGTGATTGTAACTGACTCAGAAAGCATGCTGAGGAGGGTGAGAACAGGCAAACTTCGTGCAGAGTGGCTTGCTTCGCTTCGGAGGTCACGGGTAGCAAGCATCACCTGGATTTTTTCTCCTGGGCATGCCGGTGTGCTGGGGAATGAACAGGCGGACAGATTGGCTGGCTTGGCAAAATTTGGTGGAGTATTGATGCATGACAAAACAGACGTGGTTGCGGCCTTGTGGGAGCACGTGTACACCTCGGAGGAGCAAATAGATCACCATAGTCTGGTAAGAATGAGGCAGCGAGGTGTGACGAGGGGATCTGGCCAACAATCGACGCTCAGAGGAAAGGCGAGACGGACATATAATCAGATTGCTACTGGAACTATTAGTGTTGGAACTCTTCGCTGGCTGCTGAGGATGGGAACGGAGCGCTTATGGGAATGTCCCGAATGCTGTGATGTCGGTTCCTAGATCAATCAATCAATCAATCAATCAATCCAACTCCATTTAATTTGATATATAATACAACATGTCTGATATCATATTAACAACTGTTAAGTCATAACTGTTAGTTAGTTAGTTAGTTAGTCGCAGTTCCAACTTCACAGCAACGGGTCTTCCCCATTATGCTCTGTTCCTGTGCCAGTGAATATCACACAAAATGCTCCCAACTGCCCAATGTGAAAAGTGGAAAAGACAGGAGTCTTGACAAACAACAGCTCGCACAGATACACTGTGCATAATGCCGCCACCAGAATGTCAACACAATAGTCCCCCACAAAACACCCAGTTCATTTCTGATGGAATCGGCAGTCATTTTCCCATCTGTATGTTTCCCAGATGTTCACCCACACAGTCCACGAAACACAGTTCATCGTCGATGGCAGTGGCAGTCAACCAGAAGCTCAGCAGCCACGCATTTCTGCATAAGGCAAAAACCGGTCAACTCTGGGACATAGCCATCTGCCATCGCTCCGAACATGCAGTCACGTTCCAAAAAACCTCGGGCAGATTCACAAGCATTTCACACAAAACTCACAGCTCACAGTGTCGCGCCACGCACTCACTCAGTAGCAAGGCGACGGAACCATCAAGCCTCCTTAGTCGCCTCTTACGACATGCATGGCAGGCTACAGTGTTGCTATTCTTTGCTTCCCTTATGGGCCCCGGCAACACACGGGGGAGTCATAACTGTAACAGATAACTGTAACATACCCTTACTTCCCATTTCCCGCCATCCATTTTTATTTGATCAAAACCTTCTTTTTGTTTTGCACAGAACCTGTTAACTTTAGTCTTTCAATGCTCAGCCGACACTTCTAGCTCAGTTCTCCGAGCCACGCTAATCTAGCAACTTTCACCCCACACAAGCACCATGCTGAAGACAAGAATTTAGCTACCTTCAGCCTGTTCCCAACCGCAACAGAAGTAGTAACGGCAATATATTATCAGAATGTCTGCTTCGATTCTCTTGTCTACCTGGCTGTACATAGAAGAGACGGCCAGAAAGGCTGTTGACTGCTGCACTGATGTTACCCGTGATAGGATGATCAGAAGCGGTTCTTTCACACTTTCTGATGACTGTGGCTGTAACCATCATCACGTGCTGTCAGAACATAAATCTTTCAAGAGTAGTTTGGGTGTGTAAAACCTTTGACGTTTTTCTTGCCTTCTTAGGCAGAAACGTTAGAATCATCGTGTTCTTGACGAGGTGGTATGGTGAAAGTTCTTCTATGAAATAACAACAGTTATTTACGTGTAAGTCCCGAGAAAAAAAAATGAAGACTACGACACAAAAAATTGATGTTTCGATTATAATAATCTTTCTCGTGAGCAAAAAAAAAAAAAAAAAACCCAAAGAAAAACATGACATTAGAAAATGTAATAAAATTAAAACACAAACAGTCAAAGTCTAGATATGACATGTTGCTAGGCCATTATACATCCTTTCTCGCAGGAGTTACATGCTTCTAACTGTTGTGATGTCCCATTGTTGTATCCTGCTGCAAGCCGCTGTGTCTCCTATCTATGAGTGTTCTTCCATTGCCCAAACTACTGTTGGGATATTAGAAATTTCGAAACCAGAAAACGCATGACCTCTGACTTCCAACCGTGGCGCCTGCGGGTTGGGTGGGTTCTCTCCTCACACTGGTCAGTTGGACTTTTACGTTGACATCTCATTCAAACAACAAAGGCAAAATAAAAAAAAATGGTGTATAACCTTTGCAATACGTCGCAATCAACTCCAACACCAGGCTGGTTTACTCGGCAATGTTACGTTCAGTAGTTTGCCATCGCTTTCTGAAAGAGAAGTAAATCTTCATGGCTAACTGTCTGGAGTAGCGATTTATTCTCTCTACTCAGCGCATCAGGAGTTTAATCCCAAGCGTATTAAGCACAGCGGCCACGAAGACCTGTAGTAGAAAGCTATTGGCCGTAAGACTATCTATAATATCGACCTGGCATTGATGGCAACGTCCCGCAAAGAAGATGAAATCAAAACAACACACCTCCTGGGCAGTGGGTTGGAGATTGTTGACAATGAAATGCCCAAACATGAAATTTTACTTGGCGGGCGCGTTGGCGGCATGGTAAGAGCGTTACTCTGTCAATGGCCAAGCCACAGTCAGACGCGGGTTCTATCCCCGCACTCGCCTGTCGTTACGGAAGGCAAGGACTGGCCATGTATTTCTCCATGAATTCAAGCCTAAACATGTGATGGTCCTTACACTTGGCCGGCTCCTTGGTGAGGTAGTTATGGACGCCGTTCGAAACACAAGTGCGCGCGATTTGGCAGCAGACCGCGTTGTGCTGTTTTTTTTTAAAAAACGAAATGATAAATGTTCTGGTCGTTCAGAAAGCAATGGCAAACTACTGAACCTAAACTTGCCAAGACATCTATAACAGCAAACAATGCTGGTGTTGAATGCGAACGTCCTGTAAAGGATATGCAACTAACTTTAACCTAACACTTGACATACCCACGGCAGACTGGCGTTGAAGTGTTATATCGAAGGTCATATGTCGTAGGCTGTGACCCGTGGGAGGTGAACGTGCATACTAGGAGTAACTTGGGCTCAACGCAGATGTGCAGTTCAAAGTGGCCGAGTGGATAAGAACATTCGCTCTTAAACTTCCGGTGTGCTGATGCCGAGGTAGCGGATTCAACCCCTACACCGGTCTGTTGGTTTAACATGTTGACTTCTCGTCCTTGACTTGGGAGACGTGAATTACAAGTACTTCAGAAGTCAGAGTGGGTTCGCTTGATAGCGAGGGACACTGGTAATATAGGAAAAGCCCAGTGCACTAGAAGCAACAGTACGTCAATGGACTACGCTGGGGTTCAAAGGGAGCAAAGGCAACCGGAGATGTGGCTCCAGAGACGGATGGCGCGAAACTTTGGACTGCAAAAGTAACTTACAGCGAGTGTGTGGAACTTCATTCATTCATTCATTCATTCATTCAGTAGCATGTCCTTTGCAGAACCTCGCTCCCATAACAACTTTCCTGAAAACTCGGTCATAAGCAAAATGTCCCGCGACCGATACACCCATCTGGAGATCATCCGCCACATCCTGCGCCCATCTTCTCTTTGGCTTTCCTCTTCCTCTCTTCCCATATACCCCTCCATTTTTGTT
>JACEFZ010016049.1:215000-244393 GCA_014155875.1 Cepaea nemoralis
AGTCAAGGACGAGAAGTCAATATTGAAGACACCAAGCCAAGGACGAGAACTCAACACTAAAGACCCCAAGTCAAGGACGAGAACTCAACACTAAAGACCCCAAGTCAAGGACGAGAAGTCAACATTGAAGACCCCAATTCAAGGACGACAAGTCAACATTGAAGACACCAAGTCAAGGACGACAAGTCAACATTAAAGACCCCAAGTCAAGGACGAGAAGTCAACACTGAAGACCCCAAGTCAAGGACGAGAAGTCAACACTGAAGACACCAAGTCAAGGACGACAAGTCAACATTGAAGACACCAAGTCAAGGACGACAAGTCAACATTAAAGACCCCAAGTCAAGGACGAGAACTCAACACTAAAGACCCCAAGTCAAGGACGAGAACTCAACACTAAAGACCCCAAGTCAAGGACGAGAAGTGAACATTGAAGACCCCAAGTCAAGGACGACAAGTCAACACTGAAGACACCAAGTCAAGGACGAGAAGTCAAAATTGAAGACCCCAAGTCAAGGACGAGAAGTCAACACTGAAGACCTCAAGTCAAGGACGATAAGTCAAAATTGACGACCCCAAGTCAAGGACGAGAAGTCAACACTGAAGACCCCAAGTCAAGGACGAGAAGTTAACACTGAAACCAACTGACTGGTGTGGGGAATAAAGCCACTACGCAGCGACCAGAAGAGAAGTTTTAAACACGTTAACATCTCAGCCACAGAGATCTCTATAGTAGTAGTAATAATAATAATCCTAACAACAACAACATCAATAACAATAGACATTCTATTGTAACCACGATAATGTCCAAGGTAATCCACTGACAAATACCACCGTAGAGCATAAAGTATTCGACCCCACATATAACAGGTGGCGGCATATTGAGTTTAGACCCCCACACATAACAGGTAGTGGCATACTGAGTCTAGACCCCACATACAGCAGGTCGCAGTATATTAAGCCTAGACCCCAGATATAACAGGTCGCAGTATATTGAGCCTATGTGAGCAGTTCCTGCCCCAGCCGCCTTGTTTTCCCCAGACAATTTGCAGAATATTCTTTACAACACATGGGACCAAATTTACTAAGTTAAATCGCTCCCATATCGTATACACAACAAACAACAACAACAACAACAACAACAACAACAACAACAACAACAACAACAACAACACTATCACTTCTCCCGCCACGAGTCCTATTAAACAGCTAACGGACTCTTTTCCACGCCTTTCGAGATGCTGAGTATATGGTGCCGGCGTCCATAGATATAGCGTCCATCGTTATAGCGTCCATAGTTATAAGAGTCCATAGTTATAGCGTGTCAGGTCTTAGTCAGATATGACTGAGCTACCGTATAACAGTAGACGGTACTACCTGCTTTCTGTTAGCGCCGAACGTTGGGTGGCGCTTACCAAACCCGACACCCCACATTGTGCCAACGGCTTCGGGCGGAAGAGCGCAATTGGGAGGGTATAAGCCTTACCCTGGTGTGAGGAAATGCAACCTAAAGACAAAGTGTCATGGCAAGGCAGACCAGGCCCTAAACCTTGGTTGGCGGCTGGTCTAGGATCGAAGCTCCGACAGGCAGACAATTAGAGCATTGCTTTGCTGATCCGGCAGCTTCTGCAGCTTGTCTTGTTCCAGATGTAGGGGTGTTACCTTTCCTCTGGAGTGAACTAGGCAGTCCGAGAGAGGGATCATGCTGCATGGGCAACACATGATCTCTATATTTTAGCCCAGGCTTTGTGCTATGGAGAGGCAATAACTCCATCCCTTACAAACTATCGTCTGTCAAGACGGCAAGGTGCCAGTGATAGTTATAGCGTCCATAGATGATGTGGTCAATATAACTTAGGTCACCTTTACCTCCCTGAACACGTCCTGGTATCCATTAAAGTTAATCGACCTGGGAGCTAATTCATATTGGTAGGCAAAAAATTCTAGCATTGCTTCTAGGGGAGCTGGCTGACACTCACAACTTCGAGGACAGGCCCGCCGGAAACATCATCAGACTGCTACTGGTACCATTAATTTTGGGACTCTTCGCTGGCTGTTAAAAATGAGTACGGAGCACTTGTGGGAATGTCCCGAGTGATGAGATGTTGGTTCTGCCTCAACTCAACTCATACCATTACTGAGAACTGAACCTGCGCCATTACTAAGCTAGCGCACTAACTACTGTGCCATTACACCTCTGAGCAATAAACATCATGATGATGCTGATTGTGATGCTAATAATAATAATAATAATAATAATAATAATAATAATAATAATAATAATAATAATAATAATAATTATCATTGTTCGGACACCCCTTTGTTGCCTCACACGCTTTGTCGCTGGGTCGCAATGTAAATGGAGGGCCCTAACGCTGTAATATGAAGAGCCCATTTTATCTAACGACGTGAGGACTACAATTCACCTGGTTACACCGAGGCTTCCCACACAATAACCCGCCGCCCGAGCTCCGCGTGCATCTCATTATAATATATTAACAATTCACGTGCATTACGTGTGAGCCACTCACACGACGAATGGTTACATTGAAGTACCCACCACTGTTGTGCTTTTGTTCAAACGTGGCACATTTTAGTCCGCGAACGCCATTGGCCAAACAAAAGTACTTGACATTGGAAAGATAAATTCAAATAAAAAACGGTAACCTTAAATTTATGTTTGTTTGTTTCGTCATCAAGTGTTAGAAATTTATAGGGAATATAACAGTTTTTGGTTGTCATTATTTGTGTATGTGTGTATTAGAAGAATGGACGTGTGTGTGTATGTGTGTGTATGTGTGTGTGTGTGTGTGTGTGTGTACGTGTGTGTGTGCGTGTACGTGTGTGTGTGCGTGCGTGTGTGATGTGATGTGTGTGTGTGTCTACATGTACAGAACAAGGAAGGAACAACCAGAAACGATGGAATAGTACCGAGGTCAGAAATGAACCTTTTTCAAAGCCATTCAAAGTCACAGAGAAGTGGTTGTTGTGACAAAGTTGCGAATACGTTGAAATATCAGAGTAACTAAAAACGATTGCCTGAAAGAGGCTAGTGAAAGTATAACATTATATACAACTATTCACTGGCACCTTGCCGCCTTGACAGACGATAGTTTGTTAAACTGTGCTTCAAAAAAAGTGTCAAAACCAGGGATGTAGTTATACTGCTCCATAGCACAAAACCTGGGCTGAAGGGTAGAGACCATGAGTTGCCCAAGCAGCAGGGACCCTTTCTCGGCGTGCCTAGTTTACTCCTGAGGAAAGGTAATACCAATTCATCTGGAACAAGACAAGCTGCAGAAGCTGCCAGATTAGCACAGCAATGCTCTTACTGTCCGCCTGTCGAAGCTTCAATCCTAGACCAGTTGCCAACCAAGACTTAGGGCCTGGTCTGCCCTGCCATGACATTTAGTCTTTAGTTGCATTTCCTCGCACCAGGGTAAGGCTTGTACCCTCCCAACTGCGCTCCTCTGCTCGAAACCGTTGGCACATTGTGGGTGTCGAGTTTGGTAAGGGCCGCCCAACATTCGGCGCTAACAGTAAGAGGTAGTTCCGTCTGCTGTCATGCGGCAGCTTGTAAAACTATTAGAAAGAAAGAAACAGTGTTCTGTACACCCTGTTGACAACATCACCTTCTGTACACCCTGTGGACAACATCACCTTCCAATTAATAAGCTTGTGAGGGTAAAACCATGGGCCGCCCCTAATTGCTGCTAACTCAGTCATGGGATTATTAATCTGAGCCAGGAGTGGACCTTAATGTAACTTCTCCTTGAGGTTGAACGGGGTAGGAGTAATGATAGAATCGAATCGAATAAAATGTTCTGTGGTCACATGATGCCGTCTCCCTGGCCAAGGAGTTAAACGACTTTCTCGTTAATATCGTTTATCCACGTGGGGTAACGCAGCGCGCGAGAATTTGTAGCGGATCTCGCCGCGTTGGTGGCTTACGGGATAAGTGAGCCGGCCACTCAGAAAGCAATGGCAAACTAATTAGCGTAATCTTGCCAAGAAATCAAAAACAGCGGTAAAATGCTGGTGTTGACAGCGATGTCCTGTAAAGGATATGGGGGAAAAAATCACACAATGAAAAGAGAAGCGCTTGAACACATGGTAACGACTGGAATGATTCGCGAGCAAGGAGGCAGAAGTAAACCTAGATATCGGATGAATTGGGGCGCTGGCATAGGGGAATATCATCAACAGGGAGTATGAACGTCGGTCGTTCAGGAAGCAATGGCAAACTACTGAACTTAAACTTGTCTAGTAAATCACAAATAGCCAAACATGCTGGGGTTGGCTGCAACGTTGTGTAAATGAGCAGGCGCTTAACTCGAGCTGATCCAGAACACCAAGGGTGGAGATATATGGAGAGACACGTGCGCTTATTCCATCTGACAGGGCACATGATGCTGATGAATATGAACTCCAGCCAGTAATTACTTTAACTCTTGATCACGATACGCTCTGCTTTAGAGCAGCCAATATTTGGTTCTAACAGATCTAAAATGAAACATTAAGGGGTACAAGGAACTTAACTAACAATTTATGAAGGTATAAAGGTATAAAGGTATAAAGGTATAAAGGCAAGAGGATCGACTTCATTGCACCGGGTTTTATCCGACATGGTTCAGTCTCTTTATACAGGCGTCGCACAAAACACGAACTCGGTAGCTTTAGCGACAACCCCCAGGAGTCTCCAAGAAAATTGCACACGTGAACCGAATCCACGAACTACGGAGCGAGATGCAGGAGGCTTAACCACTAAGCCACGGAGACTCCCAAGTAACAATGTGTACATCATGAGTTACTTCAGCAGCTATCTCTGAAAACACAGACACGTCACATTATTTCCGGTGTAGCCACATTGTTATAACCACGTTTCAACTAAACATGTGTCAAGTCCACAACAAGGAAACAGATGAGTGACTTGTATATACATATATTTGCATATATTTTCACGTACATTTGTTCATGTAGTTGTATCGGGGCATGTCTATTGTTTGTGTGCTGACGAAGGCTTTGACCACAACGTTCATTTTATCACTTGTGATCATGTTCTAGTCAAGCTTACCTATTCTATTTCCCGCGTTTTGATGATTCCTCCATTGCACATCTCACGTTCTCACGGAGCATGCTGAGACGGCTGGGGGTTGGTATACTTCCATTATGAAAAAAAAAGAAGATGAAGATGAAGAGGGAGAAGAAGCAGGAAAAGGTTGGAAGGAGGCGAAGAAGAAGAAGAAGAAGAAGAAGAAGAAGAAGAAGAAGAAGAAGAAGAAGAAGAAGAAGAAGAAGAAGAAGAAGAAGAAGAAGAAGAAGAAGAAGAAGAAGAAGAAGAAGAAGAAGAAGAAGAAGAAGGAGGAGGAGGAGGAGGAGGAGGAGGAGGAGGAAACCCCGGCCGCACTAATTCATATCTTAAAATACACAGAAACCAAAGATCCCGTCTCAAATACAATTATAGTTTCTATTAATATTTACAATGTATGAAATCAATAGCGTCACCTGAAATTGTGACAGCGTGCTTAAATCATAACGTGTACCGCTTCAAGTGGCGTACTTCTGCACAGAGTCAATACAATTCTACACTCGCCTCCCCCTTTCCCCTCAAACCCAACATTGGTTCTCCTAAAGTGTTTCATACTTGCGACAGACTCCTTTCTTGTGGTATTCTCTGGTCAAAGATGCCCTAAACACCACACAATTAAATTTAAATTCGATTTACAGAACGCTAAAGACCCTTTCACACAAAAACCCACAGCGAAAGAATGGGTCCTTGACATTCGTATTGTACCTTTGACTAGTTATCTGTGACTTGGCGTCTGCAGCTTTGAGGAGGCTGTAGATGAAGTTATGGTAGGGGCAGGGCAGGTGGCCACCTCACTGACTTCATTGATTGTCCCCAATATTCTCTTAGATAATAGTCTGTACCCTCCCCTACTTTTTCCTTCCTCCTTTCGTTTGTACATATTCTTTTCCCGCTCGCTCACATACTGTTTGGATATTATTTCCCCTCACATTCTACGCACAAATCGTTTCCCGCACTTTCATATATTGTATACATATTCATTTTTACCTTCCTCACATAATGTAAATATACAGAAGATCGAGATTATTTTTTTTGGCGGGCCGTGATGACAGCCACATTCTACAAAATACCTTGGGCATACAATTGATCTTTGATACTAACAATAAGAGAATACCTTGATCATATAAGATCAGTTCTGTTCGGGTGGTTGGACCCAGAACTACAGGGGCAGCAGGCGTGAACACAAGCTTGACCCTTCCCCGGTTAGTTCACCAATGTATTATGTTCAAAGGTAGTTACATATCTTTTAAAAGGACGTTTCAATCAACACCAGCGCTGTTGTGATTTCTTGGCAAGTTTACGTTCAGTAGTTTGTCATCGCTTCCTGAATGTATTATGACTCCTGGTATATTGTACGCTACCTGAAGCGGCTTGAAAATCACTGACAGTTGATCAAACTCCACTGGAGGTTAGTATGGCAGAAAGGGTAAGAGCGCTAGCTCTTAAACTTCCAGAGCGGTGATGGCGCAGTAGCGGTTTTTTTTCTTTTAAAGTTATTCGTCGAGGTGAAGAAATTAGCTCCAAACTGCTATTACCAATTTCAACCCGATGTGTACTCCCAAAAATGTCCCACTGGGCTACGGGCTGAGATCTGCTGACAGTAACATACCCACAGCCTGTGGAGGACAAGTCACCAATTGAGGCCTAACCCGAGCCAGGCTGTACGTGCTGTGCTGAACCATGACCTAGTTACGTGCTAGGATGTCTCGCCACAGATGTGAAGTTTGAACAAACCCCACTGGTTTCTGAGTCTGGAGAGGGGAAGGAAAGCTATGCAAGACAGATCCCGTAAGGATGGTATTGTGTACTGGATCTGGAGCAACAAAACAAAAGTCTCTATATCGGTTCTGTGCCGTACAGCCCATTGCTCTTTGAAAATATCAGAGTCTGACAAACTCTGTTTCCGTACCGTACAACCCATTGCCTTCTTATAACATGGCATTATAAGAAAAGTACTGAAACCGCAGACACCATCATCATGTGTCATGCTGATGCGGGTTGGTAATAATGGTTGGACATGTCAAACCATAACCAGAGTCTCGATCAGCTGTGTGCTCATGTTCCAATCATGCCAGGGCATCCAACTACTTATGGCTTAGCTTCCATCTTGTGCTTCCCATTAATTTGTCAGTTGGAATTAAGTTTTAAGAGTATTAAAAAAAAAGTTTGCATATCCTTTACAGGACATCGCTGTCAACATCAGCATCTTTCAGCTGATTGTTGATTTCTTGGCAAGATTACGCTCAGTAGTTTACCATTGCTTTCTGAGCGACCGGCTCACATACCCCGTAAGTTACCGACGCGATTCGGACCTCTGCTGATTCTCACCGTCGTCACGTTAATTACGAGAGTATACGAGATTACGGAGAAAAGTCGCTAACCTCTAGGCCAGGAAGCCGGCTTTAAGAGTATACTCAATAAATAAATAAATCTGGATACAGAGCCAAGCGAAGACTAAGAAAATGTGGTCAGACAACAACAAGGATACACAAAGGATACGTGGACACAATAAACCAAGACAACAACTCTGTTAAAGGACCGCCCACTTCCCATACCCTATACTTAACGGCCAGCCAGTATACATTAGGACATGCCGCCTATCCACCCGCGGCTAGACAAAAGATAATAGAAGTCACAGTTCGTCACACATCAACACCTTCTGCAACAACTGCGGCACCACCTCAGCACGACCATCACAAAAGATACCCCGCTGGGGGTCATCATCAGTTACCACAACCACCAGCATGTCAATGACCTTAAGACATGTACCTGATCATTGTGGTTTTCACATTTCCCGCTGTCCACAAATGAACTGGGATACGTTCAGTATCTGCTTACTTGAAGATGCTTTCTGTTGCATTGGAACTGGGTCAAATTGCATTGTGGTTTCAGCTCCTTGCGCGGTCAATGCCTCACTTAACTCTATCTGACAGAGGATGTTGTCATATTAAACCTGTCTATCCGAGCTTGATCTGCGTCTGTGGCTTGGGGGATAGAGAAGCAAGCAGTTTTACAATTCCCTAAAGATAAGATCGGTCTCTGTGGCTGAAGGGCTTGCGAACGCGGTTTGTGAGCCCGTATACCCGGGTTCGAAACACGGCGGTGCTGGTTTTTTCGAAAAAGGTATAGAGACCGGTCGTTCAGAAAGCAATGGCAAACTACTGAACGTAACACTTGCCTAGTACATCAACAGCAGCTGAAAATGCTGGTGTTGACTGCAACGTCCCGTAAGGGATACGCAACAAAATTAATTAAAGATAAGAATCGAGAGTTCGATTTTAGTTGCAGACAATTTGGAAGCAGGCCGCTTTGCGTTGATTTTGATGGTATGAGACGTCGGCCGTTCAGAAAGCAATGACAAACCACTGAACTAAAATTGCCTAGAACATCACAAACATACAATAAGTGCTGCGGCTAATAGCAACTTCCTGTAAAAGGTCATGCAACTAACGTGACGAACAATAAAGGATTGCTCAAATATAAGGAGGGGTTAGCAATTAGTCGGCTCCAGCCGGTTTTATGCAAACAGAAAGATTTCATATTAAATTTAAAATTATCTTGGGGATAACAGATACTTCACATTCGAACAATACGTGTGACTATGTGCTTTAACTGTTTCAGCTAAAGTATTATTCATTTATTCATTTCAAATGATACATAACCATGCAATATGTACCTGAGGAGACGCAGCGAAATATTCCAGGCAATAAATAGTGCAACGTATTATTTGTGGCTTCTTTTTGTTGTGTTTAACAATGCGAGCTTGTCAATGATAACATGTGGCTAGCAGGCTTACGTGCCGGGTCGGTGGTCGTGGGTTCAAATCCCCAGAGGCAGATTGAGGGACCTGCACTTCCATTTCGACCTAGCCTAAAGATTTGTACTAGAAAATGTCCAGGGATCTAAAGGCGACCGGCATAATATTAATTGACCACAGCGCCTATGGAGTTTCCATCGGTCGATAAACATATGAGGCTTGCACCATATGCCAAAAATGCAACCAGAAGTGAAGAGGGTCATTTACTTTACTTCACTTATCCCAACTTACAACCACGCAGGTAGAGCACTGGTAACCAAGACATCAGTCTGGGTTCAAAACCCACCAGTAAGAGCATTCTTGTTCGGATCAGTACGTGTCAGGGGGTTGACCCACGAGCACGAACTCCGTAGCTCCAGTGACGATCCACCAGGAGTCTCTGAAAAATTTGCATTCGTGAACCAAATGACATAGTTCGGAAATTTCTTTTTCTTCTTCCGCGTTCGTCCGTAATGTTATTTTTCACTTAATTACGTTGTGCCAGTTTACAGAAGTTAAAAGTTAGTTGTAAAGATAGAATAGATGTGGCATGCATTCAAGAGACACACCTCAACGCCAAGCGCAAATTTTCAGTCAGGGGATATCAGGCCACACGTTTCGACCGCGAAGGACATAAAGGAGGAGTTCTAATACTTACACGAAATACAATACCTTGCAGCGAAGTATCTGTGATCTCTGACAACCAAACAGAAATTATAGGTGTTGATATAATGATAAAGGACGTGAAAATAAAAATTTACAAACTTTATAGCCCAGCAGATAAGGATCTTACACTCTCAAACATGAAAATAACTGACACAAATTGCATTATTGTCGGAGACTTTAATAGACGTTCAGAAAGATGGGGATACCCAGATACTGACAAAAGAGGAGATGAAGTGGAGGACTGGGAAATAGACTCAAATCTCCATCTACTCAACAAAGCGGATGACACACCGAGCTTCTACTCCAGAAGATGGATTACCACTTCTACTCCAGACTTAGCTTTCTGCACAGGAGACATCCTTCACAAAATCGACCGCCATGTGCTGGACCAATTAGCAGGTAGTGACCACAGACCAATCAAGCTTGTAATGAATATGGAGTATGTTCCACAGGAGCAAAAGCCCTTGCCCCGCTGGAATTACAAACGAGCAGATTGGGACAGATTTGCCACACTAACAGACAAATATTGTGAAAATATAAATACACGATATGGCAACATGAAGCAAATGGTGGAAAGTCTAAACAGAGCAATAATACAGGCAGCCACTGAGACCATTCCAAGAGGAGCGAGGAAAAATTACAAACCATACTGGACTGAAGAACTACAAAGTTTGGAGGACAAAGTTGAAGATGCCAGGAAGACAGCAGAGAGAGAACAAACAATTGAAGCGAATACCTCTCTCAAAGCCATCTCAGCAAAATATAAAAGAACAGTAAATCAAACAACAAGAGATCGTTGGAGAGAAAAAACAGAAAACCTGAATTTTGACAGGGATGGAAACAAACTATGGAAACTAGTGAAAGCCATGAACAATGAAGGACCTAGAAACAAACAAATAACAATTAAACAAGGAAATGCCTTGCTTACAGGAAAAAAGGCTGCAAATGCACTAATGGAACACTATGCCAATGCAAACCACATTGATATTACAACTGAACAGAAGAAAGCAATCAAAGACAAACAGATACATCATAGAAATACAGAGACAGCAGCAGAATATATGATGACAAATCTAACAATGGAAGAAATGGAACAGGCAATGAATACCCTAAAAAAGAAGAAATCACCAGGAAAGGATGGAATCACAAATGAAATGCTAATAGGACTAGGCACCAAGGCAAAGAAGAAACTACTAGCAGTCCTAAATAACAGCTGGAAGAGAGGAATAGTCCCACAGGCATGGAAGGAAGCTATACTAATACCAGTCCCAAAGAAAGGAAAAGACCTGGAAGAACCAAATGGCTATCGACCTATCAGTCTACTTAGCTGTGTAGGAAAATTAATGGAACGCATTATCAATGGCAGGCTAACATGGCATCTGGAAGAAAACAAACTCTTAACACCACACCAAGCAGGATTCAGAAAGTACAGATCCACTGAAGATCAAATAACCTATATAGCTCAGGAAATAGAGGATGCCTTCCAAGAGAAAAAGCACACACTAGCAGTCTGGATAGATTTAGAAAAAGCATTTGATAAAGTATGGAAGGAAGGACTGAAAGTAAAACTGCAAAACATGCATGTTTGTGGAAAAATGTATAAATGGATCAGCCACTACCTTGAGAACAGAACTGCCAGGACAAAAGTACAAGGACAAACAAGCAAAATGATGCTGCTGGAGCAAGGTGTCCCCCAAGGAGGAGTTCTTTCACCAACATTATTCCTAGCATATATAAATGACATCACAGAAAATTTTCCAGCCAGAGTACACACATCCTCCTTTGCAGATGACCTAGCCATATGGACATCTGAAGAATATATTAGCACAGCTAACAGCAGAATACAGCAAGCCTTATTAGCGCTAGAGGACTGGTCAAAATCATGGCTAGTGAAGATAAGTGAGGAGAAAACAACATGCACAGTGTTCTCCCTCTCAAATAAACCTCAGCAACCTAAGCTGGTATTGAATGGAAAAATATTGCGCCATGAAGAAAATCCAAACTATCTAGGAGTCACCTTTGATCGTCGCCTGACATGGAAGACACAGGTTGAGAAAAATCGAACAAGAGCAAGGCAGAGAATGGCAATCATGAAAAAGCTTGCTGGTACAACGTGGGGAGCAGATGAGAAAGTTCTCAAGAAGTTATATACTGGACGGGTGAGGCCAGTACTGGAATATGGCATTGCAGCTTGGGCAACAGCAGCTAAGTCAAACTTTAACAAAATAAGTAGAGTCCAAAACCAAGGAATGCGAATCATAACTGGAAGCCTGAAGACAACGCCTATTAATGAACTAGAAAAGATCACTTGTTTACAACCAATGCAGGATAGAAGAGATAGCAGAGCCCAGCAACAAGCAGAAAAATTTAGAAGATTGACAGACCACCCTATGTACAACAGATTTAATGGTTTTGGAAAGGGAAGACTGAAGCGTAGCAACTTTGTAGAAACTGCAAAACGAAGGATTAGGGCAGATCCTATTCTTAACATATCAACAGTCAAGCCCATACACAATGCACACAAGTTCCCAGCTTGGCGACAGCAGCAACTGCCTGAGATGATAGAAAACATTCCTGGTATTGAGAAAAAGAACACTCAGCATGAAACCGAAAGAAGAGAAATAACCCTAAACTACATAAAAGAACATTACCCAAGCAGGAATTGGACCCATGCATATACAGATGGATCAGCCAAAAATTCAATAGAGAATGGAGGAGGAGGAGTTCTCCTAAATTTAAAAAATGGAGTGAAAAATAACACATTCAATGGCAACTGGAAAATTTTCAAGTAACTTCAAAGCGGAGGTAGAGGCTCTGAAAACTGCAGCAGAAATGCTCCTGATGGAGGAAAATAAAGAGAAGCAAATAGCTATCTTCACAGATGCAAAGTCAGCTGTCTCAATACTGAAGAGCAATAACAGCACAGAACTAACTGACCTAAGAGCAGCACTCCATGGTCTATGCCAGAAATCCAAAAAAGTTGTAATACAGTGGATCCCATCACATTGCAGTATACCTGGAAACGAAGAGGCTGACAGACTGGCAAAAGAGGGCGGACGACTACCACAGCCTGACATAGACATAACCTATAATGAGGCAAAGAGGTTGATAAAAAGCACTTATAGAACCAAATGGGAATCAGAGCATCCAGGCCATCAGAAGGATGATGCATATTACAAACTCGACCGAAGAGAACAAGTAGCAATCTTCAGACTCCGCACAGGACATAACAGGCTGAAATACCACTTGTTCAATAAACTAAAGATAGGAGATACCGATGAATGTAATTGTAGAACTGGAAAAATGACAGCAAAACATTTGCTGCAGGATTGCCCAACGTATGCAGAACAGAGAAAGATATTTTGGCCCACACCTGCTTCATTTGAGGACAAGCTCTATGGAGATATCAACAAGCTAAAGTTGACCGCAGATTACTTTAACTATATACAGGTTGACATTTAAAGGTGCATGAAGACCCAGAGGCATGAAATGGAATATTGCTTGGATAGCAAATCCATTATGTGGAAAGTCCAAATCGAAAGCTCGCTGTGTGGGCTTCATAAAAGGTGGAAAAGTGTCCTAGTGGCACGAAATGGAATATTGCTTGGATAGCAAATCCATTACGTGGAAAGTCCGAATCAAAAGCCCATTGTGTGGGCTTCATAAAAGGTGGAAAAGTGTCCTAGTGGCATGAAATGGAATATTGCTTGGATAGCAAATCCATTACGTGGAAAGTCCGAATCAAAAGACCACTGTGTGGGCTTCATAAAAGGTGGAAAAGTGTCCTAGTGGCACGAAATGGAATATTGCTTGGATAGCAAATCCATTACGTGGAAAGTCTGAATCAAAAGCCCACTGTGTGGGCTTCATAAAAGGTGGAAAAGTGTCCTAGTGGCACGAAATGGAATATTGCTTGGCTAGCAAATCCATTACATGGAAAGTCCGAATCGAAAGCTCACTGTGTGGATGTCATCTGCAGACTGCATACTTCTGGTTTCCGGAAGAACAGCCTATGGTGAACGGAAGGCCCAATATACGGAAGTGAGGCTAAGCAGCCATGTGCAGGACGTGACGATTCCTTGGGTGAGCCCAGTACCAGAGCGCTATGTATCGGCTCTGCAAGTATGGAAGCCTCCTTGGATGGCGGGGAATGCCCATGGTCTGCCCCTGCCTTCCCTTGAGGGCTGACCAGGATCTTTGGCTGTTCTATATGGACCAGCTGGGATGGGGGATAACACCACAACAGTGAGAGTCAAACGTCCTAAGAAACCCCCGGGAAGGTTAACCCGGTCAACAAATGCCCGCAGATGTCGGATGTGTCGGCCTAACGGCGCAAGAACGCAGCTCTGCTGTAAACAGGCACAACGCAATCACATCCGAAAAAAAAAACTCCGGATGAACGAAGAAGAAGAAGAAGAAAAGTTAGTTGCATTCATTCAAAGGACGTTACAGCCAACACCAGCATTTTTTGTTGTGATATCTTGGCAAGTTTACGTTCAGTAGTGTGCCATTGCTTTCTGAACGACCGGCATCCATACCATTTCACAAAAAGCCAACGCAAGGCGGTCTGCTGCTAAATCGCCAGCAGCTGTTTCGAATGCGGGTATGGGAGATTACGAATTGCGTCCGTAACAATTCGCCACGGAACAAGCGTTTACAGAAGAGCTGCGATATTTGCACCCTTTGGCCGACACATTCGACTTCTTCAGACATTTATTGACAGGGTTAACCTGCCGGGTCCGGAAACGAACCCGCATCTTCGGAACGCGAGACAGGAGTCTTAACCACTGCACCACTGAGTCACCCTGTATAAATGGTATCCCAGGAAAGACCCAAGTGATCGTGGTTCATTCACAGCTGTAGTTTTTGTGTGTCCAGTTAAGATAGCCAATTTCTGCCTTTGACGCCTTGAATAATATGTTTGGCTTCTTTGAGACGGTTACACTAAATATACACATGGTTTCTGGCCACTTTTGTGAGGCCAGCTTGCACAGGCGAATGTTGGCGGCTTGGTGGCTGAATGAGGGATTTTGCCTGGTTTTGTATGGCCAGGTTAGCTATGTATAGTTTTGTTACAACGGTCTATGGCGGTTGACGTTTTGACTTGCAAGTTTGGTATTGATAGGAAGAATGGGGAATAACAATGTATTGGCTTACTCCTTTTCTCCTCTTCCTTATCGCTCCTTCTTCTCCCTTGTTGTCATTCCCTATATTTTTTTCTTCTTCATCTTCCGCTACATCGTTTTCCTTCTCCTCTTCCTCCTTCTTCTTCTCCCACTTTCTCCTCTACCATCGTCTCCTTCCTTCTATCCCTACATTCTTTTTCACTCCATTCTTCTTCTTCTTCTTCTTCTTCTTCTTCTTCTTCTTCTTCTTCTTCTTCTTCTTCTTCTTCTTCTTCTTCTTCTTCTTCTTCTGAACAGTATTATAGTTGGGTACTTGTCAGCTGTATTATCAGACTTAACTCAGATGTTGTTATGAGCGCACCCAGAACCACTTAGGTGGTCTGACTGTAACCGATGTTGCCGAACGTCAGATCTGAGCTAGAAATCACACTACTTTAAAACATGCCCTCCTGTCCTCTCACATTTCCTTCACACACATTAGCTACTAGCTACAGTTGCGAACTTGCCTCACAGATGACCTCCACAAGTTCCCAGTGTTCTGTTTTCATACGGAATCTGATTACATCAACTGTTGTTCAGAAGTAATGTAGTCTATTTTACTAACCACCATTTGTCGGAACCAACTTTGACTTTAAATTAGTTTCTGCCAGGCATTAAAGATTTACGTCGAAGTAAATCATCATCATCATCATCATCATCAAGTGCCGTGCCGGCTGGCGTAGGCGTTCATGGCTCTCCACAGATCTCGGTCTTTGGTTTTCTGGATCAACTCTGCTGCTGATATTCCTCCATGCCACCGTCTCAATCCATCCAGCATCATTTCTCTTGGTCTGCCTCTGCCTCTCTTCCCCTCGATCTTTCCAGTTGTTACGATGTTCTCCAATGCCTCTCTTCTCATCACGTGACCGAAGAAAGCTGTTTGTCTCTGTCTTATTGTTGTATATAATGTTCTAGTTTCATTAGCCTGTTTCAGGCAGTCATCGTTAGTTACTCTGGCAGTCCAAGGAATTCGCAACATTCGTCTAAGGAACCACATCTCTGTTGCTTCTAATTTCTTCTTACTTTGTTCATTTACATTCCAAGATTCACTGCCATACAGCAAAACTGGTTCTACATAGCATTTCAGCACTCTCTTTCTTACATTCAGTGATAGTGACTTATTGCATAAGATACTCTTCATTTTCTGAAATGCGGCCTTTGCCTGCCCTATTCTGCTCCTAATCTCTGTTGTACATCTTCCATCTGATGTTATAAATGCCCCTAGGTATCTAAAAGTATCCACTTGGTTATGGATTTTTCCTTCTATATCTATGTCACATTTTGGTGTCACCATTTTCTTTGATATTACCATTGTTACTGTTTTCTTGATATTCAAGGAGAGTCCTTTCCTTGCACTCTCTGTTACTACAACGTCTAATAATTGTTGTAGGTCTGTTGAATTATCCGCCACCAATACTGTGCCATCTGCATAGCGTATATTATTTATATTATAACCTCCAACTAGTATTCCTGGCATCTCTTTGATCTCTCTCATTATTACTTCGCTATACAGAGAGAAAAGATCTGGTGACAAGACACACCCCTGTCGTACTCCTAGCTTTATCTGTTCGTAACTACCCTCTTTATTTCCCATTTTAATTGCTGCTACTTGGTTCCAGTAAACATTCTTTATTACTCTTAAATCTTTTCCATCAATGTTGATATCTTCCAACATTTTAATCAGCTCATCATGTTTTACTTTATCAAATGCCTTAGTATAATCTATGAAGCACAAATATATGTCTCTCTGTTTCTCTATTGACCTTTCTATTAGTGTCGAAGTAACTACTTTAGAATAATTCAGAGTATTCTTCTTCTGCTGCGTTCATCAGGAGTGGGTTTTTTTTCCAGACCTAATTGCGGTGTGTCTGGTTATGCGCCCTTAGGCCAACACATCCGACTTTAGCGGGCGTTCTTTGCCGGGTTAGCCTTCCCGGTAATTTAGAGTCAAAGAACAAGATAAGCGTCTATAGCACTAGGCAATTTGTGGAAGACAAAACAACAGAAACACCAAATCTATGATATTCAGTGATATAATTGAATCACCACTGTAGTGGAGAATGAATACAACTATTACAAATAATCTACAAAGCTTCATTAATTAGTGTCTGCGCAAATTAGAAGGACTAAAATGATATGGCTGAATCATCAATGTGGATTTCATCCGAAGTCGGAGAGTGTCTGCCTGTACGGCGAGGCACCACCAGTCTGCACACCAATAAGCCAGACATAGGACAACGGATACTCACGCAAAACTCAGGTCCTGTATGACATCACACTGATGTTGGACAACAGGATGTCTTCATTCGACATACAGGACTTCACGCTGGAGTTCAAGCCAACGAACACAAGCAGGCAAGCAAGCATCAATGTGGATGTAGCTCACGGACATACAGAGGAGAGCAGAGACAGAAATGGGCAGGAGATGGACAGAGCTGTCAGTAATAGCTAAGGCGTGGGGTGAATTGACTCTTGGCTTGCGACCCAATAGAGGATAACCGGCGAAAGAGAAACATAACTACGATAAACGTACTTGATTTAATGTGTCTCTGGGATACACTGGGTTAAAACAATAGATATGACTGAATGGGTTAATGCAACAATAGGTGTTGAAATAGAGTCGGGGGCGGGTGAAATTATTGTTAGTTAGTTAGTTAATTAGTCGACAGATCATCCTCATTGCAGATCGAACCATTCAGTCCATAAGTGCTCGGATCCCCTCCTCAGCAAATCGCGCAGAGTGTAGAGGCTAACGACGCCAGTTCTGTGTTGGTTTATCAATCTTCTTTGGCATCCTGCGTAGTGTTCTTGTTTAGCCACCCCTCTTTTAATTTGCTGTTCTCGCAGTCTGGCCATGGTTGTAGATTCACAATCATCACTTGGTTCATGCAAAAGTCTTACTTCTCGTTGGGCATTCAGAATGTCAGCCTGGTCCATGGCGCGTCCGCCCTCCACCGCAGCCTCACCTGCGAGCTTGTCGGCACGTCATTTCCTTGTACTACCGCATGCCATGGCACGAAGATAAAACTAATCTTTGCCAGCCAGCTGAGAGTCCGGATTGCCATCGCGTACTCAAAAACAGACATGACCAGCCCCTCGTACAGAAGACATAGATGGGGCTGCTTACAGTTTGCTGCCGCCATCACCCGCATCGCAGCCAAACCCCGCTTGGCGTTTGTTATTACCTGGTCTATGTGCTCATTATAAGCAAGGCTTCGATCAAACCGTATCCCCAGGTAATTCATTGCCTGCGTTCTTTCCACCGTCCCTGAACACAGCTGTACAGTTGGTGTTAGAGTGTTGACAATATGATTATTCAACGAGAACCAAGTCGCTGTTGTCTTTGTTGGGTTGACTATTGACCCAGCTTCATCACACAAAGTACTTATGCGATTGAGTTCGGTTTGTAGTTCCACAGCAACCTGATTCTATCCTTACCCTGACGATACACTAAAACATCATCGGCATATGACAATGTCCTACCAGTTCCAGTGATCTCACTGGTGATTCTCACTGTGTAGGCGTTGAACAGTACCGGAGACAATGGTGATCCCTGTGGTAGGACAGGATATATTGTTGTTGGTTCCGAAGTCCAACTGCCATATATATATATATATAATATATATAATATATATATATATATATATATATATATATATATATATATATATATATATATATATATATATATATAATTGTTACGGACCAGTAAAGCCTCTGGCTGTTTCAGATGAGGACGGGACATTTATGGGAATGTCCGGAATGCTGTGATGGTTCTTAACTCAATTCAGTGCATAAACAGTAACAATGAAACACCGGAGCATTACAATAAGGACAACACAATGAGAACAGTGATGGGAGGCGTGGTTATTGAAGGACAACACAATGAGAACAGTGATGGGAGGCCTGGTTATTAAAGGACAACACAATGAGAACAGTGATGGGAGGCCTGGTTATTGAAGGACAACACAATGAGAACAGTGATTGGAGGCCTGGTTATTGAAGGACAACACAATGAGAACAGTGATGGGAGGCCTGGTTATTGAAGGACAACACAATGAGAACAGTGATTGGGGGAGGGAGCCTGGTTATTGACAGAAGAGACAGAGTGGAGCAGCACGAAGATGGACACGGGACATTGCAGACGCCTTGGGCATGAGGCAGGAGACATTGCAGACACGTTGGGTATGAGGCGGGAGTCACTGCAGACACGTGGGACATGAGGCGGGAGACATTGCAGACACGTGGGACATGAGGCGGGAGACATTGCAGACACGTTGGGTATGAGGCGGGAGACATTGCAGACACGTGGGACATGAGGCGGGAGACATTGCAGACGCCTTGGGCATGAGGCAGGAGACATTGCAGACACGTTGGGTATGAGGTGGGAGTCACTGCAGACACGTGGGACATGAGGCGGGAGATATTGCAGACACGTGGGACATGAGGCGGGAGACATTGCAGACACGTTGGGTATGAGGCGGGAGACATTGCAGACACGTTGGGTATGAGGCGGGAGACATTGCAGACACGTTTGACATGAGGCGGAAGTCATTGCAGAGACGCTGGGCATGAGGGCACATGAGGCGGGGGACGATCAGCATGAAGATGGACATATGGCATTGCAGACACGTTGGGCATGAGGCGGGAGACATTGCAGAAGATGGAGAGTTCTTTCACCGCACCGTAATGAGAGCGACGTTATGCAAAGGGCTTGGTGCTTGAGATTTCTGTGGCCTGAAGAGTTCCTCAATAACTGATGTTTCTGGCGATTCACTTTAAACACAAGTAATCAATCAATCAGGTGCCGTCTCCACAATGAATGTTACTAACAATAGATCTCCACTACTGTCTGTCTCTCGTCTTGATTGTACATTCTGTCAGACTGTTGTTCGCCCATCTCTTGATGCTATTTTCCCACTTGTATCGTTCTCTACCTCTTGCTGACTTGCCTTCATCCTTACCATCCAGCATAGTTATTATAAGAAAGTTATGTGCTTTAACGAAGTCGAAATATTTCACTTGCCTATTTTTTTTTATTTCTGTCATCAACTCTCTTTACATTCCCAGTTTTTCTAGAACCTCTGTATTCGATTGTTTTCGTTTCCATGAAATCCATCACATTCTTCTGTATATCCACATCTCTAGGGCCTCTATTTGACTTACTAATTGCTTGTTCATTGTACAGGCTTTCGCGCCACATAGCAGTGTTAAATATGCATACCATTTGGCAATTCTCATTTTTAATGCTTTATTAATCTATCTAGATGTTAATACTGAAACACCAATAATTGTAACAAGGATAGGGCACTATGTCACTCTTTGAGGCGTACTGGAGATGTGTTACGCATCGTGGGCCGTATTTGATATGTGGCACAGATCTCATAATTGTACACACCAACCGAGACTCGATGGGTGTTTTGTGAGACTCATGCCAGTCGTCTTTATTTCCCACATCATTTTCTGGTACCTATGTTAGGCTGGGCCGACGTGAGTACCCTGTTAATATTTAAAACAAACATCCCAATCTCGATGGAGACTCAAACACTTAATCACCGGGCCGGGAGGCAAGCGATCTGGCCTCTGCGCCACCGAAGCTGCCAGAAAGATAAATGGGTCTTGAAAACTCACACGCAAGCCATTGTGATCTCAATGTAAAACAAAAGACAACGCTACGATTGGTTAAAATCGCGTATAATAAACTTGAAAAAAATAATAAAACGAAACAAATAGCCGCGTTATTTCTGACATATCACACCTGAAATATAAAAAGATTATCTCAGAACCTGCAAGCGCCAAATGCGTGAACATTAAGGTTTAAAAATAAAAGTCTAATTTGGCCGAGAACTTTCCTCACATTGCGTAAGCAGACACAACCTTACAGTAGAAATCGTTAATAGAAATTTCTCGTGTTACGACCAGTTCTGCTCTAGCCTGTACAAATGTCGATGTTTGGTAAAGTGTAACGCATTTCCACTTCATTCGTAACATCTATCTTGTCTTGATATAACATTCTTCTTAAACATAGCAATCATTCTCTTCCCCGCGAGTAATTGTTTAAAAGTTAAAGAGGGGAAAAAATCCAGTCGTGACCTCTGTTGTCCAATCAAATGCGCGAGGAAAATCTTTACTGGATTGAGGCTCGTCACGACCATTGAATTAACGAGCAGTTTGGAGTGTTGGATGTCTGCAGGTTTACCGATATTGGCGGTTTTATACATAATTGTTGTGCAGTCTCCGTCTCTCTCTCGCTCTGTGAGTGTGCGCGCGAGAGAGTGAGTGATTATGCGTGCGTCTGTGTGTGAGCGCGCGTCTGTTTGAGGGTGTATATGTGTGCGGTCTTTGCCTGATGGCCTGCCCTTTATGTTGCTGCGATGCTGCTGCAGAGACATGTGGCATATTAGTTCTCATATCTATTAGGTTACTGCTGTCCGTTTCTATTGATGTTGGGTATTTATCATCATCAAGTGCCTTGTCAACTGGCATGGGTGATCACGTTTCTCCACGTCTTGCTGTCTACAACAGCGTGGGCCACTTCGTGTGCAGAGACAAGGCTGTCAAGAATATTATTTTGCTGTCTTCTTCTATCTCTCTGTTGAAAAAAATGTTCACTTGTTGCAAAGTGTTTTAGTGTTTATCTGATTATTACGGCTGTGGCAAAGTTGTTGCGAACTCAATTCGTAATCCCGCATACCGCATTCTACACAGGCGCAGGCGATTTGGAAACAGACCGCCTTGGTTGATTTTCATACAATGGTATGAGTGCTGGTCGTTCAGAAAGCAATGGCAAACTACTGAACGTGAACGTGCCTAGTAAACCACAGACAGACAAAAAATGCTGGGTTTTACTGCGACGTCCTGTAAAGGATATGCAACTTATTAAATGGCCAAAAATAATGTCTGTCTGTTTACCAAGTTTATGATAAACTGTCTTTGTGTCTGAGCCTCTTTCAGAAGGGTTAGATTATAATTATCGCTCATCATCATCATCTTCAGCATCATCATCATCAGCACCATCAACATCATTAGCAGCATCATTATCATCATCAGCATCAACATCATCATCATTTGTCCTGCTAACTGACGCCCACGTCTCTCCACAGATCACGGTTCTTGGTGCTTCTGATCAACTCTGTTGATGATATCCTCCATACCGCCGCCTCGGCCCATCCACTATAACTTATCTCCGCCAATCTCTGCCTCGTCTCCCACTGATCTTAGAACGGTCTGTAGGAGGCCAAATAATGAGATCGTATGAATCTGATCAAAGCTGGAGAGCTCTGATCCCGTCGGCCTCGACGGGGTCTACCCAAGCACTCAGTTTGTTGCTTATCCTTTACAGGACGTTGCAGTAAACCCCAGCATTTTGTTGTTGTTGTTGCTGTTTGTGGTTTCTTGGCATGTTTACGTTCAGTAGTTTGCCATTGATTTCTGAACGACCATACCGTTGTATGAAAATCAACGCAAGGTGGTCTGATGCCAAATCGCCCACGACTGTTTCGAACGCTGTTTGCATGAATATAATAAATGTGTCCGTAAGTCCGTCGCCATCGGTCTCCCTGGCGAAGAATTTAAAGATGTGTTCGTAAACCCGTACACCCACGTATGAAACACAACGAGATTCGGCAGCGGATCGCGTCGCGCTGGTTACTTTACGGAGGTATGTGAGCTGGTCGTTCAGAAAGCAATGGCAAACTACTGAACGTAAAACTTGCCAAGACATCAACAGCAGCAAAACAATGCTGGTTTTGACTGCAATGTACTGTAAAGGATATGAGGGGAAAAAAGCCCTTCGTCACAGAGGTGGCACCGAAGCGCTAGGTTAAGTGAATAAAACATGCCACCGTACTGTGCTACTTGAGAGACCATGTCAGTAGCCACGCTACCACAGGCAGGGCATTTGAGGTCATAAGAACACGCGGGTCTGTGGCCCGAATTGACTGCTGCTTTGTTTAAGTATGTTCAGCTTGACGTCTAAAGGTGTACAACCCACAAGAGGCAATTGTCAGCGGCGGACATTGTGTTAGCTGGTGTTGAAATCTGCCAAGTTGGCACGAATTCTCAGTGTTACGAAAACAGATCGTTCAGGGATTGGGGAACTATTAAAGTAGTTCGGTTTTAGACAGTGGCAGACTCATCTGGGCGTCAGTTTCTTCTAATGAAATGGACCCCGTTAAACATTAAACAAAAAGTTATTTCTATGTCATTTACCAAATTGTTTCCTTACCAAATTGTCCATGAACATTAGACATTCAATCCACAAAGGAAAATATATGCAGTCCTTATTTTGTGAAAATTGTCATGCAGTTGTCTCAACAATTCAAACCGCCACTTCCTTGAAGCAACACATGCCCCTCTGGTAGAAAACCACACTACATAAGTTGAGAACCCATCGAATAAACAATAGGTTGTGTAGAGGTAATCCAACAGAATCAACAAGCACAAAACACTGAAATATCGTGACTCTAAAATCTGTACCCAAGGACAACAAACAATTCAACGAAACTATACTTAACCAGAATAAACAGACACGTAACGACTTTGGAACGATCGCATCCTAGTAAACTATGAATGGTAGCAAGTAAGCTTTTGGGCGAATATAAGAAAGTATAATTTGAATAACAAATCCGTGTGATTCTTTATTTTCATTATTCGCTTATAATCATTATTCAAAGCATGATTGTATGCGTTTCTATTTCTACCCTCTTGAAGAATTGGCGTTCTTTTTCTGGCCATGTACTAACCTTGTAGTTTATTTTCGTTCTTTTTATGACAACTTTATAGTTAAGGTGCCTGTTGCTTTCGTGGGCAAATCTCGATACCTGATATTTTTCACTGTTCTTAAAGGCTTGCCATTGCGACTTCAGTCACTTTTATTGTCAGGTAGTGAAGGAGTCAATGCGACATGGTGTCTAGATAATATATCAAAGGCGAATTGAATACATGTTGGTCTGGATGGGACATGGTTCGAGGCACACGCTAGTTTAAACAAACATTGTTTCAGTGATGGGGTTCCAACCCACACCGACCGTGTACGTAGGCAAGAGTACCAAGAACTAAACATCCACATATTCTTCTTCTTCTTCGTTCATCCGGAGTTTTTTTCGGATGTGATTGCGTTGTGCCTGTTTACAGCAGAGCTGCGTTCTTGCGCCGTTAGGCCGACACATCCGACTTCTGCGGGCATTTGTTGACCGGGTTAACCTTCCCGGGGGTTTCTTAGGACGTTTGACTCTCACTGTTGTGGTGTTATCCCCCATCCCAGCTGGTCCATATAGAACAGCCAAAGATCCTGGTCAGCCCTCAAGGGAAGGCAGGGGCAGACCATGGGCATTCCCCGCCATCCAAGGAGGCTTCCATACTTGCAGAGCCGATACATAGCGCTCTGGTACTGGGCTCACCCAAGGAATCGTCACGTCCTGCACATGGCTGCTTAGCCTCACTTCCGTATATTGGGCCTTCCGTTCACCATAGGCTGTTCTTCCGGAAACCAGAAGTATGCAGTCTGCAGATGACATCCACACAGTGAGCTTTCGATTCGGACTTTCCATGTAATGGATTTGCTATCCAAGCAATATTCCATTTCGTGCCACTAGGACACTTTTCCACCTTTTATGAAGCCCACACAGTGGGCTTTTGATTCGGACTTTCCACGTAATGGATTTGCTATCCAAGCAATATTCCATTTCGTGCCACTAGGACACTTTTCCACCTTTTATGAAGCCCACACAATGGGCTTTTGATTTGGACTTTCCACGTAATGGATTTGCTATCCAAGCAATATTCCATTTCATGCCTCTGGGTCTTCATGCACCTTTAAATGTCAACCTGTATATAGTTAAAGTAATCTGCGGTCAACTTTAGCTTGTTGATATCTCCATAGAGCTTGTCCTCAAATGAAGCAGGTGTGGGCCAAAATATCTTTCTCTGTTCTGCATACGTTGGGCAATCCTGCAGCAAATGTTTTGCTGTCATTTTTCCAGTTCTACAATTACATTCATCGGTATCTCCTATCTTTAGTTTATTGAACAAGTGGTATTTCAGCCTGTTATGTCCTGTGCGGAGTCTGAAGATTGCTACTTGTTCTCTTCGGTCGAGTTTGTAATATGCATCATCCTTCTGATGGCCTGGATGCTCTGATTCCCATTTGGTTCTATAAGTGCTTTTTATCAACCTCTTTGCCTCATTATAGGTTATGTCTATGTCAGGCTGTGGTAGTCGTCCGCCCTCTTTTGCCAGTCTGTCAGCCTCTTCGTTTCCAGGTATACTGCAATGTGATGGGATCCACTGTATTACAACTTTTTTGGATTTCTGGCATAGACCATGGAGTGCTGCTCTTAGGTCAGTTAGTTCTGTGCTGTTATTGCTCTTCAGTATTGAGACAGCTGACTTTGCATCTGTGAAGATAGCTATTTGCTTCTCTTTATTTTCCTCCATCAGGAGCATTTCTGCTGCAGTTTTCAGAGCCTCTACCTCCGCTTTGAAGTTACTTGAAAATTTTCCAGTTGCCATTGAATGTGTTTTTTTCACTCCATTTTTTAAATTTAGGAGAATTCCTCCTCCTCCATTCTCTATTGAATTTTTGGCTGATCCATCTGTATATGCATGGGTCCAATTCCTGCTTGGGTAATGTTCTTTTATGTAGTTTAGGGTTATTTCTCTTCTTTCGGTTTCATGCTGAGTGTTCTTTTTCTCAATACCAGGAATGTTTTCTATCATCTCAGGCAGTTGCTGCTGTCTCCAAGCTGGGAACTTGTGTGCATTGTGTATGGGCTTGACTGTTGATATGTTAAGAATAGGATCTGCCCTAATCCTTCGTTTTGCAGTTTCTACAAAGTTGCTACGCTTCAGTCTTCCCTTTCCAAAACCATTAAATCTGTTGTACATAGGGTGGTCTGTCAATCTTCTAAATTTTTCTGCTTGTTGCTGGGCTCTGCTATCTCTTCTATCCTGCATTGGTTGTAAACAAGTGATCTTTTCTAGTTCATTAATAGGCGTTGTCTTCAGGCTTCCAGTTATGATTCGCATTCCTTGGTTTTGGACTCTACTTATTTTGTTAAAGTTTGACTTAGCTGCTGTTGCCCAAGCTGCAATGCCATATTCCAGTACTGGCCTCACCCGTCCAGTATATAACTTCTTGAGAACTTTCTCATCTGCTCCCCACGTTGTACCAGCAAGCTTTTTCATGATTGCCATTCTCTGCCTTGCTCTTGTTCGATTTTTCTCAACCTGTGTCTTCCATGTCAGGCGACGATCAAAGGTGACTCCTAGATAGTTTGGATTTTCTTCATGGCGCAATATTTTTCCATTCAATACCAGCTTAGGTTGCTGAGGTTTATTTGAGAGGGAGAACACTGTGCATGTTGTTTTCTCCTCACTTATCTTCACTAGCCATGATTTTGACCAGTCCTCTAGCGCTAATAAGGCTTGCTGTATTCTGCTGTTAGCTGTACTAATATATTCTTCAGATGTCCATATGGCTAGGTCATCTGCAAAGGAGGATGTGTGTACTCTGGCTGGAAAATTTTCTGTGATGTCATTTATATATGCTAGGAATAATGTTGGTGAAAGAACTCCTCCTTGGGGGACACCTTGCTCCAGCAGCATCATTTTGCTTGTTTGTCCTTGTACTTTTGTCCTGGCAGTTCTGTTCTCAAGGTAGTGGCTGATCCATTTATACATTTTTCCACAAACATGCATGTTTTGCAGTTTTACTTTCAGTCCTTCCTTCCATACTTTATCAAATGCTTTTTCTAAATCTATCCAGACTGCTAGTGTGTGCTTTTTCTCTTGGAAGGCATCCTCTATTTCCTGAGCTATATAGGTTATTTGATCTTCAGTGGATCTGTACTTTCTGAATCCTGCTTGGTGTGGTGTTAAGAGTTTGTTTTCTTCCAGATGCCATGTTAGCCTGCCATTGATAATGCGTTCCATTAATTTTCCTACACAGCTAAGTAGACTGATAGGTCGATAGCCATTTGGTTCTTCCAGGTCTTTTCCTTTCTTTGGGACTGGTATTAGTATAGCTTCCTTCCATGCCTGTGGGACTATTCCTCTCTTCCAGCTGTTATTTAGGACTGCTAGTAGTTTCTTCTTTGCCTTGGTGCCTAGTCCTATTAGCATTTCATTTGTGATTCCATCCTTTCCTGGTGATTTCTTCTTTTTTAGGGTATTCATTGCCTGTTCCATTTCTTCCATTGTTAGATTTGCCATCATATATTCTGCTGCTGTCTCTGTATTTCTATGATGTATCTGTTTGTCTTTGATTGCTTTCTTCTGTTCAGTTGTAATATCAATGTGGTTTGCATTTGCATAGTGTTCCATTAGTGCATTTGCAGCCTTTTTTCCTGTAAGCAAGGCATTTCCTTGTTTAATTGTTATTTGTTTGTTTCTAGGTCCTTCATTGTTCATGGCTTTCACTAGTTTCCATAGTTTGTTTCCATCCCTGTCAAAATTCAGGTTTTCTGTTTTTTCCCTCCAACGATCTCTTGTTGTTTGATTTACTGTTCTTTTATATTTTGCTGAGATGGCTTTGAGAGAGGTATTCGCTTCAATTGTTTGTTCTCTCTCTGCTGTCTTCCTGGCATCTTCAACTTTGTCCTCCAAACTTTGTAGTTCTTCAGTCCAGTATGGTTTGTAATTTTTCCTCGCTCCTCTAGGAATGGACTCAGTGGCTGCCTGTATTATCGCTCTGTTTAGACTTTCCACCATTTGCTTTATGTTGCCATATCGTGTATTTATGTTTTCACAATATTTGTCTGTTAGTATGGCAAATCTGTCCCAATCTGCTCGTTTGTAATTCCAGCGGGGCAAGGGCTTTTGCTCCTGTGGAACATACTCCATATTCATTACAAGCTTGATTGGTCTGTGGTCACTACCTGCTAATTGGTCCAGCACATGGCGATCGATTTTGTGGAGGATGTCTCCTGTGCAGAAAGCTAAGTCTGGAGTAGAAGTGGTAAGCCATCTTCTGGAGTAGAAGCTCGGTGTGTCATCCGCTTTGTTGAGTAGATGGAGATTTGAGTCTATTTCCCAGTCCTCCAATTCATCTCCTCTTTTGTCAGTATCTGGGTATCCCCATCTTTCTGAACGGCTATTAAAGTCTCCGACAATAATGCAGTTTGTGTCGGTTATTTTCATGTTTGAGAGTGTAAGGTCCTTATCTGCTGGGCTATACAGATTGTAGATTCTTATTTTCACGTCCTTTATCATTATATCAACACCTATAATTTCTGTTTGGTTGTCAGAGATCACAGATACTTCGCTGCAAGGTATTGTATTTCGTGTAAGTATTAGAACTCCTCCTTTGTGTCCTTCGCGGTCGAAACGTGTGGCCTGATATCCTCTGACTGAGAATTTGTGATTGGCGTTGAGGTGTGTCTCTTGAATGCATGCCACATCTATTCTATCTTTATGAAGACGCTGTGTTAGGGAGTCTTTCTTCTTGTAAACTCCTTCGGCATTCCACTGTAGTATGTTGAGTGTCCGGGGTATTTGGTCAATAGCTCTTAACCTACTCCTCTGTGCCTTGACTCCACAGCACAGGGGAAGGTGACCACCAGTAGTCATGGGTGGACCCCCTCGAGGCAGGGGGCCCGGCACTATCGCCGCCTGATGGGACTTCACGGGATTAGCACCATAACGATTAATTTTGATTTGTGACATCATGAATTAAGTTACGTTGCACTACTTTGTCAAGCCTGTGGCTCAGTGCATCCGATTTCGACAAGCATTTATTTGGGATGCTTTCCCTAGCCTTTGACTGTCCCCAGTCTACCTACAAGGCAGCAGGTTTTACGTTGCACTGCTTTGTCAAGCCTGTGGCTCAGTACATCCGATTTTGACAAGCATGTATTCGGGTGCTTTCCCTAGCCTTTGACTGTCCCCAGTCTACCTACAAGGCAGCAGGTTTGTGTGTCTCTTCGTCTGGTCCCTCTCCCTTGACCTGCCCGACATGGGTGGCCCTACCAGTAGCTGTGCTACCGTCGGCATAGCTCTTGGGGTCATTGGGACGCACAAGCCCCTCTACCTCGTCACGGTGGACACACAGCAGAGGGGATCCACATATTATTTCTGAGACATGCGAGAATTGAGGGAAATGAACGAGCTTATAAACTGGCTGGCTCTGCATCCCCTGCAGATGGCCAGCCCATGGATCGTGTCGATGTTATTAACGCCCTTAAAGAGGTGCGCAGCGCATATTACATTGACAACAGTAAAATCACATCCTTGCATAGAATGAGCGACTCGGGATTAAGACATGACACGGCCAGACATGGTCCAAACTGCAGGCAAGTGTCTGTCTGTCCACTTGTCACTTGTCGTCCCTGGAGAAAAGTGGACTCGACAAGCACACCTTGATTATGCTTCTACTATTGGAACTATTGAATGACTTTTGTCTACACTCCTCCCTTCTGTCTTCCATACACTATATATATATATATATATATATATATATATATATATATATATATATATATATATATATATATATATATATATATATATATATATATATATATATATATATATATCCTTCATAACATACCCTGACAACAGTTTCCTCCAACAATTAATAACCTGTTTATTGTTGAAAACTATGTCAGTTGTATGTATTGAATGTGTATATGTAGTTGGTAGTGTCTGCTAGTGTGGATGCAAGATATGACTCTGGAAG
>JACEFZ010016050.1:0-27183 GCA_014155875.1 Cepaea nemoralis
TTGTCCATTTCGGCTGAGATAAAACTAAATATGATAACTTGAAACCAGTTTATTTATATACATACATTGTTCCTTTATGTCTCAGTATAATTTCCACCAACATTGATGCACTTATCCCATCGTTTTATCAGTCCTCCGAAACCGGCCGCATAGAACTGCGTGCTTTGTTTTCATTTACCTGCCTTGCCACAGAACTGTGTGACTTACTTATTGACTCGCCCGGGTAACCTTTTTCTACCCAGCTATGCACCGCTTTACGGAAAATCGCTAGGGGCTAAGTCCACGGAAAAACTACCTTGGAAGGAGACATTTCGCGAATGACGCCGAAGTTGAATGTGAAGTGAAAACATAGTTTAGAAAACAGAGCACGGAGTTCTATGCAGCCGGTTTGGGAGGACTGATAAAACGATGGGATAAGTGCATCAATGTTGGTGGAAATTATCTTGAGAAATATAGGGACAACGTATGTATAAAAAATAAACCGGTTTCAAGTTTTTATCATATTTAGTTATTTTTTTCTACAGCCATTTGTGACTCACTTATTAACTTGCTCTCGTACAACATATTCCAGTTTTCGTCTTCTCAAAGCCTGGCAAAAAAAAAATAAAAAATAAAATAAAGGGTGCTACCGCTTTCTGATGTTTGTGATAAGCTGTTTTAGCGACTTAGCTTTCTTCAGAATTGAAAACTATGTTAATTATTCATCATCATCATCATTTTGTGCGGTCATGGTTCGTCGTTAGACACGAACACCAGAGTCGTGGATCAACTAGCGGTCAAAAAAAAAAAACCTATCATCTACTGCCACTATAGTACCTTGCGGTGTATAGCAGGGGAGTCTTGAGCCTGAGGAATTAAGACCGCCTGACTAGTGCAGCCGCCGAGAACTGTACAGGTTAGGATTTTCCTTTTGCCCCCGACAGAAAAACATCCGCACCATACCGAGAATTCGAACCGGGGTCCTCCGAAGGAAAACCTAGCGTTTTTAGCTACTCGGCCAGCCGCTCCATCATCTACAAACATGCACGTGTAGTGCTTACTGTGCGAGAGTTGCAGTGGGGTAGCGGCTAGACACTCTCATCCTGGCCACTCGTCATGGAATCGACTCTTATCGGTGTCAGATTCGAATCTTTAAACATTGACTAGTCTCCCAGACAGACTTACTTAACACACACTGGGTACCAGAATTGGCTTGGACAATGAAGGTGACCGACGTGATGATGATATCCACAGCCACCTAGTGCCGTGTTGTCTATAGGAACATGAAACTAACACATAGGTGGGCGAGCGAGCGGGCGATCGGTTGAGCTGGAGGGCCGGCGGGCGGGTGCACTGAAGGACGGGCGGGCGAGTGGGGGTGGTAGGGCCCGCGAAGTTGTTGGCGGACTGGGCTAGTGGTGGGCTAGCGAAGTTGATAGGCGGACTGCGCTAGTGTGGGCTAGCGAAGTTGTTGGTGGACTTGCGGGTTTGTGTGGCTAGCGAAGTTGTTGGCGGACTGGGCTAGTGGTGGGGGCTAGCGAAGTTGATTGGCGACTGGGCTAGTGGTGGGCTAGCGAAGTTGTTTGGCGGACTGCTAGGTGTGGGCTAGCGAAGTTGTTGGCGGACTGCAGCTAGTGGTGGGCTAGCAAAGTTGTTGGCGGACTGGGCTAGTGGTGAGCTAGCGAAGTTGTTGGTGGACTGCACTAGTGGTGGGCTAGCGAAGTTGTTGGCGGACTGGGCTAGTGGTAGGCTAGCGAAGTTGTTGGCGGGCTGCACTAGTGGTGGGCTAGCGAAGTTGATAGCGGACTCCGCTAGTGGTGGGCTAGCGAAGTTGTTGGTGGACTGCGCTAGTGGTGGGCTAGCAAAGTTGTTGGCGGACTGGGCTAGTGGTGGGCTAGCGAAGTTGTTGGCGGACTGGGCTAGTGGTGGGCTAGCGAAGTTGTTGGTGGACTGCACTAGTGGTGGGCTAGCGAAGTTTGTTGGCGGACTGGCGCTAGTGGTGGGACTAGACGAAGTTGTTGGCGGACTGGGCTAGTGGTGGGCTAGCGAAGTTGTTGGTGGACTGCACTAGTGTGGGCTAGCGAAGTTGTTGGCGGACTGGGCTAGTGGTGGGCTAGCGAAGTTGTTGGCGGGTGGGCTAGCAAAGTTGTTGGCGGACTGCACTGGTGATGGGCTAGCGAAGTTGTTGGCGGTCTGCACTAGTGGTGGGCTAGCAAAGTTGATGGCGGACTGCGCTAGTGGTGGGCTAGCAAAGTTGTTGGCCGACTGCACTAGTGATGGGCTAGCAAAGTTGAAGGCGGACTGCGCTAGTGGTGGGCTAGCAAAGTTGATGGCGGACTGCGCTAGTGGTGGGCTAGCGAAGTTGTTGGCGGACTGGGCTAGTGGTGGGCTAGCAAAGTTGTTGGTGGACTGCACTAGTGGTGGGCTAGCGAAGTTGTTGGTGGACTGCACTAGTGATGGGCTAGCGAAATTGATGGCGGACTGCGCTAGTGGTGGGCTAGCGAAGTTGTTGGTGGACTGCACTAGTGGTGGGCTAGCAAAGTTGATAGCGGACTGCGCTAGTGGTGAGCTAGCGAAGTTGTTGGCGGACTGGGCTAGTGGTGGGCTAGCGAAGTTGTTGGTGGACTGCACTAGTGGTGGGCTAGCGAAGTTTGTTGGCGGACTCGGCTAGTGGTTAGGCTAGCGAAGTTGTTGGCGGGCTGCACTAGGTGGTGGGCTAGCGAAGTTGATAGCCGACTCCCTAGTGGTGGGCTAGGCGAAGTTGTTGTGACTGCGCTAGTGGTGGGGCTAGCACAAGTTGTTGCGGACTGGGCTAGTGTGGGCTAGCGAAGTTGTCAACAACTTAACCTGACGAGGCATCATCGGGTACTTCTCACACACTCGTACAAGACAACTTGCAAGTCGTGTGGGAGGGCAAAAATGCATGGTCCATTTTATTGCCGTTGGCTCGCTTACAGCGGTAAACAGTCGCTAATGCAATACACAATATATAGCCACAGAATTATCTAACACAAACTGGCTAACCCTATGCTAACTCTATCTACGAGTGAACCCAAAACTCCTAAGCGTTATTCTAGACGATGTGAACGCCCCAAGTCCAGTCTCCCGTCTGCCGGACTCTCTCCCGTGGTTACCACACCCCGCGGGTTGACCTTCTCCTTCGTGCGTGTTACCTCACATCGCACGCTGCTGGCAAAAGACGTGGCCTGTTGAGTGTCTACTCACGTGTGCTCTTGGCTTCATGAGGTGCGGTGGTATCGTGATTAGAGTGCTAACTCTCTGAACACCGCCTGCGTGTATTCTGAGGGAGTGGCTAACCTTCCCACGATTCCCATCATCTCCCCTGCTCTTGCTCGGGCACCGTATCTCCATCCGGGTCCCTCTAGGATTGACCGCTCTCCCTGGCGGAGGGGATGCGGTTGAGTCTTGAACACACACCCGCCCCCCTTGTGTTGCGTCATCAACTTTCACTTATTGGGTTGTGACGCAAGGAGGTTTCTACACAAAAATTAGTGTCTCTAATTATTTGTCAAAGACTCTAGATAACCTGGCTCTGGGCTTTCAGATAGACTATTTAACAACTATTGTCACAAATGTAGTAAGCCTCACTTGGCTACTGGCAATCGCCACAAACTTGCCTGGTTGGCGTGAGCCCCTTCTCACATGCTATATTATATTATCAGAGGTATGTCTGAACCGGACCGTTGTCTTATAAGACCTGCCCTCCCATAGTAATTAACTTACTACCCATACAAAGTTGACTATTAGGGTCAACACATGAATTGCTTCATGTCCCCCATAATAATATTTAGACAACCAATCTACAAGAGTGTGTGCGACAGGCTTTACCTTCTTCGCTTCCCGCGCGTAAGACTTCATTTCACTGTTAATTTAGTTCTTCGTTGTCTAATTATGTCCCCTGGCCCCAAAGTTATCTGCCTTTGAGTCTGCAAATAGTGTATGCAATTTATATGTTTTGTTTTTCTGGTTGTTTGAGTGTTTTGATGTAATAATCTACTACTCTAACTTCTACCCTATATTTCTAACATTATCTGTGTAGTGTATGTTTAGTTTTTTGAGTGCCATAATTTTGTTCAATGTGGCCACCAAACAGGTGTATAACACTAATTCGTGACTACATTCCCATTGTTATGAGACCCAAATACTGTATTCTAAGTTCTAAACTATATCACAGACAACGACATTCACCAAACGTAATTTCCCTAGCGAAAACCAACATTAGCCACCAATTTAAAAGTCGTTGCAGACAGCAGAAGAATTTGCTGACTGCTTGCATTCTCTCCCGTCTATCTTTCATTCAGTCTCACGTTCACACTTCTGTACATACTCCTTTCACCCTTACCTCTGTCACACATCTATTATCCTTCCACACTAATTCTTCTGATCATTTAAAACCGTTGAGTGACACTGTACACAGTTGGCTCATTTGAGGAGATTGAGCCTCATGACTGTGCGCTAGTCATTGCACGAGTCATATATGTACATTATATTTACATGGCGAGACAGGGTTGATGGCTTGTCCTTTGATCTCATCATCTCGTATGTTAACACTAACCTAAGTATCATATTTATAATTATCATTAACTATTCTCCTTTTATACCCTAAGTATTTAATGTGTTCCCTAAGTTCTATTATGTTAATTATATTATCTGTTTATCCTACTCGTTATGTTTATCTAAACTAAGGGATGTAATGTAACTATTTAAAATGTAATTAGTGTGATAATGAGTTATGTACCTTAATTACCTGGATGATGTGACATAAATTATGTACTTTTCTAATACTATACTATTTATTGTTGTTAGATTGGAAATGAATCATATAATTAATGTTCTTAATCTAAATTATGTAGATGATGTATGTAAACTGATAATACTAATTACTGGTAATGTTGGATCGATGGTATGGTTTTCCTTAATATGGAATAAACTAACGTAAACTGAAGCTAAATGAAATGTAACACTCTAAATGGTACTATTTCTATTAAAATTTTAACTTTAGCTTGTAATTACCTATTTTTTTACGTCTAACCTAATATTTTAATTTAATTCTAAGTTAAGTAAATGGGTTAATTACTGTACTAATTATCCTATTAAAAATAAATGAGACCTATATCATTACCTAATTCTACCTCTATTTATAACTATTTTAAAAAAAAATTATTATTTTAGCATATCACATTAAGTTTATATACATGGTATTTCAGTTTCCACAGGTTAGTATTTGCCTTCATGTTTGTACTTCGGTTGTATAGGCATAATTATCTACACACTTTGCCTGGGTATCTGAAATACATTACACAGTCATCATAGTGTTCTCTCGGTAGTGCACGTGTAGAGATTCGCTGGTGTCGGTAGCTTATTCTTTATGGTGTCTGAATCTAGCACTGTTCTGACACTGTTTTCTACATTTCACAGCAAATGATACACCGGCCTGAGCTTAGTTTGGAAAATGAGCTGTCCTGATTCACACGGTAGTATCTAAGTTCTGTAGCACAGTTCTTAAGTTAATGTCTACCGGACACATGAGTAGTTCGTTGTACTTGGTACACTCTTAAGCACACCATGGGTGTATATGTAACCTATTTTACATAGCATATTGTACTGTATTCATGTACTAACTATCACTCTACATTATTATGTGGGATTTCAGGTATTATTACCTCAGATGGTCTACTGGAGGGTATCAGCCAGAATGTTGTCTTTACCCTTGATATGTTCTATACTAAATGTATAGTTCTGAAGTATCAGAGACCACCTGTATATCCGGTCCGTATTCTGTGCACCCCAGTTTGGATGACCGTAATGGGAGAATTATCTGTCTGGACAATGAAGTGTACACCCGCCAGAAATCGATGGAGCTTCCTCACTGAATAGATGACGCTGAGGGCTTTCCAGTTCTGCTATCGAATATCTGGACTCGGCAGGTGTGATCTTACGGCTCACATAACAAATCGGATGGGAAGATGCCCTCATAAAATTGGCCTAGGACTGCAGCGATGGAGATCCTGCTGGCAGTCTGGGCCTAAGATAATAAACGAGCCCAGGATTAAGGCAAGGCGAAGGAATGGGAACATCACTAAAAAGAATTTCAATTTGACAATGCAGAAATTAATAATGCATCTTTCACATCCAATTTCACTGATGCTTTTAATACATTAGAAAACACACTAGTTATTTCAGCTAGGTTGGAATAAATTTACTATAGTAATTAACTAATCCCAAAAGAACTTCTAACCTGCTTTTTCGTAGTAGGCATGGTTAGATTCATAATTTTTGTAATAATCCTATTGTCAGTCTTCAGCTGACCTTGAGAGATGACATGACCCAAAAATTCAATTTCTTTTAGGCCTAATTCAACTTTACTCGGTTTGACAGTGAGACCGAAGAGTCGCACCCTATCAAAGACTGTCTCAGTTTCAGTAAGTGGTGTCGTCCAGTCTTCCGTATGGACACATATATCATCTATATAGGTCACTGTATTCGTCACTCCATGTAATAGATCTCTAGTTAAGCGCACGAAAGTGGCAGGAGCATTTCGAAGTCCGAAAGGAAGAAATCGCCACTCGTATAGTCCTAAAGGTGTTGAAAACGCAGTAAGATGCATAGATTGAGCTTGCATCGGAACCTGCCAGTATCCTTTAGTAGGATCTAGTTTTGAAAAAGATTTTAGAAGTAGACATGTCCGAGGATAGAGATCTTCGCAGGCAAGGGAATTGGTTCTGCGTCGATCTTAGTGATGTTATTAAGTTTTCGATAGTCCACACACAGAGTCGAATTGTGGAATCCTTCTTCTTAACTAGGACGATTGGAAATGAGTACTCAGATGTAGACTTTTGAACTAAATCCCGCTAGCCTCTAAATTGAGAAATTTCCTTATTTAGATTTTCCCTATAGCTAAGTGGGATAGAGTACGGCCTGCATTTAATAGCTTGAGGTCCGAAAGAAGAATGGAGTGTTACGCTTCTGTCCGTTCTACCTGGGATGTCAGAGAATAGGTCTTTGTATTCAGTTACTAACTCAACTAATTGTCTTCGTTGAATGTCTGTTAGTCCCTGATCTATATGTATACTGTCCAATGTCGCCGTTTTGTCTACAATGGGAACGGGTAGTTCCATTCCGTCGTCGTCTACCTGATTTTAGTACAGTAATTGGTGCTAAGTGGTGTATTCTGTGCACTCACTAGATGTATGTGCCATTGTCGGAACTGCCAGTCCTCGCTAACTAGTGTAGTTGCGTTATTATGTCTGTCGTCTGATCACTTGGTGTTGTTGCAATCTGTTCGTCTGTCTCTACTTCTGTCCTCTTGTCTTGAAAAGTACGGTTTCAGCATGTTGACATGGAATATCTTTAAGTGTCCGTTTATCGATATTTCATAGTCAACATCTGAGATTTTGCGTATCACCTTGAATGGGCCCTTGCCATGAGGTAAGTAATAAATTTCTTTTGTCTGGAAGAAGCAAGAGTATGTCTTGATCTGGTTCAAGCTCGATTGTTCTTGCCCCTTTGTTGACATATTGGCGGTAGATTTGACCCTTCCTCTCCAAAGCTGCCTTAGCTATGACACACGATTTCATGATCTTGTCTCGTGTTTCTGTCACCATTTCATAAGGTGTTTTTGGGGTAGGAATTTCTATCGAATTCGTTACTATCTGATGGTAGATAGTTAGGGGTCCACGTGGGTTAGCCCCGTAAACTAATTCAAACGCGAGAAACCCGTGCTTGAATGGGGAATCTCCCGATAGGCGAACAGCACTGTTGGTAACAGTGTATCCCAGTCAGCTGGGTTTTCTGCTGTCACCTTAGCCAGCATGCTGCTTTAGGTCACCATTAATTTTTTCTACTATTCCGTTGCTGGCTGGATGGTATGCTGTCGTAAAATGTTGCTTAATGCCTAGCATTTTTGTAAGGGGCTTGCGTTGCAGCCGATATGAACTGAGTTCCACGATCGGATAAATGGTCCGTGGGAATCCGAATCGTGAGAACAGATGTAGAAATACATTGGCAACGTCTTTGGAGGTGATGTATTTCAAAGCTACTGCCTCAACCCACCTTGAACATAGGTCGACCATTGTCAATATGAAGCGATTCCTTTGCTGGACACCTGGTTCAGGGGGTCCAACAATATCTACCGCCACACTTTCAAATGGCCTAGAAGCCAGTGTAGAAGGTTGTACTTCAAGCTGTAGGATGTTTACCCTTGCGTACTAATTGTTGACAGACATTACACGAACGACAAAATAATTTAATATCATTGCAAAAACCTGGCCAATAGAAATGAGCCTGAATTCTGGCCCTGGTCTTATCATATGCAAGATGACCAGCAAACGGTGACTCATGTGCAATCTTTAGCACAGTTAGACGGTGTTGTTCAGGTAACACCGTTTGCTGAATCTCATGGTTACCAGTAGTATAATATCTAGTTAAAAATGCCATTATTCAGTCTAAAAAACCAAGATGCATTTTTGGTTATTTTTGCTTTTTCTTTTAGCAATTTTAAGTATGGAGACACACTTGGGTCAGCTTTTTGCTGTTTTATAAATTCTTGTCTGCTGTTGTCGTCGGTGCCAGTTGGAGAAAGCAACAGTAGTCTCTCCTCTTGAAGTGTGTCTTGATGTTTCACACTGTCTGCCCTTGTTGTTGCATTAGCTGCATTTAATTTCTCCCATGCAACTATTTCTTCATTAGTACATTGTTTCAGTTGGGGTAAGCACCCCAAAATTAAGTCAGTACAAGGGTTGTTTAGTATTGCACAAGTAAAGGTACCAGAGAGAAAAGGAGAATCAATATGGGCTTTTGCCAAAGGGTAAATTTCAATGTTACCCGAGAAGGTACGGCATTTGACAGTATCACCTGTGTAATCACCCGGATTAACCAGTTCTTTCCGAAAGACCAATAAGGGTGCTGCCGCTGTCCAGCAAACACTGGCATGGTACATCATTGACCAATGCATTGTGGAACACAAGATTGCCTCTGGAGGCTAGTGCTGCGTTTACATTCTCAGATGAGAATGGTACTGTATGTTCCACATTCTAGTTTTCCGTCTGTATGGAATTGGTGACATCGTTCACAGCTGTCGAAGCTCAACATATCGTATGCACCACAAACATTTTCTGCTTGGTTATTAGGTAAGTCACTTTCACTCTCAGACTCATTCTCACTACCACCATCTGAAGAGGTGTCAATCAAAATGGCATTATTGGCTTTCATACGCTGCCGGCCAAGGCACTTATTACTATAATGGCCATAACAGGAACAAAAAAAACATTTGATTGCACGCCTGTATGCAGATCTTTTACTTTGCTGTTTCTTGATCACATTTTCAAGATGCGCCGGATAATTTGGCGATTTGTCCACACATAGCATAGGTGTCATGTAAAGGTGACAATGGATACATCTTCCATTTTCCTATCTTTCTTATCGTATTTCTGATAAGGTTTCCTATTACTTTGGTAGTTTTAGTTTGGTCCTTTGACAAAGGACACTATTTCAGAGTCATTTGAGGTCTTAAAACACATCTCTGTTAGAAGAAAAATATGCTGAGCCTTTTTTCCTCGAATTGCTGGATGTTCTCAATGTCTGACTGCTGCAAAAAATTTGGCAAAAGGAGAAGGTATGGTAGATATAACCTTGTCCATAGCAATTAAGTTTTTTAATCTATCAAAGTCTTTTCCTATGTTAGCTGCTTTCAGCCACCTGTCTAGTACACTCTGTACATTTGAAACATAATCAATAAAGGTTTCACTAGGTTTAGGTTTTAGATTTGAGAACTGAACTTGATACCCAGGGGGCATCAAGTAAAAAGTGCTGCATAATCCTATCATGGATGTATTGATAGCTAGATCTAAGTTCAATAGGAATAGACTCTATTACTTTAAGGGGCTCACCACTTAGATTCTTCATGTAAATAGGAGCCCACATATCTAAAGGAACTTGGTGATATTTAAATTGATACTCTAACGTTCTCTGTCCAGGCTGATATGGAGTCATCTTTACAATATGGTTTGATAATATTTTTGTATTTGTTGAACTTATTTTCCTCTTGTTGACTTCTTAGTTTAGTGGCAGAGACTTCTGCGTGTGAGTCTACCTCCATGCCTTTCATCTTTAATTGTGTCTCTGATTCTACTTGGATTTGTTTTTCCTTACATCTATTTCTTTTTGCTTTAGATCTAATTCCTTTTGTTTTAATTCTTTCTCTTGATCTAATTGCTTTAGCTTAATCTCCTTATCATGTTCTCTATCTCGTTCTTCTTTTCCTTTTGTTGTTGTAATTGCTGTTGCTTAATTTGTTTTTCATCTTCTAGCTGTTTTTGTTTTGTTATCTCAGCTAGTTGAGCAATGTCCTTCTCTTGTTGTAACTGTTGTTGTTTAATCTCTAACTCTTTTTGCTTATTTATTTCAGCTAGTTCTTTTTGGTGTTCTCTTTCTTGTGCACGTTCGTCCCTCTTCCGCATTCTCTTTTCGTGTTTGTTCTTCTTTTGCTTCTTTAAATTTCTGATCTGCATATTGTTGTAGTTCTTTTCCTGTTAATTCTAGTTCTTTGCCTGCTTTTATGAAATCTGATAAAGTTGCCATCTTACTTTAGTACTTGGCTAACAGTGATAGGCAATGATGACTTTAATCAGTTATTTATCTTGATATGTTATGTTTGTTCTTATCTGATCACTATCAGTTGGTGCTTTCTGTTTATACCCTGCCCAGATTTATCTTGCAGAAAACAGAGTATACAAATATGTCAATGCGTTACAGCTGAAACAGAGATGCACTATTAATCAAATTGCATGCCAAAATATATAAGTGTACTCAGCTTTAACGTTCCCGAGGATCGGGGAACGGAACTCCGTTGCCACAGGTCACCTTGGTACTTTAGGGTGGAGACACGTGTCGTTACCAGCAAACTATATTTGGTACACAGGGCCGTAATCAGGTGTAGTTCGCCCTTTGATATGCAGGGCCGTAGTAATCAGGCCTATTACACGATATGTTAACCCAGACCCCTATGGACAATGACTTAGACAATGACAGACAGATTTACGAACAACTAGAATATGTATTAAATAAATTAAATGTCAATGTCCTGTCTTTGCTCTATCAGTTATTGCTTTATGTTACTAATCTCTTTAATTTCTGTACGTGTTGTGCAGGCAAGTATCATCTGCCAGGCCAAAAAATAGTTCCATCGTGACGGTAAACACAGAGAAAATATGACCAAAAATATGCATATCTGGTTTTAACGAAATAAAAATAACATCATAATGTTTAAATAAATAAATATATTCCTTTAGTAGTTGAAATAAATAAATAATAAATGATATAACGTACCGATTCAGGCGAGCAGCTGTTTAGGCCAATTTCTACACACTCGATTGCTGTATGCTAATGAGCCCAGGACGACTGTTTGTCAATCATCTGACGTCACAGCACAGCGCGATGAAAAATCGATATTGTCGGCTTTGTTTTGTATCGCTCCGCCCTGAATCATTTTTGGTACTCATTTCTCAACAAAAAGGTAAATATATAAATAAATATGAGAAAGCAAGAATATTAATACTTACAGCTTTGATGAATATATAATCTCACTAAATAAATACTTCATAAACACAATTAAACAGTTTAATACGTCACGATAGGCACATTTCTAGCCTGCAAATTTCTCTCGTCTGCACAAATCATCGTCACTACACAAATTAAACCCTAGTCTTAGAGCCTCGTGGACGAGTGGAGTAGCTTGAATATTACATTCAAGCTTCACTTCTGACAACCACAATTACCCTGGCCTGTCAACAACTTAACTGACAGGCATCATCGGGTACTTCTCACACACTCGTACAAGACAACTTGCAAGTCGTGTGGGAGGCAAAAATGCATGGTCCCATTTTATTGCCGTTGGCTCGCTTACAAGCGGGTAAACAGTCGCTAATGCAATACACAATATATAGCCACAGAATTATCTAACACAAACTGCTAACCCTATGCTAACTCTATCTACGAGTGAACCCAAAACTCCTAACGTTATTCTAGACGATGTGAACGCCCCAAGTCCAGTCTCCCGTCCTGCCGGACATCTCTCCCGTGGTTACACACCCCGCGGGGGTGACCTTCTCCTTCGTGCGTGTTACCTCACATCGCACGCTGCTGGCAAAACGTGGCCTGTTGAGTGTCTACTCAACTGTGCTCTGGCTTCATGAGGTGCGGTGGTATCGTGATTAGAGTGCTAACTCTCTGAACACCGCCTGCGTGTATTCTGAGGGAGTGGCTAACCTTCCACGATTCCCTCATCTCCCCTGCTCTTGCCTCGGGCACCGTATCTCCTCCGGGTCCCTCTAGGATTGACCGCTCTCCCTGGCGGAGGGGATGCGGTTGAGTCTTTGACAGAAGTTGTTGGCGGACTGGGCTAGTGGTGGGCTAGCGAAGTTGTTGGTGGACTGCACTAGTGGTGGGCTAGCGAAGTTGTTGGCGGACTGCGCTAGTGGTGGGCTAGCGAAGTTGTTGGCGGACTGGGCTAGTGGTGGGCTAGCGAAGTTGTTGGTGGACTGCACTAGTGGTGGGCTAGCGAAGTTGTTGGCGGACTGGGCTACTGGTGGGCTAGCGAAGTTGTTGGCGGGGTGGGCTAGCAAAGTTGTTGGCGGACTGCACTGGTGATGGGCTAGCGAAGTTGTTGGCGGTCTGCACTAGTGGTGGGCTAGCAAAGTTGATGGCGGACTGCGCTAGTGGTGGGCTAGCAAAGTTGTTGGCCGACTGCACTAGTGATGGGCTAGCAAAGTTGAAGGCGGACTGCGCTAGTGGTGGGCTAGCAAAGTTGATGGCGGACTGCGCTAGTGGTGGGCTAGCGAAGTTGTTGGCGGACTGGGCTAGTGGTGGGCTAGCAAAGTTGTTGGTGGACTGCACTAGTAGTGGGCTAGCGAAGTTGTTGGTGGACTGCACTAGTGATGGGCTAGCGAAATTGATGGCGGACTGCGCTAGTGGTGGGCTAGCGAAGTTGTTGGTGGACTGCACTAGTGGTGGGCTAGCAAAGTTGATAGCGGACTGCGCTAGTGGTGGGCTAGCAAAGTTGTTAGCGGACTGGGCTAGTGGTGGGCTAGCAAAGTTGTTGGTGGACTGCACTAGTGGTGGGCTAGCGAAGTTGATGGCGGACTGCGCTAGTGGTGGGCTAGCGAAGTTGGTGGCGGACTGCACTAGTGATGGGCTAGCAAAGTTGTTGGTGGACTGCACTAGTGATGGGCTAGCGAAGTTGATGGCGGACTGCGCTAGTGGTGGGCTAGCAAAGTTGATGGCGGACTGGGCTAGTGGTGGGCTAGCGAAGTTGATAGCGGACTGCGCTAGTGGTGGGCTTGCGAAGTTGTTGGCGGACTGCGCTAGTGGTGGGCTAGCGAAGTTGATGGCGGACTGCGGCTAGTGGTGGGCTAGCGAAGTTGGTGGCGGACTGGCACTAGTGAGTGGGCTAGCGAAAGTTGTTGGTGGACTGCGCTAGTGGTGGGCTAGCAAAGTTGATGGCTGACTGCGCTAGTGGTGGGCTAGCGAAGTTGATGGCGGACTGCGCTAGTGGTGGGCTAGCGAAGTTGTTGGTGGACTGCACTAGTGGTGGGCTAGCAGAAGTTGATGGCGGACTGCGCTAGTGGTGGGCTAGCGAAGTTGTTGGCGGACTGCGCTAATGGTGGGCTAGCGAAGTTGTTGGCGGACTGCGCTAGTGGTGGGCTAGCGAAGTTGTTGGCGGACTGGGCTAGTGGTGGGCTAGCGAAGTTGTTGGTGGACTGCACTAGTGGTGGGCTAAGCGAAGTTGTTGGTGGACTGCACTAGTGATGGGCTAGCGAAGTTGATGGCGGACTGCGCTAGTGGTGGGCTAGCAAAGTTGATGGCGGACTGGGCTAGTGGTGGGCTAGCGAAGTTGATAGCGGACTGCGCTAGTGGTGGGCTAGCGAAGTTGTTGGCAGACTGCGCTAGTGGTGGGCTAGCGAAGTTGTTGGTGGACTGCGCTAGTGGTGGGCTAGCAAAGTTGATGGCGGACTGCGCTAGTGGTGGGCTAGCAAAGTTGTTGGTGGACTGGGCTAGTGGTGGGCTAGCGAAGTTGTTGGTGGACTGCATTAGTGGGTGGGCTAGCGAAGTTGTTGGCGGACTGGGCTAGTGGTGGGCTAGCGAAGTTGTTGGCGGGGTGGGCTAGCAAAGTTGTTGGCGGACTGCACTGGTGATGGGCTAGCGAAGTTGTTGGCGGACTGCACTAGTGGTGGGCTAGCAAAGTTGATGGCGGACTGCGCTAGTGGTGGGCTAGCAAAGTTGTTGGCGGACTGCACTAGTGATGGGCTAGCAAAGTTGTTGGCGGACTGCGCTAGTGGTGGGCTAGCAAAGTTGATGGCGGACTGCGCTAGTGGTGGGCTAGCGAAGTTGGTGGCGGACTGGGCTAGTGGTGGGCTAGCAAAGTTGTTGGTGGACTGCACTAGTGGTGGGCTAGCAAAGTTGTTGGTGGACTGCACTAGTGATGGGCTAGCGAAGTTGATGGCGGACTGTGCTAGTGGTGGGCTAGCAAAGTTGATGGCGGACTGGGCTAGTGGTGGGCTAGCGAAGTTTATAGCGGACTGCGCTAGTGGTGGGCTAGCGAAGTTGTTGGCGGACTGGGCTAGTGGTGGGCTAGCAAAGTTGTTGGTGGACTGCACTAGTGGTGGGCTAGCGAAGTTGATGGCGGACTGCGCTAGTGGTGGGCTAGCGAAGTTGGTGGCGGACTGCACTAGTGATGGGCTAGCAAAGTTGTTGGTGGACTCCGCTAGTGGTGGGCTAGCAAAGTTGTTGGTGGACTGCGCTAGTGGTGGGCTAGCAAAGTTGATGGCGGACTGCGCTAGTGGTGGGCTAGCGAAGTTGATGGCGGACTGCGCTAGTGGTGGGCTAGCAAAGTTGTTGGTGGACTGCACTAGTGGTGGGCTAGCAAAGTTGATGGCGGACTGCGCTAGTGGTGGGCTAGCGAAGTTGTTGGCGGACTGCGCTAGTGGTGGGCTAGCGAAGTTGTTGGCGGACTGCGCTAGTGGTGGGCTAGCGAAGTTGTTGGCGGACTGGGCTAGTGGTGGGCTAGCAAAGTTGTTGGTGGACTGCACTAGTGGTGGGCTAGCGAAGTTGTTGGCGGACTGGGCTAGTGGTGGGCTAGCAAAGTTGTTGGTGGACTGCACTAGTGGTGGTCTAGCAAAGTTGTTGGTGGACTGCACTAGTGATGGGCTAGCGAAGTTGATGGCGGATTGCGCTAGTGGTGGGCTAGCAAAGTTGATGGCGGACTGGGCTAGTGGTGGGCTAGCGAAGTTGATAGCGGACTGCGCTAGTGGTGGGCTAGCGAAGTTGTTGGCGGACTGCGCTAGTGGTGGGCTAGCGAAGTTGTTGGTGGACTGCGCTAGTGGTGGGCTAGCAAAGTTGATGGCGGACTGCGCTAGTGGTGGGCTAGCGAAGTTGTTGGTGGACTGCGCTAGTGGTGGGCTAGCAAAGTTGTTGGCGGACTGCGCTAGATGTGGGCTAGCGAAGTTGTTGGTGGACTGCGCTAGTGGTGGGCTAGCAAAGTTGTTGGCGGACTGCGCTAGTGGTGGGCTAGCGAAGTTGATGGCGGACTAGGCGAGCAATGTCCTGAACACGTTCGTCGCGGGTTCAACGCCTGGTTTGTCTTTTGCTAAAGTGGGATGGGGAGGGAGGTGGTCGGGGGGAGAGAAACATTTGACGCCTATTACTACTTGCTCTCAGGCCTAAATAAGATGACGCACGCATCACTTAACCGACGCAAAGCAGGAAACAGATTCGGCACATACGCATTATGGTGACAAAATGATCTGTACGTCTACTAACTCGGTTCAACTTTTTTGGCACAACTATCTCGGCACAACTATCTCGGTACAACTATCTCGGTACAACTATTTCGGTACAACTATCTCGGTACAACTATCTCGGTACAACCATTTTCGGTACAACTATCTCGGTACAGCTATCTCGGTACAGCTATCTCGGAACAGTCATACCATCTGATAGGAAATGCCTTGAAGAGATTAGAACAAGAATTATCTTTTGAAAGATGGAAAACATACTGAAAAATAAAAAGATGTTATTTGCAACGAGAAAAAAAAGTGTTGAAGTGCTATGTATTACCTGTATTTGTATGTTGGTGTGAAACGTGGGTAATGAGTAGACAAGATGAAAAACATCTAATGGCAGTGGAAATGTAATTTCAGAGAAAAATTGCAAAGAATACAATTTACAGACAGAAAAACCAATGAGCAAGTCCTACAATAAACAAATGCACACTAAATTTATTAGAGAAAGTAGATGTAGACAGTCGAGATTTGTGTGTACATTATGAGAAGAAACAAAACTATAGAATTTGGTGACAGCTGGCAAGACTGCGGGGAAAAGAACAAGAGGAAGGCAGAGAAGTTAATATCTGGATTGCTTGGCCACGTGGCATAGTCGAGACAAGAGCCCAGTGTAGATCCGAGACTCGGGTGATCCTGTGAAGTAGCGAATTATCCCACGCTTATTGGCATACAGGTCATTATTCTGCGCCTCAGAACAGGACACAATAGATTACGCAACCACATGTATACACAATTCAAGATTGGCGACACAGCCATAGTGCACATGTGGATTGGCTGTCGCAGACAGCAGAGCACATACTCCAGGATTGCCCAAACTACAACATATCCAGGCGAACCTTCTGGCCTAGAGAGACAACAGTGGAAGATAAACTTTATGGACCGCTGAGTGAACTAAAAAAGACTGTTAGCTTCATACAAGAGACAACATTGCAATTATAAACTATTTCAAGTGAACGAAAGAAGAAGAAGAACCAGGTGATGATGATGATGACTTGTAATTTACTTTGATTGTCTTCCTATGCATGCAAATTATCGGCCTGATCAATGCAGTATTAGACATCCAACGTTTCCGTGCCATCTTTGAACAGAGCAGACCCTCGGTTTCCTTCAACAGTCCCCTGTCATCTCTCTCCATTAACAAACGATGGTCTGTCACTAAACATTTTCCATCACGCCATGCATCTCCGCCATCAGCCGTGTTTACAAACAGTGTTAAGCCGTGTCTTGAATGTGCGTGACAAATAATAGGTTTGCCCGTTATTTCTGTTATAAGAGAGTAGTTTATTCCTGGTGACGCCGTTCTGTAAACTTGAAATAATTTCGGAAGCATTGTGTGACACGTATAGAAGACAAGAAGGGACGAAGAAATACATGGCAGGTAAATAAATTACAACAAACAGAAATACTTACAATTGTCAATTCTTTCTGTCTTCTTTCGATCCGTTATCCTCCTTTTGGACACGCGTCCTCAACCAAGCTGTTCTGTAATTTGCTACCAACCGTATATCTTTCCATGCCCCCCCCCCCCTTGTTTAGTTAATTTATGTCTTTAATTCTCTTGCCAATGTTATTTTAAGTGTCCAACTATTTTGTTCGCCATGAGGGTTCTTGACAAGATCTGTCTAGTTTTACTAATTCTTATGTTGTCTCGGTATGTGTCGTATGCACAATTTATTGCCTAGCATATGTCGATGAATCTCTTCAAAGAGAAACTATAGAAAAATGTTCAGCAAAGAATGAAGTTACGTAATGGATTTTTACAACGACGAATTTACGTGATGTCACGTGCTTAACTCTCTTGACATCCTTAACAACAATATTAACAGGTTACAAGACAATGTCATAGTTACTTTAATTTCTATCACATATATAAGTTTTCATTTGCAGCTTGCTTTTATATAAAACAAAAGCTGTTGTAATTAAGTGTTCAGGTTCTTTTTTAGATACAAAAACGAAAAGGAAAACTGGATGTCAGATGCCACTAGCATGTGACATCATAACAGGCCTCTATGCACAATGTCAGTGATGTGGGTCAGATAAAGGCAAAAGCTTTGTTTAATGAAATGGAAATGGTTTCTAGTGTTCAGTCACCGGACTTAAATATGATGTCTTTGGTCTTTGAAGAGCTCAGACAACCATTTCCGGAGTGTTTACTAACTTTCTCCTAATGAACACGAGAACATTGTTTCTGAATTATTCACTCGGACCACGGATGGGCATGCTTTTTTGTGGCACTGTGTTGAAGTTAGGTAGTCGACAGATCATCCTAATTGCACATCGAAACATTCGTCCATAAGTGCTCGGATCCCCTCTTCGGTAAATCCCACAGCGTGCAGCGGCTGACAAGACCAGTTCTGTGTTGGTTTATTAATCTTCTTAGGCTTCCCACGTAGCGTTCTTGATTTACCACCCCACTTTTAACTTGCTGTTCTCGCAGCCTGACCATGATTGTAGATTCACAGTCATCACTTGGTTCTCGGGAACGACTTACTTCTCGTAGAGCATTCAGAATGTCAGCCTGGTCCATGGCTCGTCCGCCTTCCACAGAAGTCTTATCTGCAAGCTTGTCAGGCCGCTCATTTCACCTTACAACCGCATGCCCTGGCACGAAAATGAAACTAATCTTTGCCAGTCGAGACTGCTTCAGAGACAGCAACCACTCTCTTCGAATCTACCCCATTTCTATCTTCTTGAGCATGCTCATTGAGCCACTAAGGAAACATGCCCTAGTTAATGTCTGTGTCTCGATCCATGTTATTGCTTTACTTTCTGCCATGACTTCCATAGTCACGCTACTTGTGGTCAAAGCAAAAGCTCCAGAATCTTCCTTCACAATTCTACCTCCAGCCTGAGAAGTAAAGCCCATGAACTTCTCACTCGTCGACCGATCGACCCATCTGTGTAAATGATAGCATCACCCTCCAAATAATTCTCGAAAATCAAAACCTGTACTTCCGCTTCCACAGCAGCCGGATTTTATTGTCCGCATTTTCTCTCTAGTTGGATGCAAACTGAAAAGGATGTACAGAAATCTGTTGGCATTTGTACCCACTCCTCGCCAGGTTTAAGTCCTCAAGTGAACACACCTGATGAATGTTTTCGGCTTGACCCATCCACGAGTTTCCTCTTTTTAACCTGCTGCCCTTTACCTTCTTAATTTCACTGTGCAGTGGATGTTGTATGCTTGCGTTAACTCTGAGGTATGCAGGTGCTCTGCAAATTTGTATTCTGTCTCCAATGGTTGGAAATTCAAGAAGGTAGCGCATCGACCTGCATGCTGTATCTCTTGTACATCCAAGAATAATACACATAGCTTCCTTCTGTATCCTTTCCATCTGCTTACAGCTTATAGTCATGATCGCTATCGCATACTCTAAAACAGAAAGGACCAGACCCTCGTAAAGGAGACATAGATGGCGCTGCTCACAGTTTGCCGTCGCCATCACCCGCATCGCTGCCAAACCTCGCTTGTCCTTTGTTATCACCCAGTCTATGTGCTCATGATAATCAAGGCTTCAATCAAAACCTATCCTCAAGTAATTCATTGCCTGCGTTGTTTCCACCGTCTCTGAACACAGATTTACAGTTGGTGTTGGAGTGTTGACAATATGGTTATTCAAAGAGAACCATGCCACTGTTGCTTTCGTTGGGTTGATCATTGCCCCAGATTCCACACACCAAGCGCTTATGCGATTTAGTTAGTTGTAATGCTGTGTAGAAGTAATATTATTTGTAGTGCTGTGTGAAGCTAATGTTATTTGTAATGCTGTGTCGCTTTAATGTTATGTGTGGTTCTATGGTTGGGTTGGTTGGTTGATTCAAAAACAAAAATTCCAAATTCGGTCTCGTCTAACCTGCTTCATGAGCTGTGGTTATTGATGAGGTCCGTGGTTTTTGTGGGTTTATTCACCCTAATTCTTGTCTTGTGAGTCCTATCTCGGACTGGTTATGTAGCGTTTGTGTCTGTGACGTCAGCTGGGGGATCGGTCAGCGGCTATCCTTTGTGCTCGATGTTCTTGTGGTTTTCTTTGTTTGTGTAGGCTCCTGGCTCGTCTGGCTTGACTGGCTGAAGTCCTTATAAGGACTTTTCGTAATCCCACTCCAGCTGGCGATTCGGTCGGCGGTTGTCCTTTGTGCATGTTTCCTCTTGTTTTCTTTGTTGGTGCAGGCTCCTGGCTTGACTGGTTGCAGTACTTAAAAGAACTTTTTATTTGGTCTTTTTGTCTCCTTTTTTGTGTATTTTCTGTAGGAGCTTTTCGACGTTTTCATTTTCCTCCTTGTGCCTGTTTTCATTGTCGCGTTTGCGTAACTGCTGCCTAAAGTTTTCTTCCTCCGTGGTCAGCCATGGGACGATTTTACCGTCATCTATATAGTACTCGAAGTCGTTCTCACAGTCGTAGTGTAAGACTGGGTATACCATCGGTTTCCCCCGGAGTTTCTTAGGCTTCATCTTTTCTTTTTCTTCCCATCTATTCTGAATTCCTCGCGCTTGAGTTCCTCCTTGTTGACTGGCTATTCTGTGCCTCCTTCAGAGATCCGACGGTATGGTAGTTCCCTCTTGGGCGTTGTGGTTGGGCTGCTAGCTTTAGCTTGCGGTTCAGGCTCGGTATCTTTGTTTTCTTCTTGCGGTTTCTCTGTGAGTTCTTGTGTGGCTTCTGTTGGTTTGTTTTGAAAGAGTTCCATTTCAGCTCTATGCAATTCTCTTTCGGTCTTGATCATTTGTAGGATTTCTTCGTTCTCCTTCTTCATCTCAGCCATGTTCTGGATCTCTAGTTTGATGTTGAGCTGGATTTCTTTCATGTCGGCCAGCAGCTTCTCATTATCGCTGGTCAGAGTCGTCGTCAGCAATGCCTTGACTTGCTTCTTCAACTCGTCTTATCTGCTTTTGAAGTTGATCTCTTTCAGCTTGTGCTATACCCGTGGCTGTCTCGCCCCTCCGTATTGCTTCCTTGAATTGTGTCTTTGTGGTGGTGGCGATCTTTAAGACGTCTCTGTGTCTTTGCAGGTTCGGACAGCCCAGGTATCTTGCTCCATGTTTGCCCAGGTAGTTGGCGCACTTTATTTTGTTGTTGGGTGCTCGGAAGTCCGTGTCCAGCTTGGCCAGCGGACACTCCTTGAAGGCGTGGTGATTGGCGCAGTATCGGCATATTTCCGTCTTACTGCGACACGCAGCTTTACTGTGGCCGGCCTTCTGACATCTGGAACATTGCGTGATTCTTGGGATGAATCTCTCTGGTTGCTGCATTCTCTTGTTGAATGATACTGTGGTCGGCATCTCGCTGCCCTCCGATGTCACCACTGCCAAGGTTGTAGGTATCTTGGAGCAGGCGAGGAGCTGCTCCGCCTTCAAGAATCGGATGTGAAGATTCTCTTCACGTAGCTGCTTCAGAATTTCTTCATCTGTCAGCTCCACAGGAATCCGCTTGACAACCCATCGGACTGCTTTGAATCGGTGTTTCCGACTCTGGTGTCTTTCTCCTCCTTCTTCTCTGCTGTCTTGGTTCTTGATTCTGTTGGGCTGTCAATCTTCTCCCTCGTAGTAGCTTCAGTAATAGCTGTAGTATCAGGCTCTTTGATGCAGCTAGCAGGTGGGCTCTCGACGTTCTTCTTCTTGTTGTCGGCTCCTACGCTGCACAACTTGGCAACAGCGTGTTTCTTGTTGTTGGACTTTCAACGTGACATATTCCCGCGTATCAGGCTTCTTGACAGGATAATGTGACTTGACTTGTTAGCGCTCGCAGTGCGAATGACGACGAAGTAATTTTATTTGTAGTGCCGTCAAGAAGTAATGCTATTTTTAGTGTTGTCACGAAGTAATGTTATTTGTAGTGCTGTCCCGAAGTAATGTTATTTGTTGTGCTGTCCCGAAGTAATGTTTTTGTAGTTCTGTCATACGAAGTAATGTCATTTGTAGTGTTATTCAGAAGTAATGTTACTTGTAGTGCTGTGTCGAAGTAATGTTATGTGTAGTGCTGTACCGAAGTAATGTTATTTGTAGTGCGATGGTGAATTAATGTTATGTGAAGTGCTGTCCCGAAGTAATATTATTTGAAGTGCTGTGCCGAAGTAATGTTATTTTTTGTCCTATTCCGAACTAATGTTATGTGTAATGCTGTGCCTAAGTAATATTTCCGGTATGTTTACAGCTTGCCGAAGTAATGTTGATAATAGTGCTTGATACTAATGTAGGGGATGCGTGGTCTCGAGGTATGGTGGCCGCCTCGAGTGCTGGAGGTCCCGGGTTCACGCCCCGGGAGTATTTTCACGTTGACTTCTAGTAATAAAATGTCCCCTGGTCTCTTGGTAGTGAGATCGGACGCCCGTGTGTATTGTTGCGCACGTAAAAAATCCCTTGGCAGTTGGAAATCGAAAAAAAAAGAGTAGCCTTACGGCGCTGCCCGGGCAAAATTTCGAGTTAAAAATCTACCCAAAGTATTTCAGGATCCTCGCCGGTGCTACGGTGTTCGTGCACTGAGCTGAGTTTCTCCAGACTCAGGTTTGAGTTAGGAGGAGAACGGAGCACTCATGGGTTACACCCGTGTGCCGTGATGTTGATCCATCGACTAAACTAATCTAAACTAAACTAATGTTATTTTCTGTACTGTGTCGAAGTGATGTTATTGGCCGTGCTGTGCCGAAGTAATGCTATTTGCTGTGCTGTGTCGAAGAAATGTGATGTGTAGTGTTGTGTCGAATTAATTTTATTTGTAGTTCTGTGCCAAAGTTGCAAGGTGAATCAGCACTCCAGTCTACGTCCTTATAAAGTCAACCAGCGTGACAAAATAAGTCTTTGAAAAGTCACTCGGCGTGACAACCAGTCCACAATAAATGTACACGCAACAAGTATTGAACACAATAATTTGATACTGCCCTTGTAGTTGCATGTTTCCGATACTTTAAATAAATATTATAATCCTTGTAGAATATTCAGTGTCTTTGTATAAAATGAGTAGAGTTGAGTTGAGTTGAGTTAAGAACCGACATCACTGCACTCAGGACATTCCCATACGTGCTCCGTCTCATTGTTCAACAGCCAGCGAAGAGTCATACTACTAATCGTTCTCACTGCTATCTGATTAAAATTTATCTTGGTCTTCCCTCTCAGTTTTGATATTCTTCCAGAACACCTGCCGATCCCCCGCAAACTCATTCTTTCCACATATGGGTTCTCAATCTGTTCCTCCACCTTCTCCACCTGGTCCCACAAGCGCACGACCACCTCCCCCTTGTCCATAGGCGAAATACCACCAAGTATACCACAATTTGTATAAAATGAACACATCCAAACATTAAGTTCAGCAAAATTCAGTTCCGAATATATTATTTTGAAAAGTTATTCTCATCTCATCTCATCATGTTCCTCTTGTACCTTGCGGTGTCGAGGTGAAGTATAAAAATCGGGAGAGTGCTCGCTTATGGGCATCATGTATCGATATTCCCATGGACTCTGTTATTCCCTGCGTCCATCGTTTACGTGGTCGGCTTCGTACTCTGCTTCCTACTAGTCTGTACATCATTGCTTGTTGTGGTATACTGTTAGTTGGTAACCTACTTGCATGGCCAAACCATTTGACTTGCTGCCTTCTAATACAATCTAGAGCAGCTATAATCCCCACTTTAGTCTTAATTTCTTCATTTTTGATCTTATCTCTTTTTGATGTATTGAGTATTCTTCTCAGGAATCTCGTTTCTGTTGTTGTGATTTTATTTTCTCTTTTTCTGTCATTGTCTATGTGGCCCTAATTCCTCAGACAGACCCTCCCCCCCCCCCCCCCCCCCCCCGGTCCGACACCGCAAGGTACTGCAGGCAGTAAATGACAGTTTGTTAAATGACAGTATATTTGCGAGTCTTTGTGTTTATAGAACAGTGGTTTTCAACCGGTGGGGAATTCCCCCCACCCCCAGTTGGGAATTTTAGGGTTTCCAGGGGGGGGGGGGGGGAATGAAGACCATTTCAAGATCGCGTTAATACAAAACCGATTACTTGATTTTGTTTTTCCCTTCATACTTTACAGTTATGTACGTCTCATCCTTCTAAAATTCATTTTATAAAGTAAGTAGACCCACAAATAATGTTTTATGTGGATGTCTAGACTTATTTTAGTATATGCTATTAAATTTACCTTCCATTTTTACGTATACTGTGCAGGGATGGGGGATATTTAGATAGGAAATATGAAAGGGGGGGGGGAATGACGTTCTGAAAATACCGTGAAGGGGGGCACGGGCCAAATATCTAATAGGAATGGGGGGGGGGAATGACGTTCTGAAAACATGGTGAAGGGGGGCACGGGCCAAAAAAGGTTGAGAACCACTGTTATAGAATATGTTTGTTATATAGAGGTCGTCTTGGCTGCATAGCTCTATCAGTCTACTTCCGATATAATTTCTTTCATTATGTTGGTCTCAAAATGCTCCAAGATGTTTTTCTATGCCCGCTCTGTTGTGTCCTTGTCTTGCGTTGAAGTCTCTTATAACTATGATGTTGTCCTGCTTATCTATTTTATTTAGCACGTCATGTATGTCTTCGTAGAAGTCCTCGCATTCTTGCTCATTATTGTTTGCATTACATGGTGCGTATATTTTTACATATGTTGTAATTGTTTGTTCTTTTATTCTCACTGTTATGATTCTTTCTGATATATTTTATTTCTAGTATTCCTCTTGCTAGCCGTGGTTCAGTGACTATTCCCACACCGTGTCTTGCCCTTTCTTGCTGTTCTACTCCAGATTAGACAAACGTGTAACTGTGGTGGATCTCCTTGCATCCTTCCCCTTTTATTCTGGTGTCTACTATTCTCATCAGTCCAATTTTCCTCTCTTCTATTGTTTCTATAAGTTCTTATTCTTTACTATTAAAACAGCAGGCGTTCATTGTGCCTAGTTTTTGAATTGCTGATCTATCTCGTAATCCATTAACATTGCCGGGCCTATATCGATTTGGGTCATCCCGTTTATACTTCTTAGTTTTTCTACGAGCAGTATGAAGATCCTCTGCCGGCTTGCTAGGCCAGTCGCAGGTTTAGGACAACAATCTGACCATAGGGAGTCCATCCCCTATGGCGAGCCATAGCCCCGTTAGCCTATGACCTCGATGTCATGGTTTTCCAGTCTACACTGCGTGGAGGTGGGGTTGACTTGTGTAGCCTGCGGGTCATCGGCAGGCCACCTATTTTCACTTTTCACTCCTCCTGGGAGAGGCTAGCCGATCCTAATCCCTGCTGGCTGTAGGGCCAGGAGCAGTCCAGACCTTGTAGACCCCTTGAAAGGTTATTATACAATTGTAATATAAATTATTCTTTACGGTAAACATTAAAATATTCGTAGAACAAAACATATTAATGGCGGTGCATTACGTTATAACATCACCACTATTTGTCCTATGGTTGCGTTGGCACAGCGCAGGCATGAGTATATGACACCCAGAGAACTATTGAGTTGGTATCGGGAGAGAGGGGCATTTATTCCTGGCCGCTGACTAGCAACACTGCAAATCGTTAAGGCATACTGAATGGACATTAAGTCGATGTAGTTTTGTGAAATGTTCATGAATCGAAAATGCGTCAATTAAGCCGTGTTAAAAGTCGTTTAATCGACACGGAGTCTTCCAAGTGGAGTGAAGAGTTCTAAATTGACATTCATTTAAGCCAGTTTTGTGAACAGATCCTGACTCCATACTGATTCGACCCATTCCAGTGACAAGTTCTCTAATAAACAAGAAAAGATCTTGAGTCAAGACTATCACGTTCTTGTATCGACAACAAGTCAACCTAGTGGACTCATAAATCTCATCCGATGACAACTACATGAACCAGATTGATTTTATGATGGACGAAATGTATAACATCCACAGAGACAGTGTCGGGAGGAGACTGTGACACAGGTGACGCATAACTTGTGGCAGATTTCCAAAAAAGAAAAAAAGAAAAAACATACAGTGATACAAGAAACACAATCAATACGTTTCGACGATAGGATAACACCACATGAAGATAACATTGAAGTGAAATATACTTATAAATATATTCGTGTGTGTGTTTGTATGCGCATGCGTGTGTGTATGTGTGTCTATGTGTGTGTGTGTGTGTGTATGTGTGTGTATAGAGAGAGACAATAGTCAAACAATCGGGTAGATTGATGACTTTATAGATGATTGCACTGACAGATACACTGACATTGACTGACAGATAGGTAGGTAGGTAGGTAGATAGGCAGGCAGGCAAGCAGGTTGGTAGGTAGGGAGGTATGTAGTAACTGGATAGGTAGATAGATAGGTATGTACTTAGAAGGACAGACAGACATTTATTATCGTGACACTCATGCATTTAGCAACTATATATAAACAACAAGTAACAATGATGAAACTACCATATCCATGCAAGCATTAAGTTAATACATGTACACGTATTGACAACCAATTCGCAAAACAAAGCAAGAAATAAGAAGAAAGAAGTAGATATAAAAGCCATGTTTTAGAACTGTTTCACCCTCCTTATGTCCTCTCGCATGTCGTCGGGGCCTCGGTTATTGATCTACAAAAAGGGTAGTTTGTTGAATGACGCAATAGCTCCTGTACATCCGATGTGAATAATGGATGCATACAAAGAGAATACAGGAGACTGTATTGTCTCTCGTGCTTCTGTTTCTTGATGAACACCTATTTTTTTTTTTTTTATCTCCTTCCCTCCCTGTTGTCTGTTTCATTCATTCGTTTTGATTACATTAACTCTTTTTCCCCACACGCATTGTTACTATACCTCCTTATTTTCTAGTTGTTACTTTATACCTCACTATGTTCTAGATGGTACTTTACCTCCTTATAGCCTAGTTGTTACTTTACGTCATTTTGTTATAGATATTACTTTACTTCGCCATGTTCTAGTTGCTACTTTACATCATTTTGTTATAGTTATTACTTTACCTCACTATGTTCTAGTTGTTACTTTACATCATTTTGTTATAGATATTACTTTACCTCACTAGGTTCTAGTTGTTACTTTAATTCATTTTGTTCTAGTTATTACTTTATCTCACTATGTTCTAGTTGTTACTTTACATCATTTTGTTCTAGTTATTACTTTATCTCACTATGTTCTAGTTATTACTTTACCTCACAATGTTCTTGTTATTACTTTAAGTCGCAATGTTCTAGTTGTTACTTTACATCATTTTGTTTTAGTTTTTAATTTACCTCGCCATATTATAGTTGTTACTTTACATCATTTTGTTATAGTTATTACTTTACCCGCCGCCAGGTTTTTTTCCAGTTTGTTTTTTTTTCGTTTTTTTAACCAATTCCCGGCCCTTTTTTTTGTTTTTTTTTTTTTTTTTTTTTTAGGGTTTTTTT
>JACEFZ010016051.1:0-28835 GCA_014155875.1 Cepaea nemoralis
GAGGAAACCTTTCAAGTCCGGTTCCCAAATTCTTCAGATGGGGCATACCATTTCGTTCAGCGGACACATGCAGCGAATTTCCTGCCACTATTATTGGCCAGGATTGACTGGAGATGTGCGTCGGTATGTAAAATCATACCCTGAGTGCCTGAGGGTGGCACCGAAACACTGGACAGCGCAGGTGGTGTTGGGTGAAATGCCCATTATGAACTCTCCTTTCGAGAGGGTAGCCATCGACATCGTGGGTCCTCTTCCTAGGACTAAGAAGAGGAACATGTATATCCTCACAATGGTGGATTGCTGTTCAATGTGGAGTGAAGCCATACCATTGCCAACCATTGTCTCGAAACGAGTGGCTGATGCATTGATGGAGGCTTTTACAAGATTAGGCTTCCCTAACAGATTCTGACGGATAATGGGTCCCAGTTTTGTGGAAAACTCATGGAGGAGGTTTTTGGTGTGTTTCACTCCAACCATATACATACCAGTCCTTACCACCCTCAAGCTAATGGACAAGTAGAGCGTTTCAACGGCACGTTGATGACAATGCTCAGGAAACTGGCCCAGGAAAAACCTGATAGGTGGGATGAATACATCCCGGCCGCCCTTTTTGCCTATAGGGAAGTGCCACATGGCTCAACAGGAGTACCGCCAGCTACTCTACTGTTTGGTCGACCAATCAAGGGACCATTGGAACCTTTGTTGAGGAGTTGGACGGAGGAAGGGACGTCAGAAGAAGTGATTTCCTCGTACAAATACGTGGAGGAACTGAAGGAAAAACTTCACACGGGCTGGGCTCTGGCGACTCGAAACTTGAGAAAAGCCAGAAAGAGACATGCGGAGTACTACAACCGTAGGTCTAGAGACAGAGCTCTTGAGGTGGGAGACAAAGTCTTGTTGCTACTCCCAACGGGAACCAACAAACTGGAGATAGGATGGCAGGGACCATTTCCCGTGGAAAGGATGGTATCCAGAACCAACTATCAAATCCGGATCCGGGGAAAGTCGAAGATTTTCCATATTAATCTCTTGAGGAAATATGAAGAAAGAACCGGTGAAGGAGCAGCCCATCTCATGGCAATGGCGGTAGCAGTGGAGACTGAAACCGGACCAGACGAGGGCAGGGAGTATCCTCTAGTGCACCAGGAAACTTATCGGGAAGTACAGGTGAACCCTGATCTGACTCTCCAGGAGAGGGAAAAGATTGCCCAGGTTCTCAAATCCCATAAGCAGATCCTGACGGATAAACCAGGACGGACGGAGCTGGTCGAGTTCGAGATGACCTTAACCACGCAAGATCCGGTCCGCCAAAAAGTCTACCCATTTTCTAAAGAGAAGGCTTTGGATGAGGAGATACAGAAACTGTTGGAGGATGATGTGATTGCGCCATCCACATCCCCATATAATGCCGGAGTGGTGTTGTTACGAAAACCGAGTGGAGAACACAGGTTGTGTATTGACTATAGACTCTTGAATAGTCATACCCATTTTCAGGTGGAACCTTTGCCGAATCCAACCCAGTTATTCGCCAGGCTCCATAAAGCTAAGTACTTCTCTAAAGTAGATCTGAGTAGGGGTTATTATCAGATCCCGGTCAAACCGGCAGTTCGACCTCTGCTGGCTTTCAGTACACCGAGTGGACACTATGAGTTCAACGTCATGCCTTTTGGACTCAGCAATGCGCCTAGTGTGTTTACTCGCATGATGAGAGCTTTGTTAGATCCTCTACGTGATCCGTCCATTATCTCATTCATGGATGATATACTGATTGCCAGTGACAGCTTAGATGACCATTTGGGGTCCTTGGAGAGAGTTTTCAATAGGCTCCGGGAAGCAGGGCTTACCGCGCGCCCAACCAAGTGCATGATTGGTTACCAAACTCTGGAATTTCCAGGTCATACCATCACTCCAGGACAAAGTGTCCCGGAGGAGAAGAACCTGGAAAAAGTCAGACGAGCTTCAAGGCCAAAGACGAAGAAAGATGTGAGATCCTTTCTGTCGTTATGGGGTTTTATCAGAAGTTCATCCCACATTTTACCAAACTGCGAAATCCATTACTGGAAACCTTGAAAAAGGGACTCCCAGATACAATTATATGGACGCCAGAATGCGAGGGTGCCTACAGTCAATTAAAGGAGGCGTTGGTGAACAAGCCAGTTCTACAACTCCCAGACCTTTCAAAGCCTTTTGTGCTAAGAACGGATGCGAGTGGGATCGGAATTGGAGCAGCCTTGTTACAAGAAGGGATAGAAGACGCTTCGGTTTTGAAACCTGTAGCCTATGCCAGTAAAAAACTTCTCCCGGCGGAACAAAATTATTCTACAGTTGAACGAGAATGCTTGTCACTAGTATGGGCCGTACAAAAATTTCAACCATATTTGTATGGAGTACAGTTTACGGTCCAGTCAGATCATCAACCCTTGATGTTCCTAGCTACCTCGCAGAAGCTCAACGCACGGTTGATGCGTGGTCGTTGTTACTACAGCTGTACAACTTCACAGTGGAGTATATCCCTGGAAAGGAGAATGTAAGAGCGGATTTCCTATCTAGACATCCAGCTCCAGAGGAAGAGGAATAGGTTGGTGGATCATAGGAATCAAAACTCCAGTGAGGAAGAGTCGACGCGGTCAACTCTCTTAAGACGGGATACTGCGAGTTTAGTGATTCCCCGATAAACTAAAATATAAAATTACTTGCAATGTATGAGGATGGGAAATTATTGACCTTTAGTCAGAATAATAATCGAGCACTTCAGTCTTGAGCGAGGACAAAGTGACGGTCATTGACCGATTGGTATAGAAGTCAGATACAGTTGTTATCAGGGGTCATTGACTGCCGATTTCACCGGACAAAACAACGCGGAGACATCTGGTTGTGGAAAACACGAAGGCATTGATCAAAGAGTAAGAACTGTTTGATGTACGATAAGCGGGAATCAGCGGAGGAGAAGAGACGGAGCGGACAAGAACGAATACGTGATTTCACAAACCTTTGATGGGGAATCACGGCGAATTCGATTGTTTATGTAGGGACATCAAAAGAGAACGGAGAATTGGAACTAAGGTATAAATAGTTGGAAACTTGTTTTTGTGTTTAGTGTGCGACCAACTGGAGGGAGAATGGATCTATGCGTCCTTAATTAGAATAGAAATATAGGTCCCTAATTGTTTAGAGGCGATGGGACATCGGTGCTTATGTGCTTGTGTATTTCGATTCATGGACTAACATAGATAGTATAAGGTAATCAAGCTTTAGCTTAGTAATCTAGCATAGTGAACTAGGTGTCTGTGCTTTGCTGTTACCATTTCCTTCTTTTAACTAATCGTCTAGAATTTAATAGACTCATCTGTCTTATGTCAGAGTATCGTTCGATAGCGTCTGAGTACGGCCGGAGACATACTCTCACATAAGAATTAGTCTGAAGCAGACTAATATCACCTGGTTATATATCACCCACAGGTTTTACGAAAACTCCTGACATACTCAGAGAAGACAAGAAATTTACTTCACTTGTGCAGAGATACAGTACCTCACCTTAAGAACTAAGATGATAGAAAGTTACTTCACTTGTGCAGAGATACAGTACCTCACCTTAAGAACTAAGATTATAGAAAGGTACTTCACTGGTGCAAAGATAACTAATCACAAATAAGAGAACTCTGTAATTCAAAAGTATCCAGGTTAAGAAAGCGATGTAAAGGACGTTAATTCTATAAAGGCAGAGTGACATAAGCTAAATATATGTGACTGGTTTACTCATATAAAAGAAACCAGGGAGAACTCAAGAACAGTTTCCATGCCTACAAAAGTGCTAATTAACTAACTGTAGACAGTGGTGATGTGTTTTCAGTGATGGATTTTACTAACTTCCAAAAAGGGAAATCTGTCGAAGTCCGAGACTTACCGTAATCGCATTATTTCATGGTGATCAGACGGGGAACAATCTCTATATATTGGAATACGCCCAGACTCAACCGGAGAGGAGCATCCCGGGTGAGAGCTGTCCATATATGTGTGATGTATTGTTGCATGGCCGTATCCGGATGAGAGATATGCTACGGAACATAAGACTTCCAGAGTCCTATCTCGCACTCACACTAGAAGACACTACAAATTACATATACACATTCAATACATACAACTGACATAGTTTTCAGCATTAAATATTTTATTAATGGTTTGAGGAAACTGTTGTCGGGGTATGTTATGAAGGAATAAGAGAGAGAGAGAGAGAGAGAGAGAGAGAGAGAGAGAGAGAGAGAGAGAGAGAGAGAGAGAGAGAGAGAGAGAGAGAGAGAGAGAGTAGAAGACAGAACGGGGGAGTGTAGACAAAGGTCTGACAATAGTTCCAAAGTATAAGAAGGATCTTAAAGGTGTGCTTGTTGATTCCATTTTCCCCCAGGGACGACAAGCGACACTTATGCAGCTCTTTTGTTTAAAAAGAGGAGTTTGTAATACATAGGTTATTTCTGGTGCAACCTTCGCAGCCTTTGCGAATTTTCATTCATGTGACCGATGTTGTATTTTCCAAGGCTCACTGGCCATGAACTCGAGTCCTTGCCCACACGAGCATTGAAATCACCGAGCATATAAATGTAGTCGGATGTTGGAACTGCCTTGATCACAAAGTATAGCTCCTCATAGAACGAATAGTTCATATCACCAGGGGAAATGAGTGTCGGTGCATATGCAGTGATAATGGTGGCTAAACCACAAGAGGTTGCCAAGCGCAGGGATAATTGTCTTTCATTACCTCCAGCTAGAATTTCAATCATTCACAGTAGCGAATTCTTCACTGCAAAGCCCACAACATATTGCCTTTTTCTGCCCGCTCTCTACCCTTCCAAAAAAGGTGTAATTATTTTCCCCGAGGACCCTTCCTCAGCAAGGTGAATCTACTGCAGGCCAGCAATATCAATGTTAAGACTATTGAGTTCGGCATCAATCACAGCCGTTTTTCTCACATCATAAATATTCTTCAGGTCAGTGGAAAATCCTGGACACACGGTTCTCAAGTTCCAGGTTGCAAGCCGTAGCTTGAGGATTCTATTTTTACTTTTTAGTAATAACGGGTGCATTGGTTTTACAGCCTGCGATTCAGATTTCATCCTAGCCTCAAGCACCCATTGAAGCAGGTAGGCTGTGTTGGATCAGTACCCAACTGGCAGGGGGCTGCCCAGCTTGAGGCGGGCGGGAGCTGATCAGTGACACCTGTAGGTGGCTCGCACCGTCAGAGGCAACCCGTGGCGCCCCATGTCTACGCCAACTGACAAGGACTTATAACCCGTAACTGCTACCTCTCGCTTTGATTCCGAGACCGGTTAAGACCAGGGATGGAGTTATACCTCTCCATAGCACAAAGCCTGGGCTAGAATATAGAGACCATGTGTTGCCCATGCTGCATGATCCCTCTCTCAGCCTGTCTAGTTTACTCCAGATGAAAGCAATAAAAGACAAGCTGCAGAAGCTGCCGGATCAGAAAAGCAATGCTCTAACTGTCCGCCTGTCGGAGCTTTGAATCCTAGACCATCTGCCAACCAAGGCTTAGGGCCTGGTCTGCCCTGCCATGACATTTTGTCTGAAGGCTGCATTTCCTCGCACCAGGATAAGGCTTGTACCCTCCCAATTGCATCCTTCCGCCCGAAGCCGTTGACACAGTGTGGGGTGTCGAGTATGGTATGCGCCGCTCAACATTCGGCGCTTCCGGAGCTACGGAGCACGTGCTCTGCGCTTGACACATCTTTCAGAGGATAGCGAAGAGAGAGAGAGAGTGAGGAGGAGAAGACGAGGAAATGGTGTGAGAAGAAGACATAGAAATAGGAGGGCAGGCGCCAGGAGAACAAGACGAAAAGTGGAGAGACTAGGTTTCAAACATGTAAGAGTGGGATACTGGAATTGTCGTAGTGCCAGGCAGAGAGGTCCTGTATTAGAGAGGCTTATATATGATTTTGATGTCCTCATGCTCCAGGAGCTAAATACAGACAAATACCATTGTCCTGGGTACGCCAGTTATATAAACCCTACTGGGCAGAAGAGATATGGGCAAGGTCTGCTGGTGAAGAAAGGAGTGAAGCATGTGGTACTTGACTTGAGCCAGTGGAATCATAGTGCAAGAGAGGTCCAGGGTTTACAAATGGAGATTGGTGGCTTAAGCTGGAACATCATAAATGTATATGCTACAGTAGACTGTTTTGTCAGAAAGTAACAGTAGGACTGGCTTAAGGAATTGGAGGATTTACCAGGTGATAGGCTACTCATATGTGGAGACTTCAATGTGAGGAGCAGAGATTGGGATAGTAGTGGAGAAAACCGACAGGGAATTGCCCTTTGCGGATGCCATGGTGGACTCCGATGTGGTCTGCATAAACGATGGTAGGCCGACTAGAATGGCAATGAGGCCTGGCGATGCAGACACGGCTATTGACTTGGCACTTGTCTCCCAGTCATCAGTCCTTGATGTAAAGTGGACTGTTTTGAATGACCATGGGAGTGATCACTTGCCATGCTCAGTCATGATCTCTAAAGCCAGGAAGGTTAAGGCTGGGAGAGCGCGCAAGACCTTCCGGTATGAGTGGACCGATAGCCTTCTTGGACGCCTCAGACAGCGGGCTTGCATCAAGAATGTTAAAACTCCGCTTTAGCATCCCCCATGGTGGATCCCAGAAGTAGACCAGGCTTGGAAAGCAAAGAGAGCTGCAGTGAAGCAGCTAAGGAAAGTGCGACAGACACCCCGAAGCTCACGAGAGGAAGTGGACACCGCGGAAAATGTCAAGAAAGACAAGGTGGAGGTCTTAAAGCGCTGTGCTGCAGAGGCCAAAAACGCAAAATGGGAATGTTTCATGAAGGAGAGTGGAGGTGATAAAACATTGCGAAAATTCTGGAAACTGCACAGACAAATGCAAAGAAAAGATCGGTCTATGACAGTGGGAACAATTGATAGAGATGATGGTGTGCGCGTTTCTCCAGATATTTTTAGAGCAGACCAATCATGATGATGCGGACACCAGAGATGCAGTTAGAGAGGATTTATCTGGCACCATGAAGAATAAGCATTATGAAGACATCATACGGGTTGAAGATGTTAAACATATTTTGAAAAAGGCAAACGACACGGCACCAGGGCCCGATGGGGTTAGGTATGGCCACTTGAAGGCTTTGAGCGATGCAGACCTGAAGGAAATGACCGACTGCTTTAACCAGAGCATTAGGACAGCATCAGTACCGCAGGATTGGGTGCACAGCTATCTCATCCCTCTCCCAAAACCATTCAAGGATCATTCAAAGCTTAGTGGCTTTAGGATCATCACCCTTCAAAATACATTTGGGAAGGTTCTAGAGAAGATAGTCGCTGTCAAGCTGCAAGAGTTCTCGGAAAGGGGGAAGCTTCTTCCAAGAGGCCTGGGGAGCTACAGGCCAGGAAAAGATACCTGGTCAAATGCAGCCACTTTTGCCTTTGATGTTTATGAGGGGTTCCAGAGTAGACAGGAAACGATGACGGTAGCGCTTGATCTCGAGGATGCATACAATAGAGTTCGACATAATATTTTGATGACCGTACTGATGGAGAAGGGGGTCAATCCCTGGTTGGTGAACCGGATAGCAGCCGTCCTACATTCTTGCCGGGTTGCTCTCCGTCTGGGTGCATGGACCTAAGAGCCACATATTTTAACCCCTGGACTGCCACAGGGATCAGCAATCTCACCGGTGCTCTTTAATGTGTATACGAGCAAGATTGCAAACCTAGAAGCACCAGGGGTTGGAAGGATACTAACATTTGCAGATGGTATTCTTGCATATAGGCAGGGGAGAGATAGGGAGCAAACAGCCCAGGAGCTACAGGCAACAGTAGACAATGTGATTGACTGGTGCACTGAAATGAGTGCTGTCATCCACCCAGAAAAGGCAGCTGTTTTGTGGTGCTCCCTGGACAACAGGATTGTGAGAGCTGATGTCCCAAGCCTCACGATAGATGGTAGAAGCGTCAACAGAGAGAACAAACTGAAGTATCTGGGAATCACATTTGACAGGAGCCTGTCCTTCAAGGACCATGTGGAGACAGTTGTGACAAGGTCTCGAAAGGGATTCAATGCACTTAAAACTATGACTGCAATGGACACAGAGCAGAGAATGCTTTTCACAATATACCAGCACTTGATCCTCTCAGTGATTGATTATGGACTAGGACTGCTCATTGTCTCAAAGAGTCAGCTGGTGAAATTAGAGCGCATATAGAACGAAGCGATGCGAGTCATTCTGGGATGCACCAGAGACACCCCAGTTGTGTGTATGCGGTACATCCTTGGTTTGCCTGACTGTTGCTGGTAGGCTCAAGGTGATGCAGGCGAAGGCATACCTCAGAGTAGCTGCAGACACAGATCACCCGTTGCATGAGGCGCTGGACGGAGGATACGATCAGCAGGTGTGCCCCTTGGAGAACATTAGGAGAGGAGAAGAGTGGGTCAGAGTGTCAGCGGAGCAGTCAGACTTGTGCAGTTATAATCACATTGAGCCGGGAGTGCAGGGAGTGGCCAGCAGGGGCCACGGAAGTGGAAATCCAGCAACTAATTCAGGATAATGCTCGCTCAGGTGATGTGATTATCTACACAGATGGGTCGGTGTTGAGAGGTATATAATCAGATTGCTACTGGTACTATTAGTGTTGGAACTCTTCGCTGGCTGCTGAGGATGGGGACGGAGCGCTTATGAGAATAGCCCGAATGCTGTGACAATCAATCAATCAACATTCGGCGCTAACAGAAAGCAGGTAATGCAACTTTACAGAACACAATTACGGAAAACATTGGACGTTAGGCTATGGCTATCCTTTATTAGCAATCAAATGCATTCACAAAACACAACATTTGATCATGGAGATGACACCCCCCCCCCCTTTTCCCCTTCCCAGTGACTATTTTAATGCATAAGGACGGGATAAGAAAAATTAAAAGAGAGTGAAAACTAAGAAGGTATGATCCGGTGGATGTCCGTACAATGCACCCACTCATGACGGACATCCACCAGGTCTCTCCCTCTTATTTTTCACTCTCGACCCACCTTCACATCTCCATTGCTTCCATTTTCCCGCCTTATCTTCGTCCCCTATTTTTTCATGCACCACTTCCATTCATTTATCTGGGATCTTCACTGAACTGCTACCATCCCCTAACCCACTCCTCACGAGACCAGAAACGCTCACGGCTATCTTTATAATAGTATCAAGGTGACCTTCATGTTCGTATCACAGCCTGGGATTCCGAGATAGGTTGCAGATTTTGTTTCACATTTTTATTTTCTCTTTTTATTGTTCTCATGTTTTACATCTTTTCTCTTTCTTTCTTCTCATTCCGTTCTTATGTCTTAATGTAGTCACTGGAAAGTCTTCTCCGTGATTATATGTTGTGTTTTGTACATGCATTTGCTTGCCGATGAAGGCTAATGGCCGCAATGTCCAGTATTTTCCGTTATTGTGTTCTGTAAGGCTGCATTACTATGTGTTATTTCATATTGTTTACATTTCCACAGCTTTAGCGCATTTCCATTAATTGCATTCATAATGTTTGTATGTGTTGATGTTGTTCCATTTTATTATGCTAGAACGTCTACAATCGTCTCTCGATGTCTAAGATACATTTCGGCGGTTCCTTACAATCGTGATGTATGCTTATGTCAGTTAACTGTCATCATCATCATGTGCCATGCCGGTAAGCATGGGCGGTCATGTTTTGGCATCTCACTCGATCACCAGAATCGTGGACCAGCTCAGTGTTCCATACCATACAACGCGGCCAAACTATCCAGGTATTTACTTCTTTGCTGTCCCCATGCTCTCTTCTCCTCGATCTTGCCAGTTGTCACCAAGTTCTTCAATGTATTTCTGCTCACAACGTGACCAACAAATTGTGACTGTCTACGTCTAATTTCTCTAATCAGTTTACGGTTTTCATTTGTTTCTTGTAGGACTTGGTCATTGGTTTTTCTGCCTGTCCATGGTAATCTTTGATTTTCCTAAGGAACCACATTTCTACAGCCATCAGATGTTTTTCAACCTGTTTGCTCATTGTCCACTCCTCACATCCATACAAAAGCACAGGTTCTATGTAGCACCTCAACAATCATTTTCTCGTTGCAAATGACATCTTTTTATTGGTCAGTATGTTTTTCATTTTGGAAAAGGCTGCTCATGGCAATTCTTGTTCTAGTCTCTTAAAGGCATTTCCCATCAGATGTTATGACTGTTCCGAGATAATTGTACCGATCCACCTGTTTAAGAATATGCCCATTTACATGTATATTACATTGTAGTGTTTCCTTCTTCCTAGTGACGACCATAATCTGTGACTTCTTACAATTTAATTTTAACCGAAGTTAGAAGGGGAAGAACAATGTGGGTTTGTAGAAGGAAAAGGAACAGTAAATGCTGTGTATATGCTATGAACGTTCTATAGAAGTAAAAAAAAGATATACATCATTGATTTATTGACTACACAAAGGCTTTCGATAGAGTAAGACATGTCAACATGGTAGATATGCTTGCAGATATACAAATTGATTGGAAAGACATTAGACTTATAAAAAACATATATTGGAAACAACAACCTGCCATCAGAACTGATAATGATGTAGGTCAATATCAGCCCATTAAGAGAGGTGTGAGAAAGGGAAGTATAATGTCTCCAGATCTTTTTTTTCCCTATACAGTGAAAATATTTTCAGAAATGTAGAAGATATAAATGGAATCATCATTGGAGGACGAAACATCAGTAACTTTAGTGTCGTAGTAATCCTTTATTACTTTAGTGTCGTCCCTGGAGTGAGGGGAATCAACGCCCACATTTTTCTTAACTCAATATTATTGTCCTAGAGAAACCACCAGAATCCGTCCACAAAACTCCTTCAGTCTGTAGACACCTCTTTCTTACTCTCATTCACCCCTGGATCATACCCCCTCTCATCCTTCCCCAACACAACATACTCAACAACTCTAGCTTTAACAAATAAATACCACAAATAATTTATTACAGCAAAGAGTATGTGTATGAGAAATGGGTGTGTGAAATGTGTAGAATGTGTGTCGAATATTCTAAGGTGTATGTAGAATCAGACCAGTGCATCAGGAGGAAAGTTAGTTACATCACTGTGCTGAGCACACAACAGCACCAAGTATTCCGGACAGAAAACCTCACCAAGAAGATGTTTCTCCGGCCACGTGACAACTTTCTCCGATCACCCTCGAACACTCAGGACGCTGGTCATCAATGATCGACAATGTCCAATCTTGGTCTTCATTCTAACACACATTATGAATTTACTCTGTTCACTAATGTTCGTTGATCAGAGAATCTTTCCAATAACTTAAATGTCACATGGGAAAATATAACTGTTCATAAGTCACTGGTTATACGATTTTCCCCATATAAAAACAACAACAACCTATTAATGTTCCAGGTATATATGGATGGATGATATATATATATATATATATATATATATATATATATATATATATATATATATATATATATATATATATATATATATATATTGGTATATGTGTTATGTATAGTGTTCTGAATCTACGGTGATGTAGCATATCACTCAAGGAAAAATCACACATATGTTCATCAAGTCCTGCTCAGCAGAAGTCAGGTTTCTGCAGACCAACTAGGCCATGAGCCCAGTGTACAAGCCTCTCAGTAACCTCTGTCTTCCATCCGTGAGCCATCTTTCCTTCAACTTTGATACTAACTTCTTGGTAGTATATCGTATCACCATCAACAAGTAGACCTGTAAGTGGAACCTGTAGAATAGAGAATCCCCTGGTGAGAGCAACTCAATTCTGACCTTAATTAGGTGAGTGTAGGCCGATAGCAGCACTCAGATCTATAACAGAGAACCGAACTCTGTTATACGGCCAAATAGCTCATCACATTGGTCTGAGACATGGAAACACAAGGAAAGATTAAAGGAAACGGGTAGAAACCCAGCAGATGCCCTACTGGAAGATCCTACCTTTTCACATTCCCTTCATCCCTCCCAACCATCCTCAATCTCTCTAATTATTATCCCACTACATTGTCCTTAACTCCCTGAGTTAAATGATATATTACACAAGCTAGTTAAAGCTACACAATAGGTTACTAGTGCCGACGCTCCTATAATATTTTCTAGCACCGCACTTATAGAACATTCTATCACCGCACAGTACTGTACTCTATTCCTAATCATACTCTAAGTTAGATATGATTAATAGACTACCATATGCCTATTCCGGTTGATGATTGAGACTATGCAATCACAGACTGGATCTATGTCCGCCGATAAATATCAACACTCTGACACTATAGTCTCTTTCAATTAACACAACTCGGAATACTGCGCCGATCTTTAACACTTCAGAACCTTTGGTCGACCAACTCAACTTGTTTACCTCAACTGGTCTTAATTCAAGGCTTGAGTGACGTCACCAAAAAGTCTAGACGCTGATCAGTCCAGAGTCTGGTTTTCTCCGCCTGATTTAGACTGACTGGAATCAATCCGCCGTCTAGTTTGCTTTCATCTGGGACTTGTCCCGGCACTTCCGAAAGTCCCGCTAATCTTGGATCTGGGGAATCATGTCCCCTACATCACAAGACCTCTCCGACGTCTGTCCAGACATTCCGTCTACAACATTAAAAGCCGACTACCACCTTGCAGACGGATGGCGCCATTGTACGTTTCTCGAACAACCCACATCATACAGAAATGCCAACCGTGTGCAGACAGTTTTCGCGACGTATTTTGTTCCTCAGTGACAGTCCCCTACTCATCAAAGGATTGCCTGTTATTGTAGACCAGTGGTTCTCAACCTTTTTTGGCCCGTTCCCCCCTTCACCATATTTTCAGAACGTCATTCCCCCCCCCCCCCCCCACTCCAACTTTCCAAAATTGTCAGCCTCAAAAGGTGCATTAAAAATAACATGCCTATAATAGTGAAAATACTTATTTTCTTCCATAGTTGTACATAACCTTCACATGTAAAGATACATTTTATAGTGTAGTTTTCTACAGTTAATAGCAAATGAATATGCTGATGGATATTAAAACTTAAATAGAAGCATTTTTACATTCGCAATATTTTATTAAAACACCACATTAATCATACTACAATAAACAAACAGTTAAAACGTCAAAGAATTGTAGCTTAATATACGACACCAGGATGCCAGAAAATTGTGCTTCATCAAACAAAACGCTCATTACAAAACCTGGATATTGTAGGTTCGTAATTTAAATGAAAACTGTAATCAATGAGAACACTGATTGTTTTTCCCGCAGCAATTCTGAAATACGCAACATTTGTCATATTGACCTTTCTTTTCCAGTTTTCCAGCTTGCTCATAAAAGCTCTCAAGGCATCCACAAATTGTATGATATTTGTATTCCTTCCTTGCATCTGAAGATTGAGTTTATTCAACTGCTCAAAAATATCAACTAAATAGGCAAGGCGCATGATCCATTCCTCATCATCCAGCCAGGCGAAAAAGTCCATCTTACCCTGAACTTCAAAAAATAATTTGAGCTCGTCTCTCAGCTCATATACTCGCGCAGTTACATTTCATCTTGACAGCCATCGAACATTTGTGTGGAAAAGAAGCAAATGGTGGCCTGCATTCATGTCAACGCATAACTGCTTAAAAAGCCGTGAGTTGAGAGCTTCTCCTTTGATAAAATTCACTATCTGAACGGTTTGATCCAAAACCTTCCCCAAAGGAGCTGGACGTGTTTTGGAGGCCAGTGCTTGACGATGGATCATGCAATGAATGCCTTTCACTTTTGGGGCACGTTTCTTCACACTAACTTGAAATCCTGATTTGGTCCCCAACATAGCTGGTGCTCCATCTGTACAGCACCCACACATATTATCCCATAAAAGATTTTCTGATTCAAGGAAAGATGAAACCTTTTTAAAAATATCAGAGGCCATGGTAGTTGTTTCAAGAGGAGAACAAAAAAGAAGTTCTTCTTTAAATGATCCTGAATGCACATACCTTGCAAACACTATCAACTGAGAACACGATGCCACATCAGTCGATTCATCAATTTGAATTGAATAGAGCCCAAATGCTGCAGACTTGATCTCTTGCACAACTTGATCCTTGATGTCATTGGCCATATCGCTGATCCTCCTTTGAACAGTGTCGTTTGATAGTGAAACCGCTGCAAGTTTTTTCTCTGATTCATTTCCCAACACAATTTCCACCATCTTGAGACAACAAGGTTTGATCAAAGATTCCCCGATTGTATGTGGTTTTTTCTGCTTCGCTATCTCCAGTGCTACGACATAGGAAGCTTCAGTAACCTTTTGGTTTGTTTCTTGGAATACCCCTGTTAAATCCAGTCTCATCCTTTTGACAGCATTCCCAAGACGTTCAAAATAGGTTTTGTCCTTGTCCTTGTATTGAGGATGAACATTCAACAAATGATTCCTCAACTGTGTCGGTTTCATAGAATCATTTGACAAACTTTTACTACAAATAACACACTGAGGTCGTTCTTCTCCGTTGATGACGATATTTGTGAATCCATAATTCAAATAAGACAGGTCATACTTTCGTTTCTTGACACTCATCATGGGCTTCAGATTCTATAAATATAAAACGATAAAGTCAAGATCAACACACATAAACACCCACAGACGTGTATACACACCCACACGCACATATATACGTACACACACACACACACAATTATATTGCATATCCTATTTACAGTACATCGCTGGTGTTGACTGCAATGTCCTGTAAATAGGATATGCAATATATATATATATATATATATATATATATATATATATATATATATATATATATATATATATATATATATATATATATATATATATATCCACGAGTCAACTTACGTCTTAAAAAGACAGTCTCCTTATCTCCGCAAAAATAATAATTTGAAAAGCTGAGACGTGTAGATTCGTAAACAATGGAGGGATCTCGGTAGTCGGTTTCTGTTTTAATGCGATCTTGAAATAATCGGGAAATTTAACATGATGAGTACTCTAAACTTCATTAAAACGGAGAAGCAATAACAAAAAAACGTAAGTTACCGCAAATAAAATCTCTGGTAAAATACGGCAATCTAAATCATAGAGGCTAGGTAGAAGGAAAAGAACCGTATATTATGGAGGGAAAACAATATCAAGTAATCGGTTCTTGTATTAACGCGATCTTGAAATAATCGGGGGATTTAACGTCACGAGTACGCTTAATATTCCGATCACGTTTTGTGTGGTCCTGAAGCCAATGTGACAATGTCTTCATTCCCCCCTGGAAACCCTCAAATTCCCCCCTGGGGGGGGGGGGGGAATTCCCCACCGGTTGAGAACCACTGTTGTAGACGAATGTCGGGTCTTTTTGTCATCGATCGAAACTATCAAGTTTTTTTCCCGCGACAATTAGATATGCAGATGATGCAGTATTGATTGCAGACAATGAGCAGGATATTCAACAATTAGTAGATGCGGTTGTTGCACGCAGTGATCAACTGGGGTTATAATTAAATTGTAAAAAGACACAGAATATGGTCGTCACTTGGAAGAAAGAAATACCACAATGTAATATACAAGCAAATGGGAATATTCTTCAACATGTGAATCGGTACAATTATCTCGGGACTGTCATAACATCCGATGGAAGATGCCTTGAAGAGATTAGAACAAGAATCACCATGGCGAAAGTAGCCTTTAGCAAGAAGAAAAACATACTTACCAATAAAAAGGTGTCATTTGAAACGAGAAAAAGAGTGTTGAGGTGCTACATAGCGCCTGCACCTTAGTATGGGTGTAAAACTTGGACAATGAGCAGTCAAGCTGAAAAACATTTGATGACTTTGGAAATGCGGTTTCTGAAGAGAATGCAAAGAATACCATGGACAGACAGAAAAATCAATGACCAATTACTACAGGAAACAAATGAAAATCGTAAATTGATTAGAGAAATTAGACGTAGACAGTTAACATGTTTTGGGCATGTTATGAGAAGAAATGAATTGGAGAACTTGGTGACGACTGGCAAGATCGAAGGGAACAGACCAAGGGGAAGACAAACCGAAAAGTAAATTTCTGGATGGCATGGCCACATAGCATGGTCGAAACAGGAACACTGAGCTGATCAACGATTCTGGTGATCGAGTGAAATGGCGAGTCATGACCGCCCACTCTTTCCGGCATGGCACACGATGGATGGATGGGAGTTGTTCACAGTGAGCAACAATCGCATCTACTAAATGTTGCAGATCCTGCTCATTGTCTGCAATCAATACTGAATCATCCGCATATCTAATGCTATTTATGTTATGTCCCCAATGATGATTCCTATCATATCGTAAACGTTTCTGAATATATTTTCACCATACAAGGAAAAAAAGATCTGGATACATTACACATACCTGTCTCACACCTCTCATAATAGACTTATATTGATTTACTTCATTATCAATCTTTATGGTAGCTTGTTGTTTCCAATGTATGTTTTTTTATGAGTATAAGGTCTTTCCCATAAATTTGTAGATCTGCAAGCATCTCCATCATGTTGACATGTCTGACTTTATCGAACGCCGTTGTGTAGTCAATAAAGCAAAGTTGTAGGTCTCTGTTTACTTCTATAAAAAGTTGAAGTAAATGTTCCCAGTATATACGCAGCAATTACTGTACTCTTGCCCTCTACAAACCCACATTGTTCTTCTCCTATTTCGGGTTGTATTTTCTTCCCATCTCATTGTACGATAATTCTTAGCAAAATCTTTGTGATGTGGCTCAATATACTAATTGTTCGATGTTGATCACATTCCAAGGCTGCTGATTTCTTCGGGATTGAAATAAATATAGAATTATATAATTCAGGAGGTATATCTTCAGTATCATATATTGTGTTCAGCAGTCTGGTGAATTGGTGCATTCCATATTCTTCTAAGGCATTGATCATTTGTGTTGAGTTGTTGTCTGGACACGGGGTCTTGCCAGAATCTGTATGGTTAAGAGCATTCTGAACTTCTATCTTCAGAACTGATGGTCCTTCATTATTACTCCGAATATCATATTGTTCTTCTCTTGTATCATCATAAAGGGTTTTCACATAATCTGGCTATGTATGTTAAAGCTCATGGTTTTCTATTATGATTTTTCCATCTTTTTTTTTCCAGACAGCCTGTTGATGTAGGTGTTCTTTTATTAGTAAGCTCCTGAGTGAGTTCGTTTTTGGAGAACTTGGTGACAATTGGTACGATCGAGGGGAACAGACCAAGGTGAAGACCTAGAAGCAAGTACCTGGATGGCTTGGCCTTGTGGCATAGGTCGAGACAGAAATACGGAGCTGATCCACGACTCTGGTGATCGAGTGAGATGGCAGAACATGACCGCCCAAGCTTACCGGCATGGCACATAATGGATGGATGGAATTCGTTTGTGCATTAATTTGCTATTTTTACTGTTGTGTTATTTTTCAATTTCTATGCTACTTTTTTCAAGCCATGTTTCTTTTGCTTCTTTATATAATATTTTGACTTTCCTTTGAATATCTTCATATTTGTCAGGATTATTTTTGTTGTATCTTCTTGTTTCCATTAGTCTTTACATTTCTCCAGCCATCCATTTCTTACCTACTTTCCTTAATTTTGTGATAGTTGTTTCTGCAGTCAAAGTGACTGAATTTTTCAAAATTTTCCATTGATCATCCACATCTTGAAATAAGATCTCTAGACCAGACAAAACATCAAATCTGTTCTTTACTTCTTTGTTAAAATTGTCTTGTATTTCCTTTTCATGTTTTAATGCACACAAATCATATTTAGTGTTTCCTGGTATATATTGACTTTCTTTAACTTCACCTTCAGTGTGCCTATAATAAATCTGTGATCACTGTAACAGTCTTCACGCGGAACTGTTTGTGAGATTGTTAACGCATTTCGAAACCTTCTATTAATCAGGATGTAATCGATCTGGTTTCTAATTCTGCTGTCAGGACTTCGCCATGTCCATAATCTTCTGTGATGTTGCTTAAACCAAATGTTTCCGACAATCAGTTCATGTTCTTTTGCCCATTATACAAGTCTCCTTCCTCTTTCGTTTCGTTCTTCAAAACCATGTTTACCTACTGTGCATCCATCACCTTGATTTCCTACTTTCGCATTGAAGTCACCCATTATGATGTTTATTTCTGAATTTTTACATTTCTTCAAAGCATTCTCCATGTCATTGTAAAATTCCTCTACACTATCTTCACTGCTTTCTCCCGTTGGGGCATATACTTGAAGGATGTTTATGTTAAAAGTCTGCCGGTTAATTTTACCAAAAGAACCCTGTCTGACACTACCCTATATCCTTTAACAGATTTTGATGTTTTCAGATCTAAGAGAATGGCTACACCTCTTTGCCTTTCCTCTCCTTCAGAATATATAATCTTAAAATCCTCCCCTGTCTTAATCTCTGTCTCTGTCCATCTCGTTTCACAAAATCCTAATGTGTTAATATTCTCTCTACTCATGTCTTGTTAAATGCTATCCAATAATCCACCTGCACGCATTGTTCTAACATTCCAAGTTCCCACTTTCAATGATAGTACTCTTTTGCACCAAGTAGCCCGTTGACGGTCTGGAGTCACCTGGTGCACATGAATACCCCTATCAGTTGAGGCTGCTCCTATGGATCACCCATTTACGCCGTTTCACTGATTTTCGATGATACTGTAAAACATAATTTCCTTGGTATCTGTAAAGAAGGTAGTTTGCCAGTGCTTTCCTTCTTAGCAGTGACCATACAGCAATGACCGTAGCCATTGTCTCCCCATAAAAGAGATCATTTGCCTACCATCGTGAAGCTGGAGACCATAACCTACAACTATCTGTCGGCTGCTCTTCAACTTCATCCACCACCTGCACTCATGGCTTCACGTTACCCTGATCGGGAAGCTAAACGGGTACTCCACCTTGCCCAGGAGTGTCCGGTAAGCTAATGGGAGGGAAGGAGGCACCTTACTTCTCCTTTGATAGGGGACGCCCCTACCTCGCCACCTAGTTAACTGTATATTTACACAGATGCAGACGAAAAGTCGAGAAAACCCACACTTCCTTTATCAGTTTGAGCTCTTTAAAATGAGCGTTAGCTATTGTCACAGTCTTAGATCTCTAGGGGATCTGAACTCGGGCTCACACAGGCAACAAACTCCGTTAGATACAACATAGCAACATTTATTTATATAATATATACAGTGCGCTGGCGAAGTGGGTTTTGACAAGCCCGCACTTGACAAGTTGCGTATCACAGAGGTTTTACATCACACATGATTATAACAAACAATTCTAAGCAACTATCTAGCATATGTCTACGACCCTTAAATACACATGGGTCTGAACTATCAAGTCCCCCTAAGGTAAGCCCTGTTGCTTCTCCGATGTCCAGTCTGTCTCTGCCGTTTCACACGTCTCGCAATCCGACACGGGTGGTAACTCTGTCCGAGTTTCTCGTGGACCCCGCAATCGGCGGGCCACATCAGTGTCCACGGGACAGTGGACACACTGACCAGTCCTTCGAGAAGGCTCTGGATTACTCAAGCCTTCGAGTGACTCACTTCTTTCCCTTGAGCGGGAGTTTTAGCCCTTCGCCACTATCTCTTACTTTATGTTGGTTACCGCCCCTATGTGAGGCTGTGACAGGAGTCCCCCTCTCCCCCCTGATTTGATGGGTTATTATAAGGTAATTAGTTTTGTACTAATTCTGTCACAGAATCACATAAAGTCGGTGTTTGTAGTTTGGTGGATAGTAACTTGGCAACCTACATATCGGCATCAACACTCATGTATTCTCTCATACACCACTTCACGATGATTTGCTGAAGAGGTCTCTCTCTTCTGTGTCCTTAAAAATGCTTTTCTGACCGAAGTTACGTGACGTTTCCTAATTGTTTTTACAACCCGCCCTTCTCAAGTATCCCACTGATACCAAGATAATTAAACTGTGTAAGAGAGTATTAACAAGACAAAAGTCTTGGCTAATTAAGTGCACCTGCAAATCTTGTCCTGTGTGTGCATTTCAATACACTTTTACTTTCGTATGTTGTATAATGCTGAATATGTAGTTATGCTGTTGTTTTATCCCATCTGACTACATGTGTCCCTGTTGGCTTGTTAGTGTATTGACTCATATGTTGCTGCTTCTAATAAAGTGCCTGTATTTTAATTGATAGTGTTCAGTTTTGAGTTTTGTGTAAAGTGTGTGCTCAATGTGTGGTTTATCTCCAAGCGTCACGAATTGGGATATCCTTTATCATGAATTACCCCAATGTGTAATGCATAATCGGGCATTCCAAGTAATGGCGCTTAGATGCAGTGTCTTAAATACTAAACATGTATTAACATTTTAGACAGGTAATACATTTTACATGAAAGACGCAGACAAATTAAAATAAATACGTTTTGCGTACAATATGTCCGCTCAGTATATCGCTCTCTCATTTAATTCATTCACCCTGTCATTCACACATCTTTCATACAAAATAGTATTTGGTTAAAATATCTAAGTAAAGTTGAGGTAAGTCTTAATGCCCTTAGAAAAAACGGGTTAGGCGATATGTTCCCTTTAAGATAATAAGTACTTTTTGTACGAGTACTCAAAGAATGGTTCATAACTTAAATAGAGAAAATTGCATAGGAAGCATATTTCGCCTATGAGTGGAAATACCTGTAATATTATGGTAGAAAATATACAAGTTACAGGTTGACATATTTTATATACATAATTCAATACAAGTATAATACATATTAAATACTACTAAATTAATTAACTAAGTAACTAAATCCAACGATGATGTGTGCGTTGTCCTCCTGTTGTCCGTGTGTCATGCCCTGAATGTTAACGGTTAATATGGCTGTCTCTTGAATGTTGTAATCGACGTAGTTCTATTCCGGCTGTTTGCACAGTTTCTTAGCAACAGCAAGTATGCAATGTTCTTAATGTCGAGTATAAAGTGTTCTTAATGCTTTCATGATCACTGTCAGTTCACTGGTTGAAATCATTTCACAGATATTATCTATCGCTCGGATTGTTTCTAGAGCTTTGGTAATTGGTAGTATAGGGTACTCAAAGTTTCACGTTCGTAGGTGTTATACGTAACCTATTCACTGGGGTGTTATTACTTCTAAATGAAAGTTCTCTAGCAGGTGTAGAGGTACACTGTTCTATGCCACAGAATAAAATATCACAGTTTCTTGTATGGCGATTTTATTAATGTGCCTAATGTTATTCTGCTGGCGCATTCGTTTGTCGCGATAAAATATCAGCAATAATGTTGTCAGTGCCTCTGATATGGCGGATTTCGAAGTCGAAATCTTGAAGAAGAAGACACCATCTTTGTAAACGATGGTTTTTTGGAACACCTTGCTTAAGTACCAACAATGGCGAGTTATCGGTTAGCACAACAAAATGGGAACCTAAGAGGAACTTAGATAATCGGCGCATACAAAATAGTAGACTTAATGCCTCCAATTCCACCGTGGAATAATGGATCTCTGCCTTCTTCAGCTTCCGGCTTACGTAGAGTATTGGATGTCTCACTCCTTGCACTTCTTGCATTAAGCATCCTCCAATTGCGATAGCACTCGAATCTGTGGTCAAAATAAAGGGTATATCTATGTTTGGTAATCTTAATACTGGTGGGTTAGAAAAAATGGATTTCAATCTGCACATTGCATCCTCTAAGCTGGTACTTTTACAAATTTTTTCTGGATGATCTTTTGTCAACAGATTAGAAAAAACTGATGTAAGTTCTGCCCAGTTTGGTATAAACTTGGCATAATAGTTTATGAGACCTATTAAGCTTCTAACTTGTTTCTTTGTAGTTGGAACTTCTAGATTGAGAATTTTCGATACAATTCGGAAATTCTATGACCAAGGAAGTCTATCTGTTTATAGCCTATTTCAACCTTGGAAGGTTTGATAGTAAGTCCAAAAAGAAAGATTTGGTTAAAGACTTGGTGGAGTGTCAGTAAGTGAGAAGTCATATTAGAAGAATGAAAGCATATATCATCAATATAAGATTGCACGTCCTTGATGCCGTGCAATAACAATCTAGTTAACCTGACAAATGTGGCGGGAGCGTTCTTGAGACCAAATGGAAGATATCTCAATTCGTACAACCCAAGAGGTGTAGCGAATGCCGTTATATGTCTTGAAGAAGGGTGTAGTGGTACTTGCCAGTAACCTTTCGCTAAATCAACCTTAGAAAATAAGGATGATTGAGACATATTCAAAATGAGGTCTTCACAGCTGTTCATTGGCTCAGCATCTGTTGTGGTTATCGTATTTAACCTTCTATAATCTATGCACAAACGAAACGTTTGGTCCTTCTTTTTCACCAGGACCATTGGCGAAGAATATTGGGACATAGATTTATGTATTATTCTATTTTTCTCTAAGTCCAAAATTTCTGTGTCTAAATTTGCTCTATAATGCAAAGGAATAGAATATGGTCTACATTTGATCGGTGTCAGATCTGTCAACACAATTGAATGTGTTATTTTGTCAGTCCGTCCAGGTTTGTTTGAGAAGATAGTTTTATAGTCGTTAAGGAGAGACAAAATGTCTTGTCGCTGCTGTTGTGTCAAAGTGTCAGAGATTTGTATGTCCTTCATACTACTGTCGTCATTCATAATTGGTACTTGAATTTCCGTATTGTCTACGTCCGTCTGATTTATTACTGTTGCTACTGTTTGTAAATTGTCTTCAATGTCATTGTCGTCGTCGTCGAGACTAATAGTTGTCAATGTGTCGTCAAATTGGTCGTCGTTGTCGTCATCCCATATTTTCGGTACTGTAAATATGTTTTCGTGGTCTTCGTTGTCGCAAGAATGAGTCGTTAACGATGCTTCGTTTGTCGAGGTGTCATTCAGTTGGGTAATTGTCGTTTCGTTTCTGTCATCTGCGTCTGCTTATTCGTGTTACTGTCATTTCTAGAATAGTATGGTTTTAACATATTTACATGGAATATTTTCAACTTTCCATTCAAAGAAATTTCGTAGTCAACTTCCGAAATTCTTCTCACAATTTTAAATGGTCCCTGCCAAGAGGTTGATAGTAAATCTCTCTTGTCAGGTAGCAATAGTAAAATATCCTGATCTGGTTGTAATACAATCGTTTTTGCACCTTTGTTGGCGTACTGCCTGTACCTAAAACCTTTCTCCTGTAATGATGTTCTGGCCAGTATACAGGATCGAATGATTTTGTCTCTGGTGTCAGTGACTAAATCATAGGTGGAAACCGGTAATTGGGTATTTACAGGTTCTGATATTATATCTTTGTAAATAGTGAGAGGTCCTCTTGGGTTCGCTCCATATATCAATTCGAACGGAGAGAACCCTGTGCTTGATTGTGGGACTTCTCTATATGCGAACAGCACCGTTGGGAGAAGTATATCCCAATCGGCTGGATTTTCAGCTGTCACTTTGGATAACATATGTTTCAGGTCCCCATTTAGTTTTTCGCAAATTCCATTCGCGGCCGGTCGATAGGGACTGGTGAAACATTGTTTTATGCCTAGTAACTTAGTTACCGATTGGGTGGCATTAGATATGAACTGTGTTCCCCTATCTGAAATTATTTTCTCCGGGAAGCCAAAACGGGAGAATATCTGTAAAAATACGTCCGTCACATTCTTAGAGGAGATAGATTTTAATGAAATCATTTCTGGCCATCTCGAACATAGATCAATAAGTGTAAAAATATATCTATTTCCTTTGTTTGAGATGTGGTTCAAAGGACCTACTAAATCAACTGCCACGATTTGAAATGGCCTCGAGGCAGTTGTGGTTGATTGAATTTCTGCCGTAGGGTTTTTTCCCTTTTTAACCAGTTTCTGACATGTACCACATGATCTACAATAGGTTTTTATGTCTTGGCAAAATTTAGGCCAATAAAATTGGGTCAGAACTCTGGCTCTAGTCTTTTCGTAACCCATAAGACCTCCGAAAGGTGAGTCGTGGGCTATATTTAGTACTTTCTCACGATGTGATTGAGGTAGAACTACTTGCTGTATCGTGGTTTGATCTCTGGTATATAATCTAGTTAGAACATTGTTCTTTAATCTAAATGTCCACGACACATTTTTAGTCAATTTTGGCTTAAGTCCTACTAATCTAAAATATTGTGAAAGTGTAGGATCTGCTTTCTGTTCTTCTCCAAAATTAGTGGTGGTAGTGTTAGGTGATATGATTTCTAGCGACTCCTGAAGGTGGTCGGTGTGGGTTTTGTGTGTTGTCTGTCGTGTTACTGCATTAGTCTGTTGTGTGTGTTGTTGCACATCTACAGGCTTGGTAATTTGTGGATCGATGGCATCCTCAGTTCGAGGTTTTAAGTTGGTGGTATCACTGACAGATTCAACCGCCCCTGCATTATGCACCTCGGTGAATTCATTTTGAATTACGTCATTGGTTGTCTCCCTTGTGCTTTTGGCAGTTTGAGACAAGCACGCGTGGTGTTTCCCTTTAGAATCGCTGTTTGGGTTCTGGATACAGTTTTTCTGCTCCCAATCTCTGATTTCCTTTTCAGAACAAGATCTTATGTTGGGAAGATTCCCAAGGATAATCTCAGCGACAGGATTTTCTAGTACTGCGCACAGTACTAGTCCTGATATAAATGGTGTGCGGATTTCAACAAGTGCTAGGGGGTATCTTTCGATGGTGCCTGCGAATGTGCGACAAGTTACGTATTTGTGTGTGTAGTCTTTGTCGTTAACTAATGTTTTCTTAATTCCACACAGAGTTGCGCCGGAATCGCGTATTAATGTGCACTTTTTGTTATTTACAAACCCTGTTGAGAAATTTAATTTGCCTGTTGATGATAAGGCTGCGTTGGCCATTTCGTTAGAAACTGGGATTGTGTGGCCGCATAGCAATGTTGTATCAAGCTGAAATTTTCTACAGGTGTTACATTTGTTATCTGTAATGGTGTCAATGATTTGCACTGCATTCCCTAGCTCACTCAAACTTTCATTCTGGTTGTCACATTCGTTCAGTTGTTCAATCTCTTCATCTGAGGAAGTGTCAATTAGTGCGACATTGGCCTGCTTCATTATCTTTCGCCCTTCACAAAATCGTGAATAATGTCCATAGCTGGAACAAAAATAGCATTTGACCGCTCTCTGATACGTATTTCTCTTGTTCTTTTGTTTCTCCACTATCATTTGGAGATGATGTGGATAATTCGGTGATTTGTCACACATCGCGTACTCTTCGTGTGTCAGATGACAATACTGGCACTTAACTGGTTTCGTGAACTTTGAGCGTTGTTTGAACTTATTTTCAGTTGGTTTTGAGTATCTAGTATTTGTAACTGCTGCTGTTTCATTTTGGCTCATGTTTAACTGGAAAATATCGCGGTTCGCTGTAAAAAATGCGCTCCCCTTGGTTTCTACTTCTTGGATAGTTTTACAATCCATTTGTTTCAAAAATTTAGAAAAAGATGTTGGGATTGTACTAACAATTTTGTCAATTATAATGAGTTCTTTCAGTTTGTCATGGTTGTTATTTGTTTTTGCTGAGTTTATCCACTGTGTGCAAATATCCTGAACTGTAGAAACGTAGTCTATGAAAGTTTGGTTATGTTGTGGGGCTAATTTTGCGAACTGTTGTTGATAGCCTGCTGTATCTAGTGAGAAATGTTGAAGTATTCTTTGCTTTAAATAATCATAATCTTTCCTCATATCTTGTGGAACTGTCTCTATTACTTTTAAGGGTACAAGAGCTAAATTTCTCATGAAAATAAATGACCAATCGACTTTTTCGACCTTATGGTAGGTCATTAAACACTCAAAGTTTTCTAGGTATGCGCTGATAGAATCTCCTGAGCAAAATGCTTTAACGAGGCCTTTATACTTGTTGTATTTTTGTTCCTCTTCCTTACTTCTCATTTTGTTTACCGACATTTCTAAATTGTAGTCAATTTCCATTTGTTTTAGTCTTATCTGTGTATCCGCATTTAATTGGGCTTGTTTGGCAGCGGCCTCCAGCTCCATTTGTTTCTCTTGAGCCTGCAATTGCATCTGTATCTTTTTCTCCTCTGCCTCAATTAGCATCTTCTTTTCTTCTCTCTCTGATTGCATCTTTTTCTCTTCTGCCTTAATTTGCATTTGTATCTTTTTCTCCTCTCGTTCTATTGCTCTTTCTTCCCTTGCAACATTTTCTGAATGCGTATTTTGTGCCCATTCTGACAGTTTCTCCTCCTTATATCCTAATGTAATACCTAACTCAATTCATTTTTCTAACATTGACATCTTGTCTTTTACTTGTTGCTAATTTTACTGAAATTAAATCCCTTAGAAAACAGTTGGGGAGTAGAAAATTTAGTTATCTCCCTTAATGTTTACATGAGCAAATACACATGAACAGTTTTGTTGGTTATGAGGTTATGAATATACATACAAATCAATGCAAAGCAACAATGTTACATGAATGGATGATGGTAAGTACCGCTTAGGGTTGCAATGGGCATGACATGAAACTCATCTTATTTTCCCTGAACTTGCGAATGTAGTCTTGTTCTCTCGCCACTGTTGGAGGATAGGTTACATACACCCCATAATTCGCGGAACAATCTGATAGTAGAATCAAAAAAAAAATTAGTAACAGTCACGTAAATGTCACAGTCATGTCAAATTTCATAATATTAACATCATTTGAAATGTATCTGAAGAGGGACTAATACTAGTTCATTACTAGATAGCTGCAAAGTTTTTTAAACTTGTTATGTATTAAACTTGATATAATTTAACTTTTTTTTTTTTTTACTTGGCAACCAAGAGCTGTCTGAACGTAAAGCTTGTGCCAAAACCGGCGATTGCCCCCAAATAGCCTGTCACAGTCTTAGATCTCTAGGGGATCTGAACTCGGGCTCACACAGGCAACAAACTCCGTTAGATACAACATAGCAACATTTATTTATATAATATATACAGTGCGCTGGCGAAGTGGGTTTTTACAAGCCCGCACTTGACAAGTTGCGTATCACAGAGGTTTTACATCACACATGATTATAACAAACAATTCTAAGCAACTATCTAGCATATGTCTACGACCCTTAAATACACATGGGTCTGAACTATCAAGTCCCCCTAAGGTAAGCCCTGTTGCTTCTCCGATGTCCAGTCTGTCTCTGCCGTTTCACACGTCTCGCAATCCGACACGGGTGGTAACTCTGTCCGAGTTTCTCGTGGACCCCGCAATCGGCGGGCCACATCAGTGTCCATGGGACAGTGGACACACTGACCAGTCCTTCGAGAAGGCTCTGGATTACTCAAGCCTTCGAGTGACTCACTTCTTTCCCTTGAGCGGGAGTTTTAGCCCTTCGCCACTATCTCTTACTTTATGTTGGTTACCGCCCCTATGTGAGGCTGTGACAGGTACATTGTTTAACCATCTCCGTGCCGAAGGACCAAACAATAACTGATTACGTATATATACTTAACTAATTTACACAGCAGAAGAATGATATTACACCTTTGTTATGCTACATGTTTCTGTATCCCCCCCCACCCCCCCCCCCGTCGATCTTCACATTATATAATTAAGTAGAATTATTATATAACAATATATAATACAATGTACTAAAATAGAAATATTAATGTTTTACATCTTAACCGTAGTACAGACACACATACATATATCCATGTTTGCGTGTGTGTGTGTGTGTGTGTGTGTGTGTGTGTGTGTGTGTGTGTGTGTGTGTGTGTGTGTGTGTGTGTGTGTCACATGCACCATGTGTAATTATAAACTATAATTTACTTAGTTTCATTAGCATTTCATTAACAAAATTCAATTTCTAACTAAGCTAAGAGGCAATCATATTCTTCATTACGCGATGCTATCACCCAGTGCAGTTTGTGACGTTCGTTAGAAAAGAAATATAAATTGCTTTTGGTTGGGCGTATCTCGCCCAAAACCGTTACGCCGCCTGCGTTCTTGCAGCTAATTTATCTTGCTAAATGTTTAACCAGGGGTGTTGTGCTTCACATAAAATACACTTTAAAAAATAATATTCCGATAGAGAGTGTAGCATCAAAACAGAGATTTTTATCTAGTGAGATTGTTTATTTTGTCTTTGATAGTTTTCGTAGCGGCGTAGTGATATATATTTTATCAGCAAAAACGATGCACTATTTATAGTTTCTTTCCACCGCATCCTCCTTTTACCGTGTCTTCCCCATCTAGTTTCTGCTTCTTTTACTCTTGATGTAATCATTTGTAATCTTCTTCTTCTCCCCTGAAGCCTCCTCCTTCCCCTCCTCTTCCCCCATCTTTTCTTCCTCTTGTTCTTCTTCTGCTGCTGCTGCTTCTGCTTTTGTTTATTATTATTTTAAAATGCTTGCAAAGTGCCTAGTAAATAGAGGTCACCGTGGTGTTGACGATCTAACAACAATGAAAACATTGAAAATGCCACCAGCTTTTATTACATTGGTTTCCCTGGTTTCATAACAATAAAAACAGACAAACGAAGACTAGCCCTAACAATACACATGTTATACAGCATGAAAAAAGCTTTAAAAGTCGAGAGGATCGACTTCATTGCCCGGGTTTTATCCCGTATGGCTAGGTCTCTTTCTGCAGGGCGGCTTGCGAAAGTGTCGCATAAAGCAAGAACTCCGTAGCTCCAGCTACGACCCCCAGGAGTGAACCGAAAGACGTAGCCCGGAATCGAACCCACAACCTTCGGAGTACGAGGCAGACGGCTTGACCACTTCGCCACGGAGACTCCTTAGTTATACAGCATTAAAAGCCTCTGGCACGAAAACAACTGTCAAAAACTA